>BTPG01000007.1:69338993-69461493 GCA_036245525.1 Semisulcospira habei
AACAACTGTATTTGTAGGCTAACGTGGATCATTTACAGACACACAGCGCTTTTCTGTCCGATACGTTCAATTCACTGATGTGCTGTTTTTCCCAACTACTCACTGCTGGACTGCCATTCTTACCATTCACTGTCGAACTGTTCTTGCTTTATTCACTGCTGGGCTGCTATGTTATATTCTTATCATTCACTGCTCTTCTGTTATTCCTACGTTCTGGCACCGGTCCATGAGCTGGACAGAAGGACAACACGGGGATGATCACACCAGACTGTCTGAAGCCCCGAGCTTCAAAGACTAAATCTGACACCTGACCTCCCTCTGGGTGAGTGGGGTCACCCGGCGTCCCCTGTGCTGGTCTGTGATTTTGGACCTACGGCATACAGCCGTAAGGTCCAAAATCGCAGACCAGCACACAGTTATGATGGTCACTGGAGCCGGGGGGATCCGGGAGGGGGAGGGAGGGTCTGGGGGTTGGGGGACGTGATCAGAATAAGCTGTACTGTAGATTGGTGTATCCCCGGACAGTGTCAAAGAAACATGTGTGTGGCACAGATTGCGGGCGGCCTAATCAATGCACAGGCTGCGTTTGAGAAAAGCGTCTTATTCACGATTTGTATATAAATTTACACTGTAAATGACACTGTATTGAAAGACGCCAGTCCAATCAACTCATACTCTGCGGTAGAGAAATAAACGTTCTTATAACAATGTGTATCAATATACTCTGTCGATTTCAGTAAAGAAATAGATTGTGTTCCATCAACGCCCGGCATCGTCTGCGGTCGAGAAATGTATTTTTCACGATCTCAGTGTTTCGATAGCAGTCTACTACTGTTACTGTTGTGTACACATACCAAGGGGAATTACTCAGATCCCTTAACCGTGTGTATGTCAAGCGCTGAGTAAATTTCCCTTGGTTTGTGTACTATTCTACAAGCGCTAGGACCTGTCTGGTTTGTGCGTTACTGTTGTGGCACACACGACGTTTAACGCTGTACATCTCGTAAGTCAGTATCAACGTAATTCAGACAGTTTTATGCTCGTCCTTACAAAGCGTGTTTCTTTCTTTATTGGTTACTGCTCTGTTAACAGAATAAAAATTGAAAAAAAAAAAACAGCTTATCTCAGCCTCAGCCTGTAAATCAATGTAACGACGAAGAAGAATAATTATACTCCGTTTTTCTCTGTACATCTACTCACATTCTTGACACTCTGCAAGTATGTTCAAAAACCGCGCGAGAGATAGTACCTGATTGGCTTGGCCTATAGTGCCCATGAACAATCATGGTGCGCCCGTATCCCAGTGTATAAATGGCCGGTCCATAATTTAGCTGGCATGTTTTCAGCTGGCATGTTTTCAGCTGGCATGTTTTCGAAAACAATTGCTGCTTAATCCTTTGCGTGTCGGTAGCGGTTTTTGTCGCGATGATTCCTGCAGGAATCATCGCGACAAAAACCGCTACCTACACGCAAAGGGTTAATTTGTGTTGATAGTGTTGAAAAGTTCCAAGAATAACGTTAACCCCTTGATTGCGACTGACGACATTGCTCGGCGGAATAGACGCGTATTTACGTATTCAGGTAGTGATGTAGTTACGCGTTCTTTTCCGCCGAACGTTATCGTCAGTGTCAGTCAATGGGTTAACTCATTCGCGGCAAGCCGCATCCGGATGCGGCTGGCTGCCGCGATTGAGTTAAAAATATACAGTTTTACATTATGTTCTCTGACTAGCCCCATTCCAACCCCCATAGTTAGTCTGTAACACTGACACCCAGAGAGTTGTTTTCCTTTGTCCCTGCCGTCTGTGAGAAGACAAATGGCGCTGCTGGATCAGTACGTCAGCAGAATGGACGCCTTTCTCATCCGGGTAATTCCCCAAGAAACCCCGACCTAACAGACGCCGGCGAAAATAAATTGACAAAATACTTCAACTTGAAGAATGTGTTTGCAAATAGACATCCACCTCTCCTTTGGTCTTAAAGCTTCAGATTTTGAATGGGGAGAAGGGTGGGCAAGGGGGGGGGGACGGGGGGGGGGGACGGGGGGGGGGGCAGGGGGGGGGGGGACAGGGGGGACAGGGGGGGCAGGGGTTGGGGGGGGGTTGGGGCGGGGGTGAGGGGTGCTAATGGCAAGCTCAAGCGAGCTACTGAAGTTTTGGAAATTCAAATCTTTTATATTCGAAATTTGATTACGTGAGCTCAAATTGATACCAAAGCAAGAGAATCAATCAACCAACAACTTAACAGTTTATCCAGCAAGCAAGCAGTCAAAATGATCAATCAATCAATCAATCAATCAATCGATCAATCAATAACAGCCCCAGTGAGTCAGCTGGTCATACGTTTCTCGCTTTGCATCAAGTAAAGATAAAACAAGATGAGGATTTCATCCCAAAGTCCACCGTATTGTTTGGAGCTCACATGCGTTTTTCTTTTAGGAACATTCAGAGTTCATGTATATATTTTTAAGCTTATCCTTCTCATCCATTTCCCTCCTCTCTAATCCACTCTCTGATCAAAACACATCCGCGCACACAAATGAAGACGGAAACATGGCGCTTCCCGCCATTGGTACGGTCTTTGGGATTAAGTAGCGGCAGAAATTCTGAATAGGAAAAATAGCACGAGCAGCAAAATGACGACACTATAAGCCTCACGTCATGGCGTCGCTAGTCCCAAGACGCCGTGTACACAATGACGAATTTGATGTCAATTCAGAAACATTGTATAGCACTGACATCTGGTGCTTTGCGACAACTTTTCATTTAGGAACATTTTGTAACACTGACGTGTTTGACGCCTTTACTGTCCTTCTGTAGATGTCGAGAATTCTTACTTGCTAATTTTTTTCTGCAATGAATTACTTTTTACGAAAAAATTGAAAAGTTACAAAGCTGGCTAACAAACTCATCAAATGTCTATCTCCAAGCGAGCTATATCAAAAATTCCGAGTGAATAGAAGGAAAATTACGGACTCAAATGCGGATCAACCGACTTTATATAAACGACAATTTTTCTCTTTAACGAGTCTAACATTTACAATATGCTCGGATGCTTTCCGAAATACATCTCGATCACAGCAATTCCTAAACTTTCAGGCCTGTGTGTCGTTGTTGTTTGTGTTGATATTGCTGCTGTTGATTATTTTATTTCGTTTATTTCTATTTTCATTTGTTGTTGTTGATAATGATGATGTTTGTTATTGCTGCTGTTGTTTTATTTTTATTCACGTCTGACTTAAGATAAACAGCCATACGTCTAAATCTCCAAGAACTTAATCCATCTCGATATTAAATAAATCCAACCTCCCACAGCAAGAGGCATAGATTCTCATGAGCCCATGCAACCGCAAGTGCTCATGAGAACCTATTCCTATAGGAGATGTCGTGGTTTCGCTGAGAGGATGTCTTCAGTTGCCATGTTTCGATTTTTCTGAGACGCGGGTTCAGTAGATCAGAAGAATCTCTTTGGGTGAAAAATGTAAGAAGGAAGTTTGTGTCGGCTACTGGCAGGAAAGCTTGTTTTATTCGCTGTATTAGGCACTGTGATTTTCTTTCTAGGAGGTGGGGTTGGGGTCGGGGGGACTTAGGGGGTGTGGCTTGGGGGCCGGGGGGGTGGGTGGGGGGGGGAGGTGGAGGGAGGGAACGCGAAGGCTTCAGGTTGTTGTCTGCCGTATTGAAAATACGGTAGACTTTGAAATGGTTCTGGTCGGAGCACGTTCCGTAGCATGCAAATGACGAACCATAGGCGTGCACACATCAGACTCTGACAGTGAAGAAACACGATAACAATTACGTCATGCCTAGCTACGCTAACCGCGCAGTTAAACTTACATATGGCGGGAAGCGCCGTGTGTGTGTGCGTGCGAGTGCGTGCGTGCGTGCGTGTGTGTGTGTATGTGTATGTGTGTGTGTGTGTGTGTGTGTGTGTGTGTGTGTGTGTGTGTGTGTGTGTGTGTGTGTGTGTGTGTGTGTGTGTGTGGACACGAGTATATCCGCTGCTTGTGATGCTGTCAAAGTATCGGCCTAATATAACTCGTTCCATACGTGCCGCATGTCGATACGCGACATAAAGCCGCGTATCAAGATGTGGCTTGTCTCGAATGTCTTAACACATCCAGCCCTGACGCACTACAGCAGGAGATGGGTCGACCATGATAATTCAAGGGTAGTGCCAGATTAGCTTGGCGCCAGTCGGCGCCAAGCTAATCTGGCACTACCCTTAAATTATCATGTTCGATCCATCTCCTGCAACAGGTGCGTTAGATGACGCCTCCAAAATTTGGGAAATACGTGCGCCGGGCTAAATTAGTTAATCCGTTCAGTGCCAGCTGACGCAGGCTGTCTTTCTGCATTCTTCGTTTTTTTCAAAACCAAACTGAAAACCCTAGATGTCCAATAACATGGATTCAAAGTGGTGACAGTGAAAAGCATAGATCCGCATGCGCCCCCGCAACTGCGGGGGCGCATGAGGATCTATTCCTCTCGCTTGCATTTGGGTGGTGTTCAATTTTTCTCGGCAATGCGGAACGGGTTATACCTCACTTCTCTTGCACGATCAGTCTCACAGTAGGAAACGTGGATTTAAGGCCGTGCCACTACCGGAAAAAAAGGAACTGGAAAAAAGTCTTCAGCAAGTGGAAGAAAAAATGGAGAGAAGGCTGGAAAAGCGTATTGCCTACGACGTGCAAGATTCGGCACGCTTGAGTAGACACGGAACTCCATGCAGGGATCAGAGGCTATCGAGCATGGTCGAGGGCGGCCAGCCAATCAGCAAATGAAGTCTGGTGTGGTTCAAACAGGAGATGAGGGCGATATGCGATTTGCGTCGGAAGAAGAAGCAGAAAACACTGTCAATGTAAAATGCCCCACAGCAGTAAAAGGACTATGGATGCAAAATGGTTTCAGCAAGAGACATAGATCCTCATGAGGCCCCCGCAACTGACGCGGGAGCTCCTGATCTATACCTTTGCAGTAAGTTGGTGTTCAGTTTTTCATTCAAAGAATTAGTCTGGCACACGCCTATATGAAAGCTTTTACAACACAAAGCATGTAGTTTAGGTAGTTACGATTCAAGTTAGTGCTGTATTACAGTTTTGTTGTTGTTGTCTAATATCACAACGATGTGAAAGGACATTAATGGCTGGTTGGTTATTTGGGTTTAACGTCGAGCAGGCACCTGAGGCCATCTCACAGCGGGAAGGGTAAAAGTCTAGCCAGCCAGACTAAGACAGTGGTCTTAAAACAGGTTCGTAAATATATATATATATATTAACCCATTCAGCCCTGCAGCAGGAGATGTGTCGACCATGATAATTCAAGGGTAGTGCCAGATTAGCTTGGCGCCTGTCGGCGCCAAGCTAATCTGGCACTGCCTTTGAATTAATATCATGGTCGATCCATCCCCTGCAACAGGCGCATAGCCGTTAGATGACGCCTCCAAAATTTGAGAAATACGTGCGCGTGGCTGAATGAGTTAAACATATTTCTGGCTAAAATGTCGCACAAATCAAAGCTTAAAGTACATGTTGCCATGAGAAACACGGATATGTACATAATGACTTAACCTGTTCAGTGCCCCCAAAATTGAACACCACCCAACTGCAAGAGGTATAGATCCTTATGACTCATGAGGATCTATGCCTCTTGCTGACACAACTTTGAATCCATGATCCTGAGACAACTAGTTGTTGTTTTTTGGGTTTTTTTTTTTTTTTTTTTTTTTTTTTTTTTGTAAATAAATTAGCTACTCTGCAGAAAGCTGAAGATTTTGTCCGGGGAAACAGACATTAAATAAACTTTTGATTCTGATTCTGAAGTCTGCGAGACCCTTACCCGCTGCCGAATCAGGTTGCGAATTAGATCATATTAGTTCATATTTATGAGCTCCACGTCACTGTTTCTAACCACTGCTCAAGGGAGTTTATCTAGTGCATTTCCCCGTCACCAAAATACGTCAACGCAAAGAATTGTACTTTTGTGACGCTGACGGCGACATATATTCTGCGGTGAAGATCGGTGATACTACTCATGCTCCAAATAAATTCCCAACAAAGAAGGACACACGCTTAGAAGGAACAAGTACAACGTAATTTATTAACTTTTCAAGGTACAAAAAACCGAAAATTAATTACTTGTAATTATCATTTCTAAGCGTGTTTGTTTATTTGCTAAAATTTCTTTGCATTTTAACATGTTCAGTGCCGAGAAAATTGTGAACACCACCCAACTGCAAGAGGTATAGATCCTCATGAGGCCCCGCAGTTGCGGGGGATCATGAGGATCTATGCCTCTTGCTGACATCATTTTGAACCCATGTTCATGGGACAGCTAGGGATTTCTTGTGTTGAATTATCAAAGATTGCAGAAACACAACCTGCGTCAGCTTGCACTGAACGGGTTAATGATTTTTAGTCACCTTTTTGGTCTGCAATATGTGCTGCACACGATCCAGTCGGGCTCAGCCATTGTCGTATCTGAATACTCCGTATACACATGCGACGACGGCAAAGCCAGACTTGCCCATTATCAAGTTCAATGAATGGTTCGGCGTTTCCGCGTTGATTTGAAAATAACACTGACACATTTTTATAAACACTATATCGTGCTCCGATTGCAGAGTTCGTGACGTGAGGCACCTCCGTGACTGACCACGGAGAGAGAATAAGCCGTCATGTTCTAACTAATCAAGGAAATGACCAGAGAAAAAAAGAATCACGATACAGAATTTCAAGGACAAATCAATTCACTAGATCAAATTTAACACTAAAAAGGGGGGGGGGGGAGGGGGGTCTATTTTTCTCCCTACTTGACGAAGAAAAAGGAAAAAGGTTAAACGTTTGTGAGTTAACGTTTTTATGTCCACCGCGAAGGTGATTTCAAAGACGGGGCACCGAATAGGGCCTGAAGCTGGATTCGAACCCGCGACCTTTCAGACGAGAGTCGAAGGCTCTACCACCGAGGCACCCAGCTCCCCAACAAGAAAGAGACAGCTACCTTGACATCTCGATTCACTGGCGAGATGAAGTTAGTTGTTATTATGATTTAACCCCTTCACTGCCGAGAAAAAGTGATCACGATCCAGCTGCAAGAGACATAGATCCTCATGAGCCCCGCACTCGCGGGGGCTCATGAGGATCCATGCCTCTTGATGAGACCAATTTGCATAAATGGTCTTCGGACGGCGGTGGCATTTGGTCGCTTGATGAATAAAGATTTCAGACACGCAATATGCTTCCTTTGGGTGGGAGAGGAATAAGCCAAGCAGGCGACTAAGGCCATCTCACAGAAGTGATATGTTATAAAGGCATATGCTGTCTCCGCCGCGGCCTCTGACCACACGCTGGTTCAACCACGTGTTGGCTAGCAGAAGAAATGGACGCTCTAGCAAACATTGACAACAACTGCAATAGCTGATGTCATTTTGAGTTTCACGTCAATGCAGGTGACGAATCGAAGAAAGATGTCAAATTTTTTAACAAAAAAAGAAGAAACCTGCAAAGAATGACGCTAAAAGAGTGTTCAGTTGGGTATCAAACATGTGGGACTCTGTTTTGAGAGCAACTGTGGACTTGAACACAGACTGAAACTAAAATCAGGGGTATGATCGTTACATAAATAAAAGTAAACTACGCCTCATCTTCTCGTTTCGCAAAATAAATCACTCGTGCTCAAGCCAACGGATAAAGTGCACGTTAACTCATTCTACCCCAGACACACCATAGCAAGATAAGGATCGACCATGATAGTTCAAGGGTGATGCCAGAATAGCTTGGCGCCTAAGGGCGCCAAGCTATTCTGGCATCACCCTTGAACTATCATGGTCGATCCGTGTCCTACACTGCAATGCAGTCTTCAGAGAACAATGGCAAAATCTGGGGATTTCGGTGTTGGGGTAGAATGAGTTAACCCATTAACTGCCGAAAAAAAGCTTCACCCAAATGCAAAAGGTTCAGATCCCGATGAGCCCCCGCTATTGCGTGTTCTCACCAGGATTTATACCTCTTGCTGACACCATTGTGCATCCTTGTTTCTTCAACTGCTGGAGGTCTTTGAAACTGTGTTCTCAACGATTTCAAACAGACAATCTGCGTCCACTGGCAGTGAAGGGGTTAAAACTCGTATTTTATCTGTTCAATCTGAGTTCTCGTGAATTATTTTGCGTAATGTAATCCCTGTGCACGCATCTGTTTAAGGAGGTAAATATAGTTTAGTCTACTGTTTTGTCCTCCTTATTTATTATTCAAAAGTGTATACCTTTCTTCTTTTGTTTTCCATTTTAAAAAAAAAAAATTCTTCTGCATATTACATCTTAGCAGTCATTCGTTTTGTGTGGATTACCAGACAATCGAATGAGTAGATTACTAACCCTTGGTGGTTAAGAATCATCGCCACAAAGAAAACCGCTACCGACAGCCAAAGGGTTAAAGGACTCACCCTCTTGTGCAAGCTCTGAACAGTACCGGTGGCTGCGTAAGGAAATGGGTTATTGGAACAATCATCGGTCAAAGAGTGCACTCTAGTATTAATGTGAAATCAAATTAATCCCTCGACCGCTACTGACGATCGAAGTAGTCTTTCCCGTGGAATGATATCATCAGCAGCAGTCAAGGGGAAACTACGCGGATTTTCAGTATGATGATGTAACTGTCAATACCATTTTCACCAACGTTTGTGATGCTTTGTTCTGACATTATGTTTGCTTACTTTTCTTCACACTCGGCAGGCAAAGACAAAGGTCTTTTGTATGAACAATACAAAACAAGAGTGGTATCGTCACAAGGGGTTAAGAACCGTAAGACAATTAGTCTCATAAAATCAGCGCGATTCGCCCAACTTCCTGACTATGACGGCCAAGCACGGACAATAATAACAAACAGAGGAGACAGGGAAGATAAAAACGACATAAAAAATAGTCCACTAGAAGAATTCATTAAACCCGAATGAGGATGCGCGCGTAATAAGAGCGTTCAGACAAAACCTCCCTTTTTCGCGCTAAGCGTCACCCGATGGAGATGGATCGACCGTGGTAACTCAAGGGGCAGTGCGTCATTAGATCGACTCTTTGACGTGCAGCATGTGCCATCGTAATAACTTAACCATTTCACCGCCAGAGGACGCAAACTTATGTGTTTGAAAACAGGAGGAAATTCAACGCGGAATTTCCCAACAATCCAAGGAACGCAGATACAAATAGGACCAAACAAAAGACAAAGAACCTCATGAACTCCCGCATCCGCGAGGGCTCGTGAGGTTCTTTGCCTCTTTCGGTCGGATGGCGCTCGCATCTTTTTCGGCAGTGAAGTGGTTAAAGGTTAGTTTGGCTCCCAGAGATAAGTAATTACAAAGTGCTCGGCCGTAATAGTTCAGTCCTATTCATCCTGATACCCTACTGCATGAAAATAACTTGACTATGATAGTTCAAGGGTGGTGCCAGAATAGCTTGGCGCCTCAGGCGCCAAGCTATTCTGGCACCACCCTTGAACTAAAATGGTTATTCTATCTCCTATTCTGTAATGCGGCCTTCAGAGGACAATAAGCAAACTAAATAAATGTAATTGTTAAGGGTAGTGCTTGGCATCTGGACAGGCGCCAAGCGAAGTAGGCACAACCCTTGGACTATCAAAGCCGAATTCGTTACGTCACTATTTACGCTCACCGCTCGTGATTGTATTTTTGCCCCGGCGATTCAACTGCATCGATGTATTCAAGCACAAACCTTGTGCTGTAAAGGTCGAACCATTAGTTCTGAGTGGTCACCAAGTTATATGATTGTGCTCGTGAAATTGTCTCCTCTATTTTTGTGAAAAGCGAGATTTCATTGTAATACAATGAAAATCACGCTTTCCACAAATAATGAACTTGCTCTCTTTTTCCCTTTAAAGGGCAACACTAGTATTGGACTTTTCGAGAAACGAGTCATTTGACGTTAGGTGTGTAAAAGCTATTGGCAACAGTAAAAAGGGTTTTGGTTTTTAGTGTCCTGGGGCTGTCTGCTTGAAATTGAGCACTTCACTTAAAAATTGATTCTTCGTCAAGAGATAAAAAGGCCAAACTCGTTTGTCTTCTGGCTGTTCTAGAAGGAGAGAAATTGAGAGCAAGATTGGTGTTTTATTAAGCGCATTATTAATTAATTTATCTTACCAGTGGCTACGACAGATGATTGGAATCAGCATAAAACCTTGTGAGTTTGGAAACACAGGAAATTGCTTTTGTCGGCATTTAAGAAGTCGTAGCCTCGTTTAAACAGTATTGAAATGAGCATAAAATGTCGTGACTTACTCGTTTCGCTGTCAATGGAGGCTAAATTATGTCTTTGAAAGCAGTGCAAACTCAGCACTGAATAAGCCCATCAATTTCAGGAGCACAGATGCAGGACTCCCGTGTCTGTGCGTCAATGCGTTTCCAACGCACTGAAAATGTGACGAACGAGTAAGCAGATACAATAAAATTCAATACACCTGCGTGTGAGATGCACTATTTTTCAATTATTTAACCCTTTGAAAAAGTGAACACGATCCAAACGCAAGAGACATAGATCCTCATGAGCCTCCGCAGTTGCGGGGGCTCACGAGGATCTATGTCTCTTGCAATTTATAACCATGTTTCTTCGAGGGTTGAGGTTTTTGGTCGTTGAATGAACAAAGATTTCAGAAATGCAATATACGTTTGGTGGCAGGAAAGTCGTTTAAGAATATACAACCGATGCGTATAACTTAGCCAATATTCCGAATCTTTAAACTGTTCAGATGGGTTCCGTGTACATTAAAAAAATTAAACCTGTAGGTGTAGAGAGCCCTTAACTCATTGCGCCCCAAATACGAAATACCCACATTTTGGAGTTGTCCGCTAAGGACTGCATTACAATGCAGGAAACAGATCGACCATGATAGTTCAACGGTCGTGCCAGAATAGCTTGGCGCCTATAGGCGCCAAGCATTCTGGAGGCTCCACCCTTGGACAATTATGGCCGAGCCATATCTTGCTGACGTGTGTCGGGTCTGAATGAGTTAAGCTACTGTGAAAACGGGAACCCGTTACAAGTCAGCAGGAGGCACAGAACTTCTTGAGACCCCGTATCTGCATGAGTTTATGAGGATCCATGTCTCTTGTAAATCTGTTGTCCGTTACCTTGTATTCAAGCGGCATGCTCCAGGCAAGAAAAGGTTAATAGTTGCAAAATCTACAATACCAATGTTCTTGGCATGTCTTGCAATAATGCTGGACAAAACGGATAACTGACTTATGACGTCTGAATACGCAAAATAAAAGACTTTTCTACTTTTCGCCTCTTTTGTACATAGGAGATTTCCACCGACTCGCACACCCCCCCCCCCCCCTAAAATAAAAAAACAACAACAAACAAACAAACAAACAAACAAACAAACAAACAAAAACCGAAAACAAACAAACACAACACTGTTTAATGTGCCTTCTCACGTGGATTGTGATGAGAAGGGTCGCAAATTCTGAGCTCAGGCAAGACAACATTAAGATCCAGTTGTATCAGCACAGTTTCTAAGAGTTCAAAGCCTGCCCGAGAGCGGATTGCTTCAAAGAGTTCGCGAGCAAAAATTGCTTTGTTAGCGTTTTTAAAAGTCATAACCAGTTTTTTACACTTAACTCATTCGAGACCAACGGCATCCGGATACGCGGCCCGGATGCCGTTCGTCTCGAATGAGTTAACATTTGCTTCGTGCACAGGCGAATTACGTTTCGTCTTTATTGAAAGGTATTTTTCATTAAACTTCCTTTGTAGTGAATGAGAGGAAACCGAAATGAGCCCAAAAAGTGTGAATCGAGGTCGGATATTGCTTTGAGGGGTGTTTTAAGTTATTGAAACACAGGTTAAAAGGCGTTTTTGTTTTTTTGTAAGCGGTTACAATGTTATCAGAGTGAACTTCGCTTATAAACACTTCGGATTTAAGAAAAGTGGGCTATAACAAAGTCGAACAATAGTCGGACATTCCAGCCCTTTCTTTGAGGTCCCCATCACACTTTCGATTGAGATTATAATTTACATCGCTTTTAACAAATTTCGGATAGAACAACACACACATAAATAAATAAATAAATAAATAAATAAATAACAGGAAAAAGGAGAAGAAGAAGAATACTTGACAGTGTGAGTCCTACGGTCGACACTGTCAAATTTGTAAAGTGTCCCTTTTAGACTACGTAACAGCTCAAGGTGGTAGATCGATCGTGATAGTTCAAGGGTGGTGCCAGACTAGCTTGGCGCCTAGAAGCGTGACGCTAGTCTGGCACCACCCTTGAACTATCATGGTCGCACCACATCCTGTTGTACATAGCGTGTGTGTTAAAAAGTGTGATTCTGAGGACAAATAGGCCGAACCAAACAGAAAACAATTTTAGCTACCTGACAAAGACAGTATTTCCGAGTATGTTGCATCGATCCACATCAAATGTATCTTGACTTCAGACGGACAAGAAAAGGTTGCTTATTTTCTGTAAACACTTCATCACGCAGAAACAGATTACACTTTATCATACAAAAGCAATTTGCTGCCTACTGTAAAGAGCTGAGGTTATCAATTCAGGTTCTCCTGAAGCAGAACTGGGTCAGACGAAAGATTAGTTAAACGATTTTTTTTTTAAAGCAGTGCATACGATTAAAGATGCAATCAAACAATCAGTGCAAAGACAGTGCGTGATCCTCCTCATGGGTCCGTGGAGTCGAAGGGGTGGCGTAGGAACCAGTTGGGGGGGGGGGGAAACAACGGAGGGCAATAGGGGTGAGGGGGAAAATGGGGAGGGAGGGAGCCGGAGGCGACAGAGCAACCCAATATTCTTAAATAATATTTTTTAAAATAAAAATGCTTGGAGAAAGAAGAAAAAAAACAAGATGGGATGAACTATAACCCACAAAATCGCTTCTATATGAGAGCTGTCTTCGCTGTCAAGAGTCTCTACCTTTTGTCTTTGGCTTGATTCTCATGTTGCAATATCTCGTTTTGAAAAAGCCTTGCAGATGTGCCAATGCGTCATAGTGAACTCTAGAAGGGGCGCGTGCAGTGCATACGCGTCATTGGTTTGTCAAACGTCATTTGTCATGACGTATTTTTTGTTTTTACGTAATTTTATATTTAACGTGATATGAGATTCGCTTTCGCTTCAAGACTTGGGAAAATGGTGACAAAAGTAAAATTTCGCGGCACAATTTCTGTCTTGTAATAATTTGTGTGAAATCAGGTTGACTTTACCTGGCTACATGCTATACTAAATACACCTGCATATTCTTCTGAAAGCGCGTCGATATGTGTGTATGCGTGTGCGTGTGCGTGCGTTCCAGGATTTGGCACCTGAGAACGAAAGGCTGGTTTTATATATATCGAGCCTGGCCCATGGTAGCTGTAACAAACTGTTCTTCGTGTTTTGTCTTTGACTATCCCAAAATAACATACGAAGGTAAGATGGGGTTTTATGGTGAAGAATTTTATGCATAAGTATGCATCGATTAAATGTGAACTGTTTGTTTAGGTTTAGCAGTCGAATGGTTCTAAACTTTTTAGTCGGTGGGAGAGGGACCAGGCACAGTTAACTTTACCCCTCGACGATACAATGAGTTAAGTTTCTTTAAATGTACCTCACTGCATCCATCCGAGATAGTGGAGCAGTAATCACAGTGTGTCTTAATATGGGCATGGAGAAAGAGTCTTTTAGTGTCAGTGTTAACTATTTGACTTAGTTTTGATAGCAGGAATAGATTTTTAGATATTGTTTTGCATGTGTTTTCGATATGTGGTTCCCAGGTGAGCTGGTTATCTACTGTGACTCCAAGCAAACGATGTTTTTTTAACTTGATCCAGAGGCTCAGAGTTCAGGTATAATGTTAAGGGCAGGAGACCACGTTGATGTTTTTGGCGTAAAGTAATCAACATACTCTTTGTCTTTTGGACACTAATTATCATATGATTATGTTGGCACCAGCTTGAAACCTCATCAAGACTTTGCTGGAGAACTTCGTTTATTTTTTAACAATTCGCTGTTTGATGTATGTATGGTAGTGTCATCAGCAAATAAGTCACATGTTGCATCGGGATGTGAGATAGAGAATGGTAAATCATTGATAAATATGTTGAACAATGTGAGCCCAAAATTGACCCCTGAGGAACACCACACGTTACTAAACCTTCACTCGAGTAATTACCACTGATTAAGCAAAACTTTCTGTCTTCTGTCACTTAGATGGGATGATATCAGATGTACGGTATTGGAATCGATGTGATACGTCGGTAGTTCTTTTTAATAAGATAGAGTGGTTGACTAAATCAAAGGCTTTTTTAAGGTCAAGAAAAACTGCACCTGATAAATGAGAATTATTAATGGCTGTAAGCCATTTATCAATGATATGTATAAGGACAGTTTGGCAAAAGTGTTGCGGGCGAAACCCAGACTGCGTTTTACTGAGTAGACAGTTCTGTTCTAGAAAAATTTGCAGATGTGTATGGATATGTTTTTCAATAGGTTTTGAGATGACTGGTAGAATGGAGATAGGTC
This sequence comes from Semisulcospira habei, assembly GCA_036245525.1. Taxonomy (NCBI): domain Eukaryota; kingdom Metazoa; phylum Mollusca; class Gastropoda; family Semisulcospiridae; genus Semisulcospira; species Semisulcospira habei. Next base: position 69,353,513 of record BTPG01000007.1, read on the forward strand.
TATAATCATTCAATGCGCCACTAAAGGGTCCATGTGCTTTTGTGCCTCTCACTGGCAGACACTGGCTCAACATGTATCATTAGACGGATGGACGTCATCCGTATTGACCTACTTAACTCAGACAAAGTACATTAACCCATTTACCCTCGACGCACTACAGATGGATGGATCGACTGTGATAATTCAAGGATAGTGCCCGATTATCCTGGAGCCGTCAGGCTCCGCGTGTCGGTATCGTTATTTTTGTTGTTGTTGTTGTTGATTTTTTATCGCGAAGATTCCTTTGGAGAATCATCGCGACAAACTGGGGTAAGCATAATATGAGCACTCTGAAGTAAGTGGACTGTTCGGCTCTTTAAAGTTAGTCCTTGAGATAGCCTTAGTCGACTGCTTGGTGTTAAACCCCGGCCAATCACTAACTAACTCTAATGATAGCAAAGTACGTGAGCGATACGCGGCTTAGTCATAAATCTGCTTGATAGGAAGTATGGTAAGTATTCATCTAGCAGAAAGTGTGGGTTGTATAACAAATGTATCAAACAGATAGCAGGTCTGTGATTGGCTATAAATGCGTGTGATACAAGGGTTTAACAGCACGCGTGTGTGGTGTATATAGGAAGTGTCACCAATCAGTGGGAATCAATTTGCGTGAGTGAATACAGCTCTTCGCGGTCAATGTGTGAAGACAGGACGCTGGTTTATGTGTTCGATCTGACCCTGGTACCGCAAGCAATATCTCTCTCTCTCTCTCTCTCTCTCTCTCTCTCTCTCTCTCTCTCTCTCTCTCTCTCTCTCTCTCTCTCTCTCTCTCTCTCTCTCTCTCCCTCCCTCCCTCTCTCCCTCCCTCCCTCTCTCCCTCTCTCCCTCCCTCCCTCTCTCTCTCTCTCTCTCATTCACTGATAGTTCAAGGGTGGTGTCAGAATAATTTGGCGCCTGTAGGCGCCAAGCTATTCTGGCACCACCCTTAAACTATCATGGTCGATCTGTCTCCAAAACTGTGACGTAAAGATGTAGGACGCCTGTAAAAAAAGAATATGAACTTATATCATTTATCCTTGAAATATAAAGCGTCGTTATCGTTATCATTATCATTATCGTCATTATCGTTATCATTATCATATCGTTATAGTTATCATTATCGTTATACTCTCTCTCTCTCTCTCTCTCTCTCTCTCTCTCTCTCTCTCTCTCTCTCTCTCTCTCTCTTTTTCTCTCTCTCTCTCTCTCTCTCGCTCTCTCGCTCTCTCGCTCTCTCGCTCTCTCTCTCTCTCTCTCTCTCTCTCTCTCTCTCTCTCTCTCTCTCTCTCTCTCTCTCTCTCTGTGTGACTGATTGATAGATTGATAAACAGTGGAGGAGAAAGGCATAACTGTATGCATCAAGACGAATAGGAATGATAAGAAAACTGACTGTAATCTCGTCCACTGTACGATACCAGTTCTGGCCTGTCCGTTTCATAAAAAGCGAGATTTCCACTGCAGCACAAAGAATATCTTGCTTTTCACAAAAACAGACTTCTTTCTTTTTGCCTTCACAACGCTGCCTTGTTCCGGATCAGTCCCATTCGTAAAGACGGTCATAGCGTTGAAATTCCCAGACCGGTAAATAAGCGTTCACACTAACGACATGAACATAAGTAAAGCTGACAACTTAACAACACAACAACACGAAACTAAACATAAAGCAATAACAACATCAAATGTGTGCCTGAGTGTGATTTTGCACCTTATGGCTTACAGACCATGGACATGCACAAAGAAACTAACAGAGGAAGTAGGTAGTGCCAAATTGGCTTGGTGCATCGTACTCCAAGCTTCTCTGGCACTACCCTTGGACCATCATGGCCGAGTTAGTTAGTTAGTTAGTTAGTTAGTTAGTTAGTTAGTTAGTTAGTTAGTTAGTTAGTTGGGTTTAACTACGAGCAGGCGACTAAAGCCATCTCACAGCGGGAAGGGTACATTCTGGCCAGCCAGACTAAAAGGAAGGTCTTAAGACAAGATGTAAATATATCATATAAATATTTCAGGCCTTAATGTCGCACAAGTCTTTAAGGGATGTGCCTACAGACTCTTGAAAAGGTCAAAACAATAACATTCACATTGTCTATAAATACTCAAATCTTGCTGAAAATATTGGACTCTCCCAGAGCCGACCCATGTAAGTGGTGTGTGCTCTGAGCTGTTACTCCCAGTTTGACTGAGTACTGTGCGACAGCAGTTCTGAAGTCCATAACGCTTCCTTCTTCCAAAAACGTATTTATATTCACAGATTTTAAAACTCACTAATGTTAAACAAATTTGCACATTTTTAGCTATAGATTTCTGCTATAAGTAACTGATTCAACTGAAAAATGTACACTTTACGAAATAACTATTCAACACACCACTACTGAGAAAGACTGAAGACGAGCCAAATGAGACAAACCAAATACTTGAGAGACATAGATCCTCATGAGCTCCTGCATCTGCGGGAGCTCATGAGAATCTATGCCTCTTGCGGACACATATTCTCTCTCTCTCTCTCTCTCTCTCTCTCTCTCTCTCTCTCTCTCTCTCTCTCTCTCTCTCTCTCTCTCTCTCTCTCTCTCTCGCACACACACACACACAAATGAAATAACACTTTAACCCCAACACTACCGAGAAAACTAAAGACATAGATCTATGACTCTTGCTGACACCACTTCGTTCTCATGTTCCTCTGCTTCTGTCTGTCTGCCGTGTCTCGCTGTGAGATGGTCTTCGTCGCCTGCCCGGAGTTCAACTTTACTAACTCTTTGTCTCTTTCCCTCTTCCCCTCCCTCTCCCCATCCCTCTCACCCCCCACCCCCCTCTACACACACACACACACACACACACACACACACACACACACACACACACACACACACACACACACACACACACACACACACACACACAGACACACACTCTCTCTCTCTCTCTCTCTCTCTCTCTCTCTCTCTCTCTCTCTCTCTCTCTCTCTCTCTCTCTCTCTCTCTCTCTCTCTCTCTTTCTCACCCCTTCAGATCCTCCCCGGCTCTAATACCACAGGCGTTCGCGGTGTCTATTGATCAAAGCGTACAATAATTAATATGACTGATGGCGTCCCCTAAATAGTGTCATCTACAAATACATGGCGGAGTGCCAACTAATCCCAGCGCTTTGCGTCGCGCCTTCACACTAATTACCTGCATTGTTTGCCTACTTTTTAAGTGCAGGGAAAAAAACAGGAACCTTGTTACGCACGCTGCAGAGAGTGATATTTGAAGATTATTCTGCAGAAGGTCCGGGGAAAAGGCAACACGTACTATTTTCACATTTCACAAATGTACATTAGTTTCAATTTGCTTTTAACCCATTACATCCTGAAGCTGAATTTTAAAAATTTGCTTATTGTCCTATGAAGGCTTCATTACAAATCAGGAGATAGATCAACCATTTTACTTCAAGGGTGGTGCCAGAATAGCTTGGCGCCTGAGGCGCCAAGCTATTCTGGCACCACCCTTGAACTATCATAGTCAAATTAATTTTCAATTAAATTTCAAGCAGTCGTGCATCAGGATGAAAAGGGTTAGAACAGCACGGCATAGTACAAGACATAAATTTAGTTGACCTTAAAATTAAATGATTCAAAATTTCGTCACTTAATTATTCAATAAAATCTACAAAACCAAAAACACGATTCAAATGAAACAAATTAAAGAATAATTTTACCTCTGCGAATAAGCAAACGAACAAAAGGAGGAACACGTCGCATTTAACCGTTCACTGCCGACAAGAAACAAATACGATCCAGCTAAAAGAGACATAGGTCCTCATGAGTCCCCGCGGTTGCGGGGACTCATGAAGATCTATGTCTCTTGCTAAGACCAATATGTGTCAATGTTCCATTGGCGGCTGGGCCTCTTTAACCTGAATTAGTGAACATTTCAGGGACACAGCCTGCGACCGCTAGCAGTGAATGGGTTACTTGTTGATAAATAGTGTTAATAGCGTTTTCATTTACATAAATAGATGAAAATTTGCGGGAATATTGAAACTTGTCAATAATGTTTATCGAAATACGTGTAGTTAGCAACGCGTCTTTTCCGCCGAGCGGTATCGTCAGTAGAGGACAAGGGGTTAAACCTATTTGACATCCAAAACACCCAAGAAACAATTTGCCATATATTTGTTTTTGCTTCCTGCACAAACATTATAACTATTTTTGTCAGAAATGGAATCTTTATTTTTAAAGTAAAACTCTTTTTGTTCAAATCTGGACCGGTAAATACAAGGAGAGACGGTTGCATCATTTCTTAAAAAAAGGGATTCACATTTAAATATTTAAAGAAAAGAGCATCATATTGCACGACTTAATTAAACTTGGTCAAAAAAGAGTGAAGATTATGCAATGCCAGCCAAAATCGGAACACTTCGTCGCCCCATAAAATCGAAAGGAAAGGTCTAATGATGTTTTTTATGATAAAAAATTTTTTTTTAATTCTGAAGAAATGAAGAGTTTTATCAGCTAAAATGTATGCACTGAATCCTCTGAGAATATTTAAAAATAATACAAAATATAAAATAGCAATAGTGGGTGCATTAAAACAGAATTTTTAAAGCAAGTAGAAGCACTAATTAAAAACCTAAATAAAATTTTTACTGACAGTAAATTGCATTTGATTATGTACATTTCTGAGAATGTTAAAACAGACATATATTTATACATTGACCCTTTGTTGTCGCAATGATTCTCACAAGACAAAAAAGAGTTACCGAAAGCCAAAGGAATAACCTTTTGGCTGCTGGTAGCTCTTCTTGTCGCGATGATTTCTGCAAGAATCATCGCGGAAAAAAACGCTAACGACAGTCAAAGGGTTAATGTCTACACACGGTCACACTTATACATATGCAGACACACTTTGAGGCAGGCAGACACACACACACACACACACACACATACGCACGCACGCACGCACACATACACACTCACACACACACACACACACACACACGCGTAAACACACACACGCATGCATGCACGCACGCACACACTCCGCAAGCATGCACACACACACACACACACACACACACACACACACACACACACACACACAAACACCACATACACACTAAAGGTGTGCTTACCGTTAATCAGTGTACTCTCCTCTTGTGTTGTCCAGCTCTAATCGTAGAAGTCCATTAGTTCTTAAATACCCGTCAGCATCACATCGTTTATATACAGCCAACACACGATTAACCGTTTAACTGCTGATAACTTGAGTGCTGTCTCCGCAGCCACCGCAGGCGGAGACCCGATTAGCCAATATGGGAGATGAACACAGACACCAATCGGCAACTGCAAGAGACACAGATCCTCCTGAGCCCCCGCGCCTGCGGTGGCTCAGGAGGATCTATGCCTCTTGTAGCCGTGTGCTTTAAGTTACACTGCCTCATAGCAGCGAAGTGGTTAAGCACTCAGACGCGTCCAATTTCCATCAGGCAGTAACTTCATATTTAGCTCTTCACAAAATCATCTGAAGTTTCAGCCGTTTTCAGAATGCTGTCTATTCTGCAAACTTGGTGTAGCCTTGAACTGAGCTTTTTTTTTTTCACAGTAATCACCCTGATTTGTTTCTGATTGTAGGGTCATTTCATTCTAGTAAATGTCTGCGTCTTGCTTTCATTGGCAATACAGATTCACTTAGGATAAAATAACGGAGCTCACATCGGTCGCATAAGTGTGAATGTTTCAATCTAATACCGGGGATTAGGGGGGTGAGAGTGGAAGGGGGAGAGGTTGCTGTTTCAGAGTTTCTTAGTAACGTCGAGCAGGCAGTATCACGGCGGTTTTTTTTTTCTGAATAGAATCACTTGTCTTAGTAGCACCTTCGTGAAGTTACGTATACTCTAAAAGATAATAAAATCTGCGACGCACTTGCATCAGCTGCGTGGCGTTCACTCACGAAACATCGACGGATGTAACTAACCTGTTAACAACGATAATGTTCTCTTTGAGAATTTTACATTCTCAGCAAACACAACCATCAGCAAAAAGAGCTGAATAAACAGTGAGATGCTATTTCAGCTCTGTTCGTATTTTGCTGAACCCGTTCAGGGCCGAGAAGATTCGAACACCATCCAACTGCAAGAGGCATAGAGCCTCATGAGCCCCCGCAGTTGCGGGGACTCATGAGGATCTATGCCTCTTGCTGACACCGCTTTCAATCCGTGTTCCTGGGACAGCTAGGGTATTTTAGTGTTGAATTAACGAAGACTGCGGAAACACAGTCTGCTTCAGCTGGCGCTGAACGAGTTAACTCATTCCAGACGTGCCGCATCCGGATACGCGGCGTAAAATGAGAAACGTCGGATTAGTACAAATACAAAGTTTTAGCCTACAAATGGTTTTCTATGTATGAAAACGGCCACAAAAAAAAAAAAAAAAAAAAAAAAAAAAAAACTCGGCTTGGGCTAAACAGTCTAAACAGGCTAGAGCTTACTATTATGAACAGTAGGTTAAAAGTTCTTATTTAGACCAAACCGACAATTTTACCCTGCATTCATGCATCAGAAACACTGCACGTGCCCGCGCTTCAGGTAATTTTGTACACACGCATCTTTTTTTAATTCAATGCTTTGAACAAACAGCCGGTATTCGTTCGTGTTCTTCTGAAATCGGATATGACAAAGATTCAGTGAACTGCTTTTGGAAATTTCGTTCATTTGTCATATGACCATTGATCAGCAGCGGCACGTGCTCTAACTCTCAACCTGCCGGCATGTGACTTTGGACCTTACGGACTAGAGCCGATCCGGTTCAAAATCTCAGAGCAGAATGTCGTGGTATTAAGCAGCCAGTTATAAACGCAATCACGTGTCTTGAAATTTTGACAGAACTATAGGACCTTAAATTTTGTTGGACTGGGTTTTGTGGTAATAGTTTGGAAAACGATACTCAACGAGCAAAGGTTCGGACCTTCGGGCCGAGGTCGGCCGCAGTGGGCCCGCGCAGTGCCCGGGACCACTGCTGCCGACGTCACCCCGAGGACGTTCGCTTACTGCCTCAAGCCGACGTCAGTCCGATTGGCATTTTTCTCAGATGAATCGAACTTTCTTTCTACACGCCTTACTGAACAAACTGCGAGTTCACTGTCGTATTAATCCTAATACACTCATTTTGTTTTCTCAACTGAGGAAACGTTTCTGTACGTAGGACTATCTATATTTATGATCTACTAATAGTAAATCTGTTTGACAAAGGGAGGACGTTCAGTCAAACTGAAAACATTTTGTGGAGTGTCACTTCATGTGCCATTGACAAAACAAGCATCCATTCACTTGAGCAGTAAACACTGACAACACTTCAGAAAGTGTAATTGGTTACAATACTCACGTGGTATGAGATATCGCAAATGAACACCCACCACAACATCCAATCACACCATTTCGTTATGGCAAACTTGTCACAACTATCTCATTTCTCTTACATACGAAGGTGGGACGGCTGTCAGTTGAAGTTCAGTCTGATCAGCGATTCGGTCCGCCCCCGCTGGGAGAGATAACCCCAGAGAACAACTGTGCAGTTTATGCCTCAACACTGTTTCATTTGGTGTATTTTTCTTCTTCGATCATATTTCGTGTCAGTCTTCCAGTCACTGCGTTTTAGCAAGAGCAATAACGTATCCCGTCTCTCTTCATCCTAGACTGTCTCTGCTAAACTCTCCCGCAGACTCAGGAACCCTATTGAACTGGGAGGTATTTCGCGGGGAACAGCGGCAGAGAAAAAAGAAACCAGAGCGAGAGACAGAGAGAGCGAAAGCTTTACTCTTACTACCCGCGAGTGATTCTGACTTCATCAGCATCGATTCTCAGACCTGCGGGGGCTCATAGAAGACCGATGTCTGTCTACAGGGTGTAGATCAGCCAGTTTTACATCTACTTCTTTTAAACGCAGGAGGGGAAGTTGGTAGATCAGAGGGGAAGAAAAACGAAAACCTGGGAGTGATTCCGTCGACATCGATTCTCAACTCAAGATTGAGGGGACTCGTAGAAGATCGATGCCTCTCCCTGGAGTTATTAGCCATTTTTACACCTGTGTCCTTTAGGCGGAGGAGGGTTGGTGGTACTGCAGAGTCAGGGTAAGGCTTTCTCCGGGGCAAGCTTTGCGCGCGCGTGGTGTAGTGAGGGATGATAGATCGGCGATCGAAGGTTTCGTAGCGTGCTCAGGTATGTAATGGCACGTCTGTAGCGAACTTTATCCGCCTTCAAGAGGCGTAGATTCTCATGAGCCCCCGCGGAACGCGGGGCTCATGAGGATCTATGCCTCTTGCTAGAACTCATCAACATCTGTGTTCCCCGAATAGACCAGATTACAGTATTTAAACAACAATGTTTGGGGCGAGGTGTGGTGTGAACCTATTTGCCTAAGTGAATGAAGAATTTTTCATAGTGGCAAGAACAGAAGAACCCGCCGAGCTATCAATATAAAGGACTATTAACCCTTTCACCGACGAGAATAATTGAACACCAACCCAACTGCAAGAGGCATAGGTACTCATGAGCCCTCCGCAGTTGCAGGGGGCTCGTTGCGGGGGCCGAGGGGGATCGTCATGGGATCTATACTTCTTGCTGCAACCGCGTTGTATCCTTTGACGGCTCTTTGACGTTGAATTTACAAAGATTTCAGAAGCACAGTCTGCTTCTACTGACAGTAAAAGGGTTAATGCACTTGTGCTTGACTAGCCGGTACCGGAATCAGTGCAGGTGGCTGTACGCGCAAACGGGTAAATACTGCCGTCACAGGGCAAAAGGCAATATTTCAATTTATGATGTAAGCGAGATTTTGTGTCACAATGAAAATCTCGCTTTACTCAAAAATGGACTTGGGACCTTTTGCCACATAAAGACAGGATACAAAGTTCGACGTAATGCAGCTGACTACAGGACTATTGTATCAATACGCACTTTTAGGTTACGACTGTCCAAGAAAAAAGAAATCCTAACCATTTTCCCATAGTGGACGTTATGATTTTGTACGGGAATTACGCTCAGTAACTTTAACCCATTGAGCCCCGCAGCCACATTTCCAAAATTTCGGAGGTGTCACTTAACGATTATATACCAGTTGCAGGAGGATGGGTGGACCATGATAATTCAGTGGTAGTGCCAGATTAGCTTGGCGCCTCAAGGCGCCTAGCTAATTTGGCACTACCCTTTAATTATCATGGTCCATCCATCTCCTGTTGTACGGCGTTGGGGCTGAATGGGTTAAATGACTTGATGATGGAATGTTTTGTGATGGGAGATGAATTTTCCTTCTAGACAGGAAAGTACACCTCCTCCCCTTCCCTCCCTTTGTATCCCTGCCCCGTCCCGATTCGTAGCGTACCGCCCCGTCTCGTCTCATCTCGTCTTTTCTCTTCTCTCTTTATTATTTCTATTACTTAGTGAAATTCAAAGTATGCAATGCATTGATTTCAACTCCCTTTAACTCATTGTATCCCAGGTACGAAATCACCACATTTTGGAGTTGTCATCTGAGGACTGCGTTACAATTCACTAGGAGACAGATCGACCATGATAGTACAAGGCGCCAAGCTATTCTGGCATAACCCTTGAACTATCATGGTCGAGCCATATCTGGCTGTGGTGTGTCGGGACTGAATGAGTTAAAAGTCTGAACGGATATGAATTTGAAACGATCGCTTGGATATGTTTATGCTGCCGACGTAAACATCTGCATCGTGAACGAGCGTAGTGATTGGCTGACAAGCACAATTGATGATATGAAAGTTGAAGGACGCTGCCGTGAAATGCCACAATGAATTACAATCATTATCAGGCCAACGATTGCACAAGAAAACAAGTGACACACCCAGCAGTAAAGTGTCATTATTTGAATCGACGTCACGTTCAGATCCAACTGCGTGAAAAGGCTCGACCGTGACAGTGCAAGGGTTGTGTTTGATCAGGAAGCACCCTTGAGCTACAGTCACACCTGCATGTAACGGCCACCGAAGAGACTGGACAGATGTGACCACTATAGACATTTGGCCGTTTTAAACAGGGTCATTATACAGAAAAAGTAAGAGAAGGTATACTTCTTGGGTGACTGCTACAAACAGGCGGCCATTAGATGGAGGTGGCCGCTATAACAGGTTCCTGGTACGTTTTAGACAGTGCTTTAGAGACAAATCTATAATTCAGAACAATGTAAGACAAAAATTCACACTGGACACTATATGAAGAAACACCATCGATGTTCATAAAAAAAAATAAAAAAAAATATTTTATCCCCTTCGCCGGTGGACGCGGATTTCGTTTTTTGACATTTTTGTAGATTAAATTCAAAGCCATAGAGCCAGTCGTCCATGGAACATGGATAGACAGTTGTGACAGCAAGAGGCATAGATCCTCATGAGCCCCCGCCAGCGGGGGCTCATGAGGATCTATGCCTCTTGCAGTTGGATTGTGTGGAGTTTTTCTCAGCAGTTAAGGGATTAAGCTGATCACGCACTGCTCGTGAGCTATTATGCTCCATTCTTTCCATGTTTTTTGGTGGATTTTTTTAATAAACAAATTCTGTAAATAGAAAATAAAGAGGAAAGGCGTAATTTGTCAGTGTGGCCACGAAACGCAAGGGACACAGATTTATATCCGTCCATGTGTTTTGTTTCAGTATGAATACAGTCAATGATAAAATGGCCTCGCTCTAGTCTGTGAACTACAGAAACCGCTTTCGCTTTTCTTTTTATAAATAGCAAAATGACTGCTTTAAATCGTCTTTAACCGACCATGACAGATCCCAGTTAGTGCTTAACCCCTTCACTGCCGAGAAAACGTGAACAGGATCCAACTGCAAGTGACATAGATCCGCATGAGCCCCCACGACTGCGGGGGCTCATGTGGATATATGCCTCTTACTGAGATCAGTTTGTATCCATGTATCTTGGACGGTGTTGTCTTTTGGACGTTGAATGAACAAAGATTTATAAATAAAAATGTACGTACCAAGGCGACTGACCACCCAAGAGACTAATCCGCAGACGCAGGGAAAGGGTTAATTGCCTGGTGTCAGTGTGTGCTTGGATCATAAAACTCAGAACATGGATTTATTTAGATCAGTGCTACAGCCAGCGCCCGATATCCAACGATCTGTGTTATACACAGTCGATAATGTCATGCCACATTGTTAACAACGAATGATATCCATCGTCTCGTTGCGTCTTATACTTTCAATGACGCTAAAGGTCGTATTGATAAAATATGAACTACATTTCGACCTTTTCATTAAAAAGGTCAGAATGTAGCACTTTATCTCTTTGTTTTCTTTCTCTTTTAGGAGCCTTGAAAACACACGTCTTCTTTGCGAAAATGAAGGGGCGGGGGGGGGGGGGGGGGGGGGGGATTGTATGTTTTTTTTTACATTTCAAAGAAGTGATTGTAGGTCAATACGTCTACTGCTGTGACATGTCAAGGCTTTACAAACATATAACAAATATAACCTTTTAAAAAGTTTTCCATTAGCACATTAAAATACAAACACACACACACACACACACACACACACACACACACACACACACACACACACACACACACACACATACGCATGCATGCACGCACGATTACTCAATCACACTCACACGCAGACACAGACATACACGCACACACACGTGAATACACACACGCACCCACTCACTCCCTCTCTCTCACACACGCACACACGCACAGACGTCTGCACAGACACACACGCGCGCGCGCGCGCGTGTGTGTGTGTGTGTGTGTGCACGCAGCGCGATCAAAGGAACTTCGAGTGTACAGACAGGGTTTGCTTGGAATCATTGTGCTCTTTTGAATTCGTGAGGACGTGTATGTTTGCAGATGAAACGGGTTCGCTGTCGCACCGCAACTCTTTTATCTTCAAGACAAATCGACCACGCCAGCTTGAGGGTAGTGCCTGATTAGTTTGGCACGGTATTTTGTTGCGCCGAGAAACGCAGGCACTACTTTTAAGTCACACTTGTTGTCCCTCCTCGATTCGCCACTGCTGGTCAGCGGTAGCGAATAGAAGGACTGTGTGTGGGGTCTCGAACATGTATTATATACCGACGAGCAAAAGAAAAGTGACAGTGTTTCCGATGATTCCAAAAATGTCGCATATCTATTGCTCGTCAGTATAGTATATATCAATCTTTGGATTGCCATATTATCACAGTGGATTAAACCACAAGTTACAGTTAATACAGTCACACTGTTACGAGTGTGGTTGTGTTATCCTGTGAGAGCGTGCGTGTGTTGATCGTAGGTAACGATCTGATGTTTATTTGAGCTTTCACGGTTACGATTCACGAGCCTTTTTAGTAAGATTTTCTTTTTTTCGCGAGTAGAGCCGATTTCGTTTTGTTAAGTTTAGTCCGGAACGTTCTAGATAGGTCGCACTGTCTGGTGGCCTCGTACGTGTCACGTCGGTTAGTTGGCTACACTTCGCTACATTTTTCGCTACTTTTTGTTTTCCTGTGCGCGTGGATTGAGCAGCCTTTATTTTTGTTTTGGGAATGTTCTCGTACTTTCTAGAGCTACCAGGTGATAGGGATACCATACTTTTATGTGTCTTCATTATACGCTAGAATTTAGAGCTGAAGTAAGCAGCCGAGTTTTTGTAGCCTGTTATATTTTTTTCTGGAAAGTTTATGTTAATGAGCTTCGGCTGCGTGTTTCGTTCTGATTGGTTGAGTTGTATGTTTTCCGTAGACGATTCTAGATTTTTGTAGTATATATAAGGAGGGCGCTGGGAAAGCCCGTTCGTACATTGTCTTGCTTTGTCAGTTGTAGAGACACGTAGTTTATTGGGAGAGACGTTGTGTATGAGAAATTTTGTGTTGCAGTGTGGACATTGCAGAAGAGACTTTGTATCAGTAGTTTGTGCATTTGGAATTGCACTGTATGGATATCGCATCGCTGAATTAAATATTGTTGGAACTGTTACTCCTGTATTGTCTACATCCTTAAGCCACGTGTGACGGATTGCAGCTGAACGAGGTTTATTTTAAAGAACTCTACGTGTGTGTGTCTGGTGTGTTTATCATACTTCGACTACAACTCCACCACGTAACATTTTGGCGACCCCGACGAGACCTCTTCAGTTGGTTCAGTGGAAAGGGTAGCAGGAGAAAACAGCCAGCAGTGAAAAGCAGAGATGGCGACATCGGAGATGGAGACATTCCTGAAAATTGGAAAGGAATGTGGACTCGAAGGAGCTCAACTCCTCGAGTTTGTAAAAGAGAGAGAGAAGGAGAGACTTGAGAGAGAGGAGAAAGAAGAAAAGAGACGAGAGAGAGAAGAAAAGGAGAGACTGGAGAGAGAGGAGAAAGAAGAAAAGAGACGAGAGAAAGAAGAAAAGGAGAGATTGGAGAGATAAGAAAGTGCTAGAGAACGTGAAATCAGGAAACTTGAAATCCAAGCAGAAGAAGCAGAAAAACAACGAGAAGAGGCGGAGAGGCAGCGACAACACGAAATTCATCTGAAGCAGATGGAGATAGAGGCACAGAGCCAGAGAACTAATGAAGCAACAGCATTAGCGAGCAGAGAACAAACAGCCCGTGCGGCAAAACTTCCACCTTTCATTGAAAATTCAGATAAGATGGACGCTTATCTGGAGCGATTCGAGCGCTTCGCAAATAGCAACAATTGGAAACAAGAGACTTGGGCTATTAAACTGAGCGCACTTCTAACTGGCAAAGCGCTTGAATTTTACACCCGTTTGCCAAGAGAAGAAGCCGAAGATTATACTCAGTTGAAAGCCGCCCTGTTGAGACAGTACGACTTCACTGAAGAGGGTTACAGGCGACGATTTCGGAACTGCAAGCCTGAAGAAGGAGAAACACCTGGCCTATTCATTGAGAGAATCAGAAGCTACCTGGAGAAATGGATAGAGCTGGCTGGCCTAAACAGAGAGTACCAGGACTTGTGTGACCTCATCATCAAAGAATAAGTTTTCAGTTCATGTTCTAAGGATCTGGCCGCCCACCTCAGAGAGCAAAAGGACCAGTCACTAAAGGCCCTGGCCGACTTCGCTCAAAGATACCTTGACGCTCACAACATGAAGTTCGGGTCCAGTAAGCCACAGCGTGTGTCTGCACCAGCAGAGGAAATCCACAATGTCAGAGACACCCCGACATACAAGCCGGCGGAGAACCTGATATGTTTTCTCTGTGGAAAGAAGGTCACAAAGCGATACGGTGTCCTTCTAAAGATGTTCCCCGAGGCGACAACATCAGAAGATCCAACCAAGATCGTGGGATAGCAGGCAGAAGCAGTCGGGGGTTCTTTCTCCGGGTACTCCGGTTCTTCCCCCCCCCCCCCCCCCACTTTGGTACCGGTCTCAGGCCACTTTACAAATTTCAAATACAAGCGATCAAAAATCTCTGTAACTTCAGTAGCTGACTGGCCCTTCGTTTGTCTTGTACTGTGTTTGTCTTAAATGGCGTAAATCCGTGTCTGTTTCGTGAGTGTGTGTGTTGGGTTTCAGGCGCGGCGCTTTGAGTCGATTTCCCCAAAATTGAGAAAAAGCGCCTATATAATAACGGTATTATTATTATTATTATTACCACGTCTCAACACAGAGCTGCCGCTTTATTAGCCAATAATGTGACCTCATCCAATGACTTGAGTCTAGAGAAACGCGAGTGACACCAGAGCTGATTGAATCTTTCAAAAAGAATGGACGCATCCCAGTAGGAGATGGAGCTACATTTTTACCAGTCTCAAACATCGCGCTGCCTGAGAATGAAGTACCGAACATGCCGGTGGTGTCAGGATTCGTCGGCGACACACCAGTGAGAGTGTTGAGAGACACTGGTTGTAGCTGCATCATCGTGAGAGAGGACCTAGTAGCTGAAGACCAGAAGCTACAGGAGTGGACCACCCTCATTTTGGCTGACGGAACTGTAAGGATTATCCCCCTTGCCAAAGTCAGTGTCGACACCCCATTCTTGACAGGAGAGGTGAAGGCGTTGTGCGTGAAGACACCAGTCTACGACCTCATCATCGGAAACATTGATGGTGCCAGAAACGCAGACGATCCAGATCCAGAGCGGAGACCTGAAATATGTTCTATTACCACGAGAAGTCAAGCAAAGAAGAGTCACCAGACCATCCCTCTTAAAGTGGCGGACAACACGGAAGCAGCTGTCGTGAATAGGGACAGGCTGGTGGAGCTACAGAGAGGTCAAGACAAACCAAAATTGGCCGCATCGGTGCGTCTTGCTGATGACGAAAGACTAGACGACGAGAACCTGTTTGACCTTAATGAACTCCGACACAAAGAGAATGTAGAAGATATCCAGTTCGGTCAGAATCTGACCCAGACTCAACGTGAAGAACTGCGCGTCATGACTCAAGAGTTCGAGCATCGGTTTACACCTGACCCAAGGACAACAGACACCATCCTGCACGAGGTAAACCTGACGTCAAACGAGCCAGTTCGCAGCAAACCTTATCGTCTTCCTTATAACACGAGGGAAGAATTGAAAAAGGATATCAAGGAAATGCTGAGTCCGAATGTCATCAGAGAGTCCAAGTCACCATATGCGTCCCCAGTTGTCATCGTGAAGAAACCAGATGGATCCAACCGAGTGTGTGTGGACTATCGCAGACTCAATAAACTAACAATCTTTGATCCAGAGCCTATGCCCACAGCGGAAGAACTGTTCCAAAAGGTCAGTGGAGACCGATTTTTCTCCAAAATTGACCTAAGCAAAGGGTATTGGCAAATCAAGGTTGCAGAAGAAGATATCCCCAAGACAGCGTTCGTCACACCCGACGGTCATTGAGAGTTCCTGAAAATGCCTTTTGGTATGGTGAACAGTGGTGCCACATTGAAGAGAGGACTGAAAAGGATCCTAGAAGATATGCAAAATGTGGTCTTTTACTGGGATGACATTTTGAGCCATACCAAAACTTGGGGGGGGGGGACCACCTCAAAGCCCTCCGAGAACTGTTCCAAAGACTGTCATATGCGAATTTCACCATCCGTCCAAGCAAGTGTATTCTTGGGGCTGACAACATAGACTTCATTGGACATAAATTGAGCGAAGGTTTAAAGGGGCTACACGACGCCAACGTGCAGAAAATCAGGGATGCCCCGCAACCTACGACCAAGACGCAAGTCCGCTCATTAATGGGCTTGGCGAACTACTACCGGGAGTTCATACCAAACTTTGCGACAGTCACAGCACCCTTGACTGATTTGCTGAGGAAAGGACAACCTAACATAGTGAAGTGGGAGGAGACCCAAGAGCGAGCATTCCAGGCGGTTCGAGACATCCGAACCGAGAAGCCTGTTCTACACCTTCCTGACCCATTGAAAACGTTCTTCCTGAGAACAGACGCCTCCAACGAAGGAGTAGGTGCAGTCTTGATGCAAGAAGATAACGGAAAACTCCACCCAGTGAGCTACGCCAGCAAAAAGTTGACCAGAGCTGAGAGAAACTACTCGACCATCGAGAAGGAGTGCCTAGCCATCATCTGGGGAGTAAGGCGATTCGAACTGTACCTTCTGGGAGTGCCATTTGTTCTCCAAACAGACCATCAGCCCTTGAACTATCTAAACTCTGCTAAGTTTACAAATTCTCGTATTATGAGATGGGCGATGTTCTTGCAGAATTTTGACATTAAACTGCAGTCTAACAAGGGTTCGCAGAATTTTGGAGCAGATTACCTGAGCAGAGTAGTTTGAATGTACATTTTTGTGTCCAGAACTTTTGTATGAAATATTTTGATGCTCAGGACTGTTTACAGGAACTGTGAGACGTTTATTTTAATTTGATTTTTGATGTGAAGTTATATTTGTTAGGGTTTTGTGTAGGTTTACACAGCCACAACCGTATTTTTGAAATTTGAGAAGAAATTTTTGTGAAATTTCATTCTTAAGAGGGGGTAATGTTACGATTGAGGTTGTGTTATCCTGTGAGAGCGTGCGTGTGTTGATCGTAGGTAACGATCTGATGTTTATTTGAGCTCTCACGGTTACGATTCACGTGCCTTTTTAGTAAGATTTTCTTTTGTTCGCGAGTAGAGCCGATTTCGTTTTGTTAAGTTTAGTCCGGAACGTTCTAGATAGGTCGCACTGTCTGGTGGCCTCGTACGTGTCACGTCGGTTAGTTGGCTACACTTCGCTACATTTTTCGCTACTTTTTGTTTTCCTGTGCGCGTGGATTAGCCTTTATTTTTGTTTTGGGAATGTTCTCGTACTTTCTAGAGCTACCAGGTGATAGGGATACCATACTTTTATGTGCCTTCATTATACGCTAGAATTTAGAGCTGAAGTAAGCAGCCGAGTTTTGGTAGCCTGTTATATTTTTTTCTGGAAAGTTTATGTTAATGAGCTTCGGCTGCGTGTTTCGTTCTGATTGGTTGAGTTGTATGTTTTCCGTAGACGATTCTAGATTTTTGTAGTATATATAAGGAGGGCGCTGGGAAAGCCCGTTCGTACATTGTCTTGCTTTGTCAGTTGTAGAGACACGTAGTTTATTGCGAGAGACGCTGTGTATGAGAAATTTTGTGTTGCAGTGTGGACATTGCAGAAGAGACTTTGTATCAGTAGTTTGTGCATTTGGAATTGCACTGTATGGATATCGCATCGCTGAATTAAATATTGTTGGAACTGTTACTCCAGTATTGTGTACATCCTTAAGCCACGTGTGACGGATTGCAGCTGAACGAGGTTTATTTTAAAGAACTCTACGTGTGTGTGTGTCTGGTGTGTTTATCATACTTCGACTACAACTCCACCACGTAACACACACCTGACGCCCACCCAAGGTGACCGCCCAAGAGACTAATCCAAAGGTGGTCTCCGTAAAGAGGGTCATCTAAGTTTAAAAAAGAAGACCAGGGGAACAAAAATGGGTGGTCTAAGTAGAGACAGCTGGTCGTCTTATACAAGATTTTGCCTTGAAGGGGTTTTCTGTAATCATCCTTTGCTATCTCCCAATACTTGTGCTATATTGCTCTAGACTGTGATAACCGAAAGCCTCAGGAAGGATACAGGTACCGTATACCACGCTACAAAACCCATGTACCACGCTACAGAACCTATATACCACACCGCTGAAGCGCACGTGCCAAATGAGCCGGCAGTGGAATTGTGGGAGTGGCGCGAAACAGGAAGTATCGAACCGCTTGCCCAAGAGATCGGGCAAGAGGGCCCCAGGGGCAAAGCGGTCTCGCTGCTACAAAACCGTACGTGTCGAATTGGGATTGAAAGCATTTGAAGATTTGTTCAGTTCTAGACTTAAAAATGCTGACGATTTTTTTCTCCATGAGGAGTAGAAAAGTAAAGTTATTGTAGTAAGAGGCATACATTCTCACGAACCCCTGCAATTGTAGGGTCTTATGAGACTCTATGCCTCTTGCGAATGGAATTAGGAAAAACACGGATGGATGGAAATGGCGGATTGATTGTGGGTGTGATTTTGAAAAGGGGCGCACTCATAGATTTGTAGCTGGAAGTTTGGTCTTGGGGGTCAGTGATATTTCTTCAACTGGAGTCAGTTATTCCTGAATTGGAATCAGGCCAGAGTCACTAGGCGGAGTAAACAGGCCAGAGTCACTAGGCGGAGTATAGTAAAAAATAAAATAAAATTTAAAAAAAGACAGTAGTTTGCGCCCTCTTGTCATAAGGGCTCGGTTGCATGAGCGAGCACCTTGCTTAGAGGCTGGCGCAGTACTAAACTCACTCATAAAACCGACTCAAGGACTTTAGGACTGTTTCGTTGGTTCTGCTAACACCGGATACATACTTCAAACTGTGGATATCAATGAGACAATTCTATGCGAGCAAGAGACATCTAATCTTATGATCCTTTGAGGCTGCATGGGACTGGAGAACGAGTTTAACCCGATTTTGCTCTGTCACACCGGAACTGTTAATAAAAAATCTCATACTTAATCATTCACCTGACAATCTGACAATCAACTACGTTCGATAAAAGAAAGCAACCCAAAGTTAGATATCACACAAAGCGTCCCTTAACTCATTCAGCCCCGACACACCACAGCAAGACATGGATCGAGCATAATAGTTCAAGGGTGCTGCCAGAATAGCTTGGCGCCCATAGGCGCCAAGCTATTCTGGCACGACCCTTGAACTATCATGCTCGATCTGTCTCTGGAATTGTAATACAATTCTTTAGAGGGCAACTTCAAAATTTGGGGATTTCGGTCCTTGGTGTAGAACCGTTAAGATTTTTGTTCACACTCGACTCAAAAGCACACAATATTGCATCCGCGTGAGCTCCATAGTAAATGGTTGTTTTCGCTTCACAGTACTTTCTTCGCAGACGTTAACCTCTTCACTGCCGAGAAAAGCTCAACACGATCCAACTGCATGAGACATAGATCCTCACGTGCCCGTGCAGTTGCGGAGGCTCATGAGGATCTATGCCTTATGCTGACGCCGTTTTGTATGTACGTTCACCAGACGTCTTCAGAAACACAGCATGCGACCAGTGGCAGTAACGGAGTTGATCAAGAATTTCATCAATCGTCCTTTAACAAACATTGATTAATGTAACCGATTTCTACAGACTTGTATTCCCTTCAATACACACTTACGACCGTTCATAACAGCGGTTTCCTCGCCTCAGTCGTACGATAAACCTGAATACTCGAACATATTCAGGATGCAAATGATGCCGATGTTTTTTAACAAGAGGCAAGGATTCTCATGAGCCATTGCAGCCGCAGGGGCTCAACAGAATCTATGCCTCTTGCAGATGGAAAGACGTTTGGCTGAAAAGATTGGTCTAGAACTTCTTTCTGTATACAGGCAATTTATGGCCTTTTGTAAATTATCCATTTCCCCGACACTAACCTAGACGCCGCGATGAACTGGATTCAGTGACTCTGTATAGTGACTTTGTGTAGTATGCCTAGAATATTGGAAATGAATTTTTTGCCAGACTGCCTTTTGAATGGAAAATTGACTGACCGTTAACTTCCTCCATCTGAGAAAAGTGATGTAAATTAAGCTAATTAAAGGTTTTAATCTTATTATTGATCCCTATCTTGCAGAGGTTCATGAGCGTTCATGCCATTAGAACTGTACTAGCTGGTAGCATTTGCAGAAGTAGACGAGAATCAGATTTTACGGTCGTTCCACCACCTCTTCGTCTCAAACGAACCCAGATTCGGTTAGCCAAAAGTATCGCATGAATTTTAGCTCCAAAAGCTCACGTATGCTCATATGAAATGAAGATCTATGCTTTCGACGAATACGAGTAACATAGTTCTGCCAGATTTCTCCATCATTGAATAACGACATTACGATAGCTGATACCCACATTTTGAGAATACAAATACAAAACCGAAAGTCACATCAAGAAGCACAAATCCTCATGAGTCCCCCGCATTCTGCGGGGGTTCATGAGGATCTATGTCTCTTGTAGAGGGCAGATTTTATCTTAAAGAGACACCTCTCAGATTTCATTAAGCCTTGACAGTCTAGGCTGGAAGGCATTTTGGGGGCAAAAGTTAGAGACGCCAGTCATACGCCCTGCGGCTACACTGTCTGTGTTTTCCTAACATCTTACGCCGAAATCGTGGAGTCATGCCCTCGAGGGTACCTCAGCATGAGGATATAGATGAGGTAGATCCAGACACCAATAGTTGGATAATGTAAAGGCATAGCAACAAGAGGATTCTCATAAGGCCCTGGTACCGCAGGGTCTTATGAGAATCTATGCCTCTTACGGATGATGGGACTGACTGAAGGACTTGATGAATCTGGCTGCACCGAAGAGACGAGAAGGAGGAATGGAAAGAGTTAAAGATTGCGGAAGGCGGGGAGTTAACGGTACCAAGGGTCCTTTTTTAGACTTGACGTTCCATCTAGGTAAGCCATAATTTTACGATTATTAGTGTCTGGCTGTATGTGGTTGTAGATGTTGTTTTCTGTTTGTCGTTTCCTCTATGAAGCAAAATACTGATTTTAAAATGGGTCAGTTGGGTGGTGATGGTGGTGTCAGGTGTGGAGGGGAATATGCAGTTCAGTGAGCGTTTTTCACCCAAAATAACAATCTTGATATTTTTAAATCCCATTTTATCCAATTTTGCAAATAAATTTTGTAAACCCACTTACTCTAACTAAAAAAGATTCAAGTTTCACTTTCAGTATGTTGGCACTTTTGCAATATTCGAACACCCAACATAATGGTGCACCACAAAAAGGCATTTCACAGAAATTACTTCTTCCAGGAGCCGCTATTCCATGAAAGAAAACAAACGCCACCCGAAAAAATAATAATAAAATAAAAACAGGCAAATTCTTTGACATGTTTTTTTTTTTTTTAAATTTCAAACTGAAAAATGTGCCTGTTCTAGGAGCCGCTATTTCACGAGAGAGCGAAAAAAAAACCGCCCAACAAACGCAAAATAAAATAAAATGAAATAAAATACATTTTAGAAAATCTCATTCGCAGCTAGAATGTGTACTTTGTTCTCGGCGCAGCTTCAGGGAAGACGGAGTTTCTGATACTGAAGGACTATCACACAGCACGTTTCGCAAGACACTACGTACACATCTGAAGAACAAGTAAGAATGACAGTATCCCATTGCTGTCTCCCATAAAGCATGCATTCTCATAAGGCACAGATTTTCGTAAGGCATAGCTTCTCAATAGGCATTGATTCTCATAATATTGCAGGGGATTATGAGAATATATGCCGTTTGCAGATGGAAGGGCAATGGAGACGAGGGACTGATTCACTGTGACAATTTAGATAACATAGTTCATTTTCTTAGAGTCTGGTCAGGAAGGGCCCCAGAGGAGGCTGTTGCCGAGAGAGTGTAGATGCCGCACAAAAGTTCAACAACTTTTCCTGTGAGGCGTTTGCTTTCTTGTGGAAAATATCGCTTTTGCCTAACGGGCGGAGCTGAGAGAAGGGGAGGAGACTAGATATTTAGCTGTGCATCTTGAGCTGTTTGTTTGTTTGGGGGAGGGGGGAGGGGACAGGAGGAGGAGTGAGTGGATAAGGGTGGAGAATGGGTGGGATGGAGAGAGAATTCCCCCTTTCAGGGTCTGCTGCAGATGTATATACGCCAGAAGGAGAACACACATTATGAGGACCTTGCTCCGGAGGTTACCATTTACTTCTTTATTTCGGATCCCCTTTTGAGATACACACAGTTTCAACTATCCACGTCACCATCTGCTGTAGAAGAATCGAAAAGAGATCGACAATAAAAGAGGCACAACACACACTGGGCTCTGTCTTTGATCTTAGATCTCAATTACTACCGATTCGAAATTTTCTAGAGGAACAAAAACCGGAAGTGTGGGAAAAGAGGACGCTAAGCGTGTATCCCACCATCCCGTAAGCAAAAGGTGCTGGGGCTGACATCGGCCTTTGTTGGCCCGCGCACGGACGTGCGCGGGCCAACAAAGGCCGATGTCAACCCAGGACCTTTTGCTAATAGCAAACAGACCCCGCCCCACGCATCGTCCTGACTACCTAGTGGAGTAGTACGCAGGGTCTAATGAGTAGTAGTTGAATAGTAATGCCAGTGACAGGAAGTCCACCCATGCAACTCTGCTTGTCTTTTTATAGGCTTGATCAAAGAAACGCGGGTCCATTTTTTTTTTTTCAAGCGGAAGATTTCAGATCTCAGGAACCGTTACACGTTAAGACCCCTGCGACCAGACGACAAAGGAACGGAGCAGACACCTCGACCAACCCATAAAGGAAACTCAAACGGATCAAAGAGCAGTAGCAAACTCTAATTTATTTTGAACAGACATCCTTCACCATATTTCCATTCAGCAGCAAACCCACCGCCTTTTGTCACCCATGAACACACCAACCATTGGCGGTACTTTCAGTTTGCTAACAGAACAAACCTTTCTGGCCTAGGGCGCAAAAGAGTTCCTTTATTCCATTAGAGTTCTCTCTCCACAGTCCCGGAAAATCGACGCCCCGAATACGCCCGAAGGTCGCCGGAAAAAAATCAACCCGAATCATCGATTACAGAAGAGTAACCACAAACGTCACTGCTTCAAAAACACTGCGCACTCAGTCGTCTTATAGATTTTTTTGTAGTAGTCGGTACGAAAATGTTTTCCCACGTTTCAAAACATTGAACACTGTTTTTTTCGGCAAAAATTATCCGCCTTCAAGAGGCATATATTTTCATGAGTCCCTGCCGTTGCAGGGACTCATGAGAATACATGTCTCTTGATGATGCTACTTATATCTGTTTAATTGAAATTGAGGAGGTAAGTCACAGTAAGATTTAACTACCTGCATGACGCACAGATCCTCATGTGCCTCTGTGGTTATAAAGGCGTACACTGAGTCTTCTACTCTGGAGAAAATAACTTTATTATTTTCCTCCAAAGTAGCAGACTGAGTTTAAGACGTCTCAACGGTGCTACCGGGGTTTCATTTGTTTGGGAGTAGGAGTAATTGCCCCTTGAGTCATTCTTTCGATACAGAAGGAGCAAAAACTTGATAAGCATAATCGCCCCTAGGATAACTCTTTCGTGTGAGAGGGCAAAGAAAATTTGATAAAAACGCTCGGGAGGAGGGGAGCACTTCGAAGGGAAACATTATTTTAAACTGTTTAGAGTATGTGGACATTTGTGGATACAAGTTGGTGGAGACGGCCGTCAAATGCAAACAGGCATAGATCCGACGAGGCAGCACAGTCTGCAGGGGCTCATGAGAATCTATACTTTTTGCAAGGTCTATCTACACAGCCTGTATATGTTTTCCTATCTGGACGAAGCCATCCAGCGATTGGCCCGTGAAGAGATGTGTATGCGGTGCTTACAACTTGTATGAATGGACGATCCAGAGAAAACACACAGACAAAACCATGATACTTGAATAAGAGTTTACTTTCGGTAACTACGTACACATTTCAGTCTCTTTATTAACCCCTTCACTGCCAGTGGAGCAGATTGTGTTTCTGAAATAGGTTGTCCATTTAATCGAGCGTCAGAAGGTCCCCCAGCCGCTAAGAAAATATATCGGGGATACCGAAAGTGGTCTAGGCAAGAGGCATAGATCCTCATGAGCCCCCGCGACTGCGGGGGCTCATGAGGATCTATACCTCTTGCAGTTGGGTGGTGTTCTGTTTTTCTCGGCAGTGAAGGGGCCAAAATTTGCATGAAGGGACGATTCACAGAAAATGTACAGAAAAGACCATCAAACTTGAATGAAAGTTTACATACACATTTCAGTAACTTTATAAAGTACATTTTTTGGGTTTGTTGAATACGTTATGAAGTAACTTTATATTAAGTTTATAAAAGAAATATTGTGTGACACCACCGTTACGAAATTTTTGTAGATTGAAAGGTAGGGGTAACAATTTGACTGGGAAAATTTCAGTAAATTTTAATCATCGTAGGGTGGATCTGGGGTGGGAGTCACCATAACCTTTATCATCATTGCAAAATCTTGGTCCATCGAATAAAGTGCACTTTAAAAAAAAAATCCACACTGGTGCATAAAAACTCACAGGAAACACGGGTTCAATACAGGGTATCACGTGGGCATTCTTCTTCTTGGTCTTTTGTATACGAAAATATTTACTGACATCCGTATTGCACAAAAAAAGAGATTGTGACAGACTCTGCGTCTGCTGCAGCTACAGTCTGCAGTCCCTCATCTTACCCATCCCTAGAGCTGCAGCTACAGTCTGCAGTCCCTCATCTTACCCATCCCTAGAGCTGCAGCTACAGTCTGCAGTCCCTCATCTTACCCATCCCTAGAGCTGCAGCTAGAGTTTCTTTGTCGTTATGTCGTTATAAACCATTCAGTACCAGCTGGCGCAGACTGTGTTTATCCAATCTTCATTAACTCAACACCAACAAATCCTAGATGTCCTAGGAACACGGATCCACAGTGGCGTCAGCAAGAGGCATAGATCCTCATGAGCCCCCGCGACTGCGGGGGCTCATGAGGATCTATACCTCTTGCAGTTGGGTGGTGGTCAAATGCTTTCGGAGCTGAAGGGGTTAAACTGTTTGAGCTAAGACCTTACCCTTTTTACACGGTGAAGATTTTCTTTGTTAACCCTTTTGTGCACGCAGCAACTGGTACTGTTTACAGTACTGGTGGCTGCGCGTACAAGGGGGTTAATTACACGTCTTGATTAAGGACAGACGGCGCAGAATTTTTGTTGGGCCTGTAACAATTTTGATTGACTGGTAAATCTAGCTATTTACAATCACCCGTCTTTCAACATATGAAAAAATGTTAACACATTCACCATTTAACTCTTTCGAGACGTGCCGCATCCGGATACGCGGCATGAAGCCGCGTATCCGGATGCGGCACGAGTCGGATGCCTTAAGATATCACAAAGGGAGATGAATCCGCCACGATTGTTAGAGTGTAGTGCTTGGGAAGGCACCAAACAAGTAATACTGTAGTCTGTTCTACGTTGTTTCCGTATCACCGAGAAGAAGGATCTTTGATCCGAAACGTCGTGTTTCGTGTTTCCAACTTAAAGGGTTTTAAACCTCTATTTTCTGTTTTCCTTTCACGTGAAACCCTTGCGGCAGCAGTTTACTACAAGTAAGACTTTAGCTTGAAACTTACACGACCGACCAAACTCTCATATCTGATACGCAATCTTTATAGACACCATACAAAGATGCCAATAGATCTTACATATAATCTGTGTTGAGTAGCTTATTCATTCATTCATTCATTCATTCATTCATTCATTCATTCATTCATTCATTCATTCATTCATTCATTCATTTTTCTCCAAGAAAAAGTTGTCTTCAAAGACAGGTGAAGCGTTCAAGCGTTGAAGGGCGAAAGTGTCACCTGTCATCTAAAGACTATCATTTATGTGGCTGCAACCTCCTACATGATGGTCTTTAATGACAGGTGATCTGTCATGAGGGTGGTCGCACAAATCAGGCTCTGCTGTATCCACTCTTTGCGTGTCGGTAGCGGTCTTTGTCGCGATGATTCCTACAACGGCACCTTGATTTCAAGAGGGAGCTGAGTGTGTATTTGTATCTTTGTTACATAAATACGGATGGATTTCTTACGATGATTTCAGCTGGCAGTGAAAGGAACAATGGTATTGAAGCATGCTTGCCCGCACATTTGAAGTGAACTTCCTTTTTTCTTATCTCGCAACAAGCCCTTCAAACAAGTCTCCCTAATGTGTGCGCTTTTGTCGCAAATTTCTTAACGAAGATTCTGTGGATTACGCGGCATGTTGACAGCTCCTGCGTGCTTCCGCTCTTAATGGATTGTCTAATGACTTTATTATGTTTGTCTGCTTCCCGTAAAATGTGTATTCCCCCTCCCTCCTGCCCGCCCCCCGCCACCCCCACCCCCCAATCCCTCTCCCCTGCCAGCCGCTGCTGAAAAGATATTTATCTTGAAACATCGTGCATTCAATGCAGAGCCGGTCGAGTTGCATGGGCGAGCTGGAATGCTGAGCAAGGTGCTCCAGTGTAGCAAAGAAGTACCCAACGGAGAAAGAAACACGCTTAGAAAAAACGGTACAACACAATTTATTAATATTTCGGGTAAATACCCTTTGTCAAAATAGACAAACAAACAGAGACATTAGTCGCTACTTATCTTCAGATGCAGAAGGAATGTGGCAACTGAAGGTGACGTAAAAAGAAAAAGAAAAAGAAAAGGAAAGGAAGAACAAAAGTAAAAATGACGTCAAAGAAAAAAATCGTAAGAGAAAGACTCCGAGAGAAACTAAACACGAGAGACAAGAGTGTGTGTAAGCGCGCGCAGGAGCGAGCAAAAGTAAATGCGCGTGTGTGAGGCCGGGGAGAGAGAGAGAGAGAGAGAGAGAGAGAGAGAAGAGAGACAGCGAGAGAGAGAGAGAGAGGGGGGGGGGGGGGAGAGGAGAGAGAGAGAGAGAGAGAGAGAGAGAGAGAGAGAGAGAGAGAGAGAGAGAGAGAGAGAGAGAGAGAGAGAGAGAGAACGAACGGGGAGTACCCTTGGGCACGAAGTAGGCTGAGTGTCTAATACACAAAGCCAGCTAAACACCAACCCGAAGGCAAACTGTATATCACCATCGAGTTGAGGACTACCTCGGGGAAAAACGGGAGGACCCCGGGAAAAAAACCCCAGCATTTAGCATGGTACACAACAAGGAATATCGATGAAACAAAGCAAATAATCAAATTCAGTAAGAGAATAATGGTATAAGAGGAGAGTAGGTAGTTGTGAAACCATCTTCAAGGGTAACTCCAAACAAACAAAAAAACAAAAAAAAAAAAAAAAAAAAAAAAAAAAAAAAAAAAAAAAAAAAAAAAAAACGCTTGTGGGGGGAGAGAAAGACAAAAGGGGCGGGGGAAGGGGAGGAGGAAAGGGAAGAGAGAGAGAGAAAGGGGGAAGAGAGAAAGAGAGAGAGAGAGATGATGATGATGATGAATCCTTTTTTATTCAGGATAAAGCCATTAGGCAACTCAATGCCTGTCTTACAAGCTGTCCTGTAAACAAAAGAGAACACAACAGGAAAAGAAACATAGCATGCAAATAATAATAATAATAATAATAATAATAATAATAATAATAATAATAATAATAATAATAATAATAATAATAATAAGATGAGGAAGCAAAACTAGGGGGGGGGGAAACACAATAGGGGAATCATCGAAAGGAGGAAAAAAAAATGACAATGGAGAATTTGTAACTGCCTCCGATGCAAAAAGCAAGAGAACGAAACGCGTGCACAGCATTAATATTATACTCATCTAAGACAGTGTCATAGAATCAGCAGCATCAATAGCGTATAGAGACACCAACAAGACAATAGATGAGCAGGTAGCAAATTTAAGGAGAAAGAGAAAAATATTTGACGTTTACGTGTTATCAGCAGTATTATTCTTATATGGCAAACTGTGAAGTCACGCTGATTGGAAGTGAGTGTGCAATGCGCGTTTAAAATGGGTTTTATCAGAAAATGATTTAATGTTTAATGGTATTGAGTTCCAGACAGAGCTACCAGAAAATAGAAGGCTTGACTTGTAGAGATCTATCCGTGGGCGGGGTAAGTGAAGCAAGTCATTCCTCGTATGTAGTTGATGCCGAGGGCTGAAGTTAAATATCATGCGCAGATATTCCGGGGCTTGATAATGAAATATTTTGTGCATGAGAGAGAGAGAGAGAGAGAGAGAGGGAGAGAGAGAGAGAGAGAGAGAGAGAGAGAGAGAGAGAGAGAGAGAGAGAGAGAGAGAGAGAGAGAGAGAGAGAGAAAACAAAAAGGGAGGGGGGGGGGGGGAAGGCAAACAAACAGAGCCACCAGCCCCGCCCAACAGGCATCCTCCAGCCCACGGACGAACGCACAGGCATGCGAACAAGACGACCACATACATCCCCAAGGGAATGCACATGATCGCCCCCCACACCCGCGCATAAATCCAAGGACCGGCGACCAGGCGCCCGACAGGGAAGGGCAAGGGATCCAACTTAACGTATGGCCAGCGCTGAAAAAGTCCCCAAGGGAGGCACAAAGTACATATCAATCAGCGCCAGCCGCACCTATCTGGTTAGTGAGTAGACATACAGAAGCGACTCGGTAATGTAAATGACAGTTAGCAGAAGACACAGGTAAGGTCCAAAAAGTTAATCTTTCATATTCATCCCAAGTGGCGCCACAGTGCCCAGTTTATTAATCAAAAATTTTTCTCGGTCTTTCCTGGCCCAGACATTACTGGCTTGCATAAGCCAGAGGCCTTTAACACGAATGTCCGAGACGGAGTGATCGGCCTGGTTGAAATGTCGCCCGACCGGTCTATTGTAATGGTACTTGACCGACTGAAGATGTTCTTTAAAACGGTCGTTGATGGTTCTTTCCGTCTCTCCAACATAGAGTTGGCCGCATTTCACACAGGAGATGACATAAATCACGTTGGTAGTTTGACATGTGAAGTATCTGTCTATGTTGAATTTGTAGCGTGGACCATTCACCACTGTAGAAGGGCAAATAAAAGGACATGTCTTGCAATTTGGAACATTGCACGGTGTGGAGCCGGAGGGTCTGGTGGTAGAACGAGGCTTAAGAGTAGAGCGAACAAGCATGTCTCGTAAATTAATATCCCTCTTGAAAGCCACATGCTTGTTCGCTCTACTCTTAAGCCTCGTTCTACCACCAGACCCTCCGGCTCCACACCGTGCAATGTTCCAAATTGCAAGACATGTCCTTTTATTTGCCCTTCTACAGTGGTGAATGGTCCACGCTACAAATTCAACATAGACAGATACTTCACATGTCAAACTACCAACGTGATTTATGTCATCTCCTGTGTGAAATGCGGCCAACTCTATGTTGGAGAGACGGAAAGAACCATCAACGACCGTTTTAAAGAACATCTTCAGTCGGTCAAGTACCATTACAATAGACCGGTCGGGCGACATTTCAACCAGGCCGATCACTCCGTCTCGGACATTCGTGTTAAAGGCCTCTGGCTTATGCAAGCCAGTAATGTCTGGGCCAGGAAAGACCGAGAAAAATTTTTGATTAATAAACTGGGCACTGTGGCGCCACTTGGGATGAATATGAAAGATTAACTTTTTGGACCTTACCTGTGTCTTCTGCTAACTGTCATTTACATTACCGAGTCGCTTCTGTATGTCTACTCACTAACCAGATAGGTGCGGCTGGCGCTGATTGATATGTACTTTGTGCCTCCCTTGGGGACTTTTTCAGCGCTGGCCATACGTTAAGTTGGATCCCTTGCCCTTCCCTGTCGGGCGCCTGGTCGCCGGTCCTTGGATTTATGCGCGGGTGTGGGGGGCGATCATGTGCATTCCCTTGGGGGTGTATGTGGTCGTCTTGTTCGCATGCCTGTGCGTTCGTCCGTGGGCTGGAGGATGCCTGTTGGGCGGGGCTGGTGGCTCTGTTTGTTTGCCTTCCCCCCCCCCCCTCCCTTTTTGTTTTCTCTCTCTCTCTCTCTCTCTCTCTCTCTCTCTCTCTCTCTCTCTCTCTCTCTCTCTCTCTCTCTCTCTCTCTCTCTCTCTCTCTCTCTCTCTCTCTCTCTCTCTCTCTCTCTCTCTCTCTCTCTCTCTCTCTCTCTCTCTCTCTCATGCACAAAATATTTCATTATCAAGCCCCGGAATATCTGCGCATGATATTTAACTTCAGCCCTCGGCATCAACTACATACGAGGAATGACTTGCTTCACTTACCCCGCCCACGGATAGATCTCTACAAGTCAAGCCTTCTATTTTCTGGTAGCTCTGTCTGGAACTCATTACCATTAAACATTAAATCATTTTCTGATAAAACCCATTTTAAACGCGCATTGCACACTCACTTCCAATCAGCGTGACTTCACAGTTTGCCATATAAGAATAATACTGCTGATAACACGTAAACGTCAAATATTTTTCTCTTTCTCCTTAAATTTGCTACCTGCTCATCTATTGTCTTGTTGGTGTCTCTATACGCTATTGATGCTGCTGATTCTATGACACTGTCTTAGATGAGTATAATATTAATGCTGTGCACGCGTTTCGTTCTCTTGCTTTTTGCATCGGAGGCAGTTACAAATTCTCCATTGTCATTTTTTTTCCTCCTTTCGATGATTCCCCTATTGTGTTTCCCCCCCCCCCCCCCCCTAGTTTTGCTTCCTCATCTTATTATTATTATTATTATTATTATTATTATTATTATTATTATTATTATTATTATTATTATTATTTGCATGCTATGTTTCTTTTCCTGTTGTGTTCTCTTTTGTTTACAGGACAGCTTGTAAGACAGGCATTGAGTTGCCTAATGGCTTTATCCTGAATAAAAAAGGATTCATCATCATCATCATCTCTCTCTCTCTCTTTCTCTCTTCCCCCTTTCTCTCTCTCTCTTCCCTTTCCTCCTCCCCTTCCCCCGCCCCTTTTGTCTTTCTCTCCCCCCACAAGCGTTTTTTTTTTTTTTTTTTTTTTTTTTTTGTTTTTTTTTTGTTTTTTTTGTTTTTTTGTTTGTTTGGAGTTACCCTTGAAGATGGTTTCACAACTACCTACTCTCCTCTTATACCATTATTCTCTTACTGAATTTGATTATTTGCTTTGTTTCATCGATATTCCTTGTTGTGTACCATGCTAAATGCTGGGGTTTTTTTCCCGGGGTCCTCCCGTTTTTCCCCGAGGTAGTCCTCAACTCGATGGTGATATACAGTTTGCCTTCGGGTTGGTGTTTAGCTGGCTTTGTGTATTAGACACTCAGCCTACTTCGTGCCCAAGGGTACTCCCCGTTCGTTCTCTCTCTCTCTCTCTCTCTCTCTCTCTCTCTCTCTCTCTCTCTCTCTCTCTCTCTCTCTCTCTCTCTCTCTCTCTCTCTCTTTCTCTCTCCCCCCCCCCCTCTCTCTCTCTCTCTCGCTGTCTCTCTTCTCTCTCTCTCTCTCTCTCTCTCTCTCTCTCTCTCTCTCTCTCTCTCTCTCTCCCCGGCCTCACACACGCGCATTTACTTTTGCTCGCTCCTGCGCGCGCTTACACACACTCTTGTCTCTCGTGTTTAGTTTCTCTCGGAGTCTTTCTCTTACGATTTTTTTCTTTGACGTCATTTTTACTTTTGTTCTTCCTTTCCTTTTCTTTTTCTTTTTCTTTTTACGTCACCTTCAGTTGCCACATTCCTTCTGCATCTGAAGATAAGTAGCGACTAATGTCTCTGTTTGTTTGTCTATTTTGACAAAGGGTATTTACCCGAAATATTAATAAATTGTGTTGTACCGTTTTTTCTAAGCGTGTTTCTTTCTCCGTTGGGTACTTCTTTGCATTTCACACGCTTGGCAGTCACCTTTTTGGTCTGGATTGCTCCAGTGTAGCGGATCATTGTGCGTAGTGACTTGCACAACGTTTCAGTTCTCTCATGCAACTGACCTCAGGATAACGCATCAGCCCTGTCACGCAAAAATATAAAAAATAATGATACAAAATAAAATACATTATACAGCAGAACCTGTTTCGAGTGACCGCCCTTATGAGAGATCACCTGTCATTAAGACCATCATTTAGGTGGCTGTAGGTACCTATATGATGGTCTGAACTGACAAGTGGCACTTTTTGCCTTTCATAACTTCTCTTGATAGAGAGCACCTGTCTTATTACCATTATTATCTTTTAAAAATAGTGGTCCCTCAAAACAGGTTTACCTGTAGTTAGTTGGCTTTAAAGATTCAGTCTATCTCCTCAACTGATGTGTAATGATCAGAGGACAAAACAAAACCAAAAAATTGTAAACTTCGACCTCACGGCTGAACGTGTCGACACTGCCTGCAAAGAGGCACACAGATATGGATGAGGCCATCAAGAGGCATAGATCCTCATGAGCCCCCGCACATGCGGGGGCTCATGAGAATGCATGTCTCTTGCTCTTGGGTGTTGTTCGCTGTGCTCCGGCAGTGAACGGTCTAATTAAGACGTCATTCAAGCTTCACGGTGTAGAGAGAAGCTGGAAACTCCATCAGGTAGAAGTGGACACGTCCACACCCTGTCGAATGCCTATCCCATAAGGCAGCGTTCATTAACCCCCTCAGTGCCGAGAAAATGAGAACACATCCAACTGCAAGAGGCATAGATCCTCATGAGCCCCTGCAGTCGCGGGGGCTCATGAGGATCTATGCCTCTTGCTGACACCACCTTGAACCTATCCATGTTCCTAGGACAACTAGCGTTTGTTGATGTCGAACTGTCGAAGACTGCAAAAACAGTTTCCGTCAACGGGCACTGAACGATCAAAGACATATTTGAACATACACAGCCCTGCTTCCCTTCAGTTACTTCAGAAACACTGTTTGCGACCAGTGGCAGTATATGTTGAATGTTGTATAGACTAGTAGCAGCACCGACGACATCAGATGAAGCAGGCCAAGTGGCTAACCCCTTCACTGCCGAAAGAGAGCGAACCACATCCAACTGCAAGAGGCATTGATCCTCATGAGCCCCCGCATCCGCGGGGGCTCATGAGGATCGATGCCTCTTGCTGACCTCATTATAATTTGCATCCATATCAGACAGATCGGGGCTGTCCAGTAGTCATTCTGCAGATGGTTAAAGAGACATCGAGGAGTTCATACTGTGATTAAATAGAATTGTCAAACATGTACTCAGTAAAGCTGTGTTTCCATAACGCGCACAGCGACACAAAAGCTGTGGCGACAGCGACAAAAACCGAGAACATAAAAATAAAGCAGTGTTTCCATAAGTGCGACGCATCAAAATATTTTCAAAACTGTTTAATTTCTTCGTTTGTTACATTAGGAGCAATGCACTCTCAACTAACGTTTGTTTGTTTGACAAAATGCCAACTGGTTGCGGAGTTATCGGCGTTTACAATGTGACCAACATGGAGATATATTGCAGAACTTTTTACCACGACAAAATCTAGTTATTTTGACCTTTAATAAACGTAACGTCTGTTCTTCTACGTGTGCAGTTTAAAACTCAGACCTTAGAGAAATGGTGTGAGACTAGGGTTCGGATCGTTAGCGTATCGGATTCGTTCTTAAATGGAAACGTTGCTTTAACCTTTCAAGGAACATGGTTACAAATTGGCGACTGCGGGGTTTATGAGGATCTATGTCTTTTGAAGCTGGATTGCGTTCACTTTCTCTCGACAGTGAAGGGGTGTTCAAAATCACGGTCGATGCGTATCCCGTCAGCTGACAATCATTATATTGACGACACAACGTGTTTTTTCCGCACGACTAATGATTCGCAAAAAATCGGATTACTCTTGTGTAATCTTTTTGACGTGGGTTTTTTTTTTTTTTTTTTTTTTTTTTGGTGCTTTTGCTTTTTAAAAAAAAGTGACGTTTACTTTTATTGAGGTATTTTTTCTTCACAGGCATGGGATGATCGTTGGTAACTGGTTACCTGTTAACACCAGTGGTAGTAACCACAAAGGGGGAGGAGGGGTGGGGGAGGAACCGACGTTATGACAAGAGTTGTGCCCCTGACTTTTATTGAGTTTTTTTTTTCTTCACAGGCATGGGATGATAGTTGGTAACTGGTTACCTTTTAACACCAGTGGTAGTAACCACAAAGGGGGAGGAGGGGGGGGGGGGTGGAACCGACGTTATGACAAGAGTTGTGCCCCTGACTTTTATTGAGTTTTTTTTTTTCTTCACAGGCATGGGATGATCGTTGGTAACTGGTTACCTGTTAACACCAGTGGTAGTAACCACAAAGGGGAGGAGGGGGGTGGGGAGGAACCGACGTTATGACAAGAGTTGTGCCCCTGACTCGGAGAGTCGGGACTCGGTAGGACACAGCATTTTGTTGACGCTCCGAGTCAGGGGAACAACTCCAGCCATGACTTCGGCTTTCTCCCCTGTGTAATAACTAGCAACTTTACTACTATCCATATTAACCCATTTAGCCCCGATCCCGTACAGCAGGAGGTGAATCGACCATGATAATTCAAGGATAGTACCAGATTGGCGCCTTAAGGCGCCAAGCTATTCTGGCACTACCCGTGAATTATCATGGTCAAGCCATCTCCTGCGACTTGTACACAGTCTTTAGTTGACACCTCCAAAATTTGGGAGACACTGCCGTGGGGTTCAATTGGTTAAGAAATGAACAACAACGCAACGGTAATCCTATGCCAGGGGTGTCTTTCGCAGAAGGGGTCCAAAAAAAAGTATGTTGAATGTTCCTGCACTGCAGCGACAGGTCTTCCCTGGAGTAAAGCAGCCCAAATTTCCCTTAGTGGGCCCTTAAAATAAAAATAATTTTTAACAACAAAAAAAAAATCCAGTATAGGCTTAAACCACAACTGCCAACACGTTACGGCACATTTTCACGAATCACAACACAAGGGAAATACGGAGTAATCCTCCCCTCCCCGCAGTGCCCTGGCCCAATATAATAATGTCTGTCCATCTGAACAAGACAAAATCCTGTGTGTCGCGGGGCGTGGCCTATCGCTATACCCCACTGTTCAATTTGTCTCTTAATTAATCATCACGCTGACCCCAGAGCCGGTAATTACCTTCGATCCGTTCTCGCGGGACCGTCACACCCAAACGGGACAAGTCGTTAATACGCCGAGTCTTACATACCGGGCTTGGGAGACCGACCATGATAGTTCAAAGGTGGTGCCAGAATGGTCTGTAGGCGCCAAGCCATTTTGGCACAACCCTTGAACTATCATGGTCTGCGCCTGTCTTGTTCTAGTGTGTCATAGTACAACGATACAATCCATAAAAGCTCCCCTCACTTGCCATGGAGATTAATCTACTTCGTAATGGTCAGCTGAAGGCCAAGGAACACAGTGCTGTTTCCGTACTGTCCAGTCCCTTAGCCATAGTCAGTCCCAGGCATCCCCTAATATTTCAATCCCATTAAAAAAAAAAAACACTAGCGCCCACCAGCTGCACATTTGCCATGCACAAAATAACAACAAAAAAAGCACATTGACAGTCTCATTTCTTGGCTATGAACCTGATTCCTTACCAACCCCACACCCAAGCACAGGAGAAATCAGCGTGCCGCTCAAATCACTACGTCAACGGCAACTCAACATAGGCCCACAATTGTCCATTGGATAAGTGTTACGTGGTGGAGTTGTAGTCGAAGTATGATAAACACACTAGACACACACACGTAGAGTTCTTTAAAATAAACCTCGTTCAGCTGCAATCCGTCACACGTGGCTTAAGGATGTAGACAATACTGGAGTAACAGTTCCAACAATATTTAATTCAGCGATGCGATATCCACACAATAATGCACTTTCGAATGCACAAACTACTGATACAAAGTCTCTTCTGCCATGTCCACACTGCGACACAAAGTTTCTCATACACAGCGTCTCTCGCAATAAACTACGTGTCTCTACAAATGACAAAGCAAGACAATGTACGAACGGGCTTTCCTAGCGCCCTCCTTATAAATACTATCAAATTCCAGAATCTTCTACAGAAATCATACAACGCAACCAATCAGAACGAAACACGCAGCCGAAGCTCATTAACAAAAACTTTCCAGAAACAATATAACAGGCTACAAAAATTCGGCTACTCACTTCAGCACTAAATTCTAGCGTATAATTAAGTCACATAAAAGTATGGTATCCCTATCACCTGGTAGCTCAAAAAGTACGAGAACATTCCCAAAACAAAACAAAGGCTGCTCAGTTCACCGCACAGGAAAACAAAAAGTAGCGAAAATGTTGCGATGTCAACTAACCGACGTGACACTTACGAGGCCACTAGACAGTGTGACCTTCCTAGCACGCTCCGGACTAAACTTAACAAAACGAAATCGGCTCTACTCACGAACAAAAAAAAATCTTACTAAAAAGACACATGAATCGTAACCAAGATAGCTCAAATAAACATCGGATCGTTACCTACGAACAACACACGCACGCTCTCACAGGATAACACAACCACAATCGTAACATTACCCCCCTCTTAAGAATGGAATTTCACAAAAATTTCTTCTCAAATATCAAAAATACGGTTGTGGCTGTGTAAACCTACACAAAACCCTAAACAAATATAATTTCACATCAAAAATCAAATTAAAATAAACATCTCACAGTTCCTGTAAACAGTCCTGAGCATCGAAATGTTTCATACAAAAGTTCTGGACACAAAAATGTTCATTTAAACTGCTCGGCTCAGGTAGACCGCTCCAAAGTTCTGTGAATCCCTGGGTTAAACTAAAAATAATGTCAAAGTATGTTTCAGGTACATCACCAAACCATAAGTTACAGTTCACAGTTCAAAAGTCACTGGTCCGGGGTCGAACACTGTCAGCTTAGGAAAAGTGTTACAGTTCATACACACCAAATTGGATCTCCCTTGTTCCTTCGCGATAACAACTGGCGATCTGGCATCACTGTCGTCTCTCAGGTCCGGCGTCTCTCGAACATTCTTTCTCGGTCCTTTACTCGTGTAGCGAAACAGACGACACGACTCGTCGCAAACCGGATTGTCGGATGTAAGATTAACCTCGGGCTGGATGGTGTCTGTTGTCCCTGGGTCAGGTGTAAACCGATGCTCAAACTCTTGAGTCGGGACTCGCAGTTCTTCACGTTGAGTCTGGGTCAGATTCTGACCGAACTGGATATCTTCTACATCCTCTTTGTGTCGGAGTTCATTAAGGTCAAACAGGTTCTCGTCGTCTAGTCTTTCGTCATCAGCAAGACGCACCGATTCCGCCAATTTTGGTTTGTCTTGACCTCTCTGTAGCTCCACCAGCCTGTCCCTATTCACGACAGTTGCTTCCGTGTTGTCCGCCACTTTAAGAGGGATGGTCTGATGACTCTTCTTTGCTTGACTTCTCGTGGTAACAGAACATATTTCAGGTCTCCACTCTGGATCTGGATCGTCTGCGTTTCTGGCACCATCAATGTTTCCGATGATGAGGTCGTAGACTGGCGTCTTCACGCACAACGCCTTCACCTCTCCTGTCAAGTATGGGGTGTCGACACTGACTTTGGCAAGGGGGATAATCCTTACAGTTCCGTCAGCCAAAATGAGGGTGGTCCACTCCTGCAGCTTCTGGTCTTCAGCTACTAGGTCCTCTCTCACGATGATGCAGCTACAACCAGTGTCTCTCAACACTCTCACTGGTATGTCGCCGACGAATCCTGACACCACCGGCATGTTCGGCACTTCATTCTCAGGCAGTACGATGTTTGAGACTCCATCTCCTAGTGGGATGCGTCCATTCTTTTTGAAAGATTCAATCAGCTCTGGTGTCACTCGTGTTTCTCTAGACTCAAAGTCATTGGATGACGTCACATCATTGGCTAATACAGCGGCAGCTCTGTGTTGAGACGTGGTACTGCTTCTGCCTGCTATCCCACGATCTTGGTTGGATCTTCTGATGTTGTCACCTCGGGGAACATCTTTAGACGGACACCGTATCGCTTTGTGACCTTTCTTTCCACAGAGAAAACATGTCAGGATCTCCACCAGCTTGTATCTCGGGGTGTCTCTGATATTGTGGATTTCCTCTGCTGGTGCAGACACACGCTGTGGCTTACTGGACCCGAACTTCATGTTGTGAGCGTCAAGGTATCTTTGAGCGAAGTCGGCCAAGGCCTTTAGTGACTGGTCTTTTTGCTCTCTGAGGCCAGGTCCTTAGAACACGCGCTGAAAACTTGTTCTTTGATGATGAGGTCACACAAGTCCTGGTACTCTCTGTTTAAACCAGCCAGCTCTATCCATTTCTCCAGGTAGCTTCTGATTCTTTCAATGAATAGGCCGGGTGTTTATCCTTCTTCAGGCTTGCAGTTCCTAAATCGTCGCCTGTAACCTTCTTCAGTAAAGTCATACTGTCTCAGCAGGGCGGCTTTCAACTGTGTATAATCTTCGGCTTCTTCTCTTGGTAAGCGGGTGTAAAATTCAAGCGCTTTGCCAGTTAGAAGTGCGCTCAGTTTAATAGCCCAAGTCTCTTGTTTCCAATTGTTGCTATTTGCGAAGCATTCGAATCGCTCCAGATAAGCGTCCATCTTATCTGAATTTTCAATGAAAGGTGGAAGTTTTGGTGCACGGGCTGTTTGTTCTCTGCTCGCTAATGCTGTTGCTTCATTAGTTCTCTGGCTCTGTGCCTCTATCTCCATCTGCTTCAGATGAATTTCATGTTGTCGCTGCCTCCCCGCCTCTTCTGCTTGAATTTCGAGTTTCCTAATTTCACGCTCTTTGGCTCTTTCTTCTCTTTCCAATCTCTCTTTTTCTTCTTTCTCTCGTCTCTTTTCTTCTTTCTCCTCTCTTTCCAATCTCTTCTTTTCTTCTCTCTCTCGTCTCTTTTCTTCTTTCTCCTCTCTCTCCAGTCTCTCCTTTTCTTCTCTCTCTAGTCTCTCCTTCTCTCTCTCTTTTACAAACTCGAGGAGTTGAGCTCCTTCGAGTCCACATTCCTTTCCAATTTTCAGGAATGTCTCCATCTCCGATGTCGCCATCTCTGCTTTTCACCGCTGGCTGTTTTCTCCTGCTACCCTTTCCACTGAACCAACTGAAAAGGTCTCGTCGGGGTCGCCAAAATGTTACGTGGTGGAGTTGTAGTCGAAGTATGATAAACACACTAGACACACACACGTAGAGTTCTTTAAAATAAACCTCGTTCAGCTGCAATCCGTCACACGTGGCTTAAGGATGTAGACAATACTGGAGTAACAGTTCCAACAATATTTAATTCAGCGATGCGATATCCACACAATAATGCACTTTCGAATGCACAAACTACTGATACAAAGTCTCTTCTGCCATGTCCACACTGCGACACAAAGTTTCTCATACACAGCGTCTCTCGCAATAAACTACGTGTCTCTACAAATGACAAAGCAAGACAATGTACGAACGGGCTTTCCTAGCGCCCTCCTTATAAATACTATCAAATTCCAGAATCTTCTACAGAAATCATACAACGCAACCAATCAGAACGAAACATGCAGCCGAAGCTCATTAACAAAAACTTTCCAGAAACAATATAACAGGCTACAAAAATTCGGCTACTCACTTCAGCTCTAAATTCTAGCGTATAATTAAGTCACATAAAAGTATGGTATCCCTATCACCTGGTAGCTCAAAAAGTACGAGAACATTCCCAAAACAAAACAAAGGCTGCTCAGTTCACGCGCACAGGAAAACAAAAAGTAGTGAAAATGTTGCGATGTCAACTAACCGACGTGACACTTACGAGGCCACTAGACAGTGTGACCTTTCTAGCACGCTCCGGACTAAACTTAACAAAACGAAATCGGCTCTACTCACGAACAAAAGAAAATCTTACTATAAAGACACATGAATCGTAACCAAGATAGCTCAAATAAACATCGGATCGTTACCTACGAACAACACACGCACGCTCTCACAGGATAACACAACCACAATCGTAACAATAAGCACCAAACATGTCTCCTCTCAGCTAACCAGAAATTTCTAGCAAAGTCCAACATTAAGCCCTACTACAAATTTTCAAACAAGGTAAAAATTATTTTTAAAAACACCGGTCCTCTTACTGCCTGAACTGCCCAATTTAAATGTATAACCTGACCTGAATCATGTTAGGTCCGGAAGTCGAAATCTGGGAGCTGTCCTGCACAACAGTTCCGCAGACAAATCGACCATGGTAATTCAAGGGTAGTGCCAGAATGGTTTGAGGTGCCGAGCTGTTCTGGCACCAACTTAAACTATCATGGTGCGCCGGCTCCACTATGCAGTGGGACCTTCACAACCCAACATAAAAAGTTCACATTAGTGCACCACTGTACGGGCACCAAGCTATCCTATC
The DNA here is from genome assembly GCA_036245525.1 of Semisulcospira habei. Lineage (NCBI taxonomy): Eukaryota > Metazoa > Mollusca > Gastropoda > Semisulcospiridae > Semisulcospira > Semisulcospira habei. The sequence continues at coordinate 69,393,746 of BTPG01000007.1, forward strand.
AAAGCCCTTGGACTATCATGAACCTTCGGGAAGACATTAACCCTTTAGCTGCCAGTGATCACAAATTTCTCGTCTGAAACGACTGCACTAACATTCGCTTGAAAAACACAGAAGTAAATGGGACAAACATAGGCATAAAGGACATAGGACGAAGAAGAGACATAAATCCTCATAAGCCCTTGTAGTCGCGGGGGCGCATGGGGGTTTATGTCTCTTGCACCTTGGTATCGATCGCCTTGCCCCGGCGGTTTAGTCTATCCTATAGTGGTCAGTTTTGTGTTTTGACAAGTCACGGCAGAAAGTTTAAATACATGTAGACCTAAAATAATTCTGCACTTTAATCCAGGAGACAAATCGACCATGATAGTTCAAGGGTGATACCAGAAATGTTTGGCGCCCCTAGACACCAAACCACTCTGGCACAACCTTGAAGTGCAAACATGAATCCTGTCTACATGACAGTTCTGGAGACAGATGATCGGCCATAATAGCTTGTTGTTTGCAATACGTAACACAGAAGAAAATATAAAAACCTCATAAGCTCCCTGTCATAGAGCCCTTCCATCTTGTTTACCGAGTTATACTGGAGTGCCCCACCCGGATGTTCAGCGGTTGTCCAGGCATGGATGGAAACAAAATGTAACGCGCGTCCGTTAAGACCATAGGTATACACAATTCTGACGAGCATACACCATGTATGATAACACCCGATGCCCTTCGTGTTAACTCATAACACCCTGAGGATGAAATTATCATTGTAAGATATCCTTTGATATCTACGACACAGGTCTGGAGACATATCGACCATGATAGTTCAAGGGCGGTGTAAGAACAGCTTGGCGCCTACAGGCGCCAAGCTGTTCTTACACCACCCTTGAACTATCATGGTCGATCCAAATCGTGTCGTAGCATGGCAGGAGCTTATGGGTCAATGACGAACTTACATATCATAGACAAAGGAGAGGCACAGACCCCCGTTAACCCCCCGCGGTCTGTGGAGGTCCATGAGGATCTATGCTTTTGAGAGGTGAACGTCATCTCCACACAAATACATCTCATACAATCTGGTCCAGGTGCGTACACACTACTTCGCCACCAGCCCCCAGGGTAACTCTGAACAACGCAAGCAAGACGCATAGAGCCTACACTACTTTGCCACAAGCCCCCAGGGTAACTCTGAACAACGCAAGCAAGACGCATAGAGCCTACACTACTTTGCCACAAGCCCCCAGGGTAACTCTGAACAACGCAAGCAAGACGCATAGAGCCTACACTACTTTGCCACAAGCCCCCAGGGTAACTCTGAACTAACGCAAGGAAGACGCATAGAGCCTACACTACTTTGCCACAAGCCCCCAGGGTAACTCTGAACAACGCAAGCAAGACGCATAGAGCCTACACTACTTTGCCACAAGCCCCCAGGGTAACTCTGAACTAACAGAGCCTACACTACTTTGCCACAAGCCCCCAGGGTAACCTCTGAACTAACGCAAGGAAGACGCATAGAGCCTACACTACTTTGCCACAAGCCCCCAGGGTAACTCTGAACAACGCAAGGAAGACGCATAGAGCCTACACTACTTTGCCACAAGCCCCCAGGGTAACTTGAACACGAGAAGCTAGGCCTAATACTTGCCACAAGCCCCAGGGTAACGCAGGACGCTACTCTGACAAGCCCCGGTACTGACAACGCAAGACGCATAGAGCCTACACTACTTTGCCACAAGCCCCCAGGGTAACTCTGAACAACGCAAGCAAGACGCATAGAGCCTACACTACTTTGCCACAAGCCCCCAGGGTAACTCTGAACTAACGCAAGGAAGACGCATAGAGCCTACACTACTTTGCCACAAGCCCCCAGGGTAACTCTGAACAACGCAAGCAAGACGCATAGAGCCTACACTACTTTGCCACAAGCCCCCAGGGTAACTCTGAACTAACGCAAGCGAAGACGCATAGAGCCTACACTACTTTGCCACAAGCCCCCAGGGTAACTCTGAACAACGCAAGCTAGACGCATAGAGCCGCATGAGCCCCCGCAAGTGTTGGATCTATGAGTCTTGGAGATGAATGTCTTCTAGCGTGTGAGCTATAGCAGGTGCATACAATGTGGTCAAGGGACCAGTCGCATGAGTGAGCAGAGCCCTGCGTAAGCCACTAAGCATGGTGACCATGCTTAATGTCTTGCGTAGGATTTTCAGCTCACTCACGCAGCTCAGCCAAGAGAGGCGCGTAGACACTACTTTGAGATAAGCCTCCAACTCTAAACAATAGCCGCTGCATTAGCGTGCTCTGAGGATGGGTGTCAGGCGCGTTCGCGCATCCGCAACCGCGTGATTTTAGACATTGTCATCAGCTTCCTACAAGCTCGTTGCTTTTGCGTATTCGTTGTGTAGAGGTTCATCGTGTTGTCAATTAAACACTATTACTTAGACTGCATGGTTTCCATAATCGTACTGGGGGATTTCCGTTAGCGCAACGTATCACGGCCACTACGTGTCGACTAGGACTAAGGCCGTTAGAACTACGCGTTAATGGCACTACGGCTCGATAGCACCATGATCGATAGCACTACGGCCGATAGACATACGGGCGCTGGAACTATGCAGCGATAGACCTACGCCTTCCAAAATAGTTAAGTCTACGTCGCAATAGTGCTACGTGTCGATAAAACTACGACCCGTGTTTAACCCCTTCCATGCCATTGTACGTACACTGCACGTACATTTTTATTTTGAAATTTTAGTTTATTCAACGACCAAACGCCAACACCGTCCAAGAAACGTGGATATAAATTGGTCTCAGCAAGAGGCATAGATTCTTATGAGCCCCCGCAGTCGCGGGGGCTCATGAGGATCCATGCCCTTTGCGTTTGGTTAGTGCTCACTTTTTTCTCAGCAGTGAAGGGGTTAAAGGATGCTCAGCGGCGCTCTTCCGTTATTTGCAGCTTCCCCCAACCTCTCCATCAACATTCTAAAGGTTTTACGTTCTGCCCTTAAAATTTCAAAAGTAATTTGACATCGTGTGGGGAAATTTTAGTTCAAGGTTATATAACATCTTTATGTACAGAAACTACGCATTTTGTACAATTTTTTTTAAACACCGAATGATCCCAACGTGCTTAGGGGGAAATGACCGGTTTGTTCCTGTTGTTGTCATGCATGGTAATTTCGCAACGACGCGTTAATTGAAATGATAGTGTTGACGTATCGACAGACTTTACTTGACAAAATAGAATTTATCAACTTGTCTAAATAAACGTTTTCAATTTATAAAAAGAAAAGATTTCTACTGATTGAACTTTGCTAGATGCCTTTATGGCTGTGAAAACAATCAAACGGCTTTGTGCTTTTGTTCCACGTACTTGATTTGGAGGGACTTTGAAACGTTTGGCTTAATTGATAGAGGGAAATTGCGGCAAAGAATAAAATCTGTCAATTTTTGTAGATGCTCTATCTAATATCCCATTACGCAAAGACCATGGGGCTGATGTCGGCCGCCGTTGGCTCGCGCACGACCGTGGGCGGGCCAACGGCGACCGACGTTGGCCGCATGGCCTTTTGCGCATTGGGATCCCTGGTGCAATTTGTAGTCAGTTGATCTAATTTTAATTAGCAGAACTATCCAGAGTTCTATTGATTGGCAGTTCAGTGACACTTCTTTGATGGATGGATGGATGGATGGATGGATGGATGGATGGATGGATGGATGGATGGATGGATGGATGGATGGATGGATGTCGACGAATGGGTTGATGGAAAGATGTAGGGAGGGAGGGAAAGGCGGATTTTCGGTTGAATGGATAGGAGGGACGAACGGAGAGCGATTGGTTGGTTCGTTTGTTTGGTTTTATTTTATTTTTATTTTATTCTCTGTCTCTGTCGTTCTCTGAGCATGCGTGCGTGCGTATGTGCGTGCGTACGCGTGTGTTTGTGTTTGTGTGTGTGTGTGTGTGTGTGTGTGTGTGTGTGTGAGAGAGAGTATGTGTGAGTGTGTGAGTGTGTTTGTGTGTGTGTGTGTGTGTGTGTGTGTGTGTGTGTGTGTGTGTGTGTGTGTGTGTGTGTGTGTGTGTGTGTGTGTGTGTGAGTGAGGGTGCCTGCATATTGGAACGTTCTTCTTCATGTGTGACACTGATTATTCAGTAGATCTATGTATCAGCAGAGCTACGCGTCGATAGCACTACAGTCAAAATATATATGTGTACACGAAGTGCTAATGATACGTAGACTTACGTACTTGCAAGTCGTAATGCTATCGACATAATAGTGCTATCGACACGCAGTGTTAGCGATCGTAGTGTCATGTACACCTAGTTCTTGTGATACGTAGTGCTAGCGATACAGAGCGCCCGTATTTGTTACCACAAAGCCACAAAGTAACTGCGTTCAAAATAGACGCGTGCTTTGTGATAATGCTAAGCAATTTTGAGCTTTAACCTGGCGCGGTGTTTGTTTGTTCCTCTCTTTGTGAATCAAACTAGTATCCGGTGAATCCAAACTGAGACATACTTACTTACTTACTTACGCCTGTCACCCCTACCCGGGTATAGGCCGTCGACGAGAGACCTCCAGCAACTCCTGTCCTGTGCTTCTCCTTCGATTCTACTCCAGGTGGTTCCCAGTCTCTTGATGTCTGCTTGGAGGTCTCGACGCCAGGAGTTTCTCGGCCTACCTCTTTTCCTCTTTCCCTGGGGGTTCCATGACAATGCCTGCCTAGTGATACTGGAAGCTGGCTTTCTCAGACTGTGACCGATCCATCCCCATCTTCTTCGCCCAATTTCATTCTCTGCTGTTATCTGCTCTGTTCTCTCCCAGAGTCTGACGTTGCTGATCTTCTCTGGCCAGTGGATTTTCAAAATTCTTCTAAGGCAACTGTTCATGAAGGTCTGTACTCTGTTGACAGTGGTTTTTGTCAATCTCCATGTCTCTGCTCCATATAGGAGAACTGCTTTTACATTGGAGTTGAAAATCCGGACTTTGGTGTGTTGTGACAGCTCTCTGGAACTCCACACTTTTTTCAAATGGAGAAAGGCTGCTCTGGCTTTACCGATTCGTGCTCTGACATCTGCATCAGTGCCGCCTTTTTTGTCTATGATGCTCCCGAGATAGGTGAAGGACTCCACCTCCTCCAACGGGGTGCCAGCAAGCAAGACTGGTTCTTCCCTGGTTACGTTCAGCCTCATTGTCTTTGTTTTCTGTTTGTGAATGGTGAGGCCCACTTGGGACGAGATGTCAGCAAGCCTCGTGGTCTTGTCCTGCATTTGTTGATGAGTGTGGGACAGTAATGCCAAGTCGTCTGCAAAATCGAGGTCGTCAAGCTGTGTCCACAGTGTCCACTGTATTCCACTTCGTCTGTGCTCTGTGGTCATCTTCATGACCCAGTCTATGGCCAGTAGGAAGAGGAACGGAGACAGCAGACACCATTTGCCTGACACCAGTTCTGACCTGGAGCTCTCTGGTGAACTGCCCTTCGTGGATCACGCGACATGTCATGCCATCATAGCTGCTCTTGATCAGGCGGACGAGCTTTGTGGGTACACCGTAGTGTCGTAGGAGTTTCCACAGAGTCTCTCGGTCCACGCTGTCAAATGCTTTCTCATAATCCACAAAGTTGACGTACAGCGGGGAGCTCCACTCCAGAGACTGTTCCACGATGATGCGGAGAGTGGCGATCTGGTCTGTACATGATCGGTTCTTCCTGAATCCTGCTTGCTGGTCTCTCAGCTGGGGATCAACGGAGCTCTTCATTCTCTCTAGGATGATCCTGTTGAAGACCTTTCCTGGTACTGACAGCAAGGTGATTCCTCTGTAGTTGGAACACTTGCTGAGGTCGCCTTTCTTGGGAAGCTTGATTAGGTACCCCTCCTTCCAGTCAGCTGGCATCACCTCCTCTTCCCAGATCTTTCCAAACAGTGGGTACAGCATCTCAACTGTTGTCTCTAGGTCTGCTTTCAGAGACTCCGCTGGGATGCCATCTGGCCCTGCTGCTTTGCCATTCTTAAAAAATGCCACTGCTTTTCTGATCTCTTCCCGGCTGGGTCTGTCACAGCTGATGGGTAGGTCGGTCTCTGCCGGCTGGATGTCGGGGGGGTCGGGTGGGCTAGGTCTGTTAAACTGAGACATGACGCGTCACAAAGCCAGACCACCACCAGGGTACTCTTTTCTTCGTTGCGATCGCTTAGGCCAATGACAGTGTGCGCGTGGCATAGGAATAAACAGAAATTTCTTGTCAGAATAGTGTTTTCCAAACACATACAAATAATTTTATAAAGGAACATGTTTCCTATTTTTTAAAAGTATTTTATTTTGTTTAAATTATTCTAAACGCCAAGCGCCTAGGCAAAGTAACATAATAGGTTTGCTATATTATACTCGTTTTCTCATTCAGGTTTATAATACGTGAACCTAAATAATATACCGACTATAATAAAGTATTTTAACCCCTTCAGCCCAACACACTACAACAAGATATGGATCGACCGTGATAGTTTAAGTGTATTGTCCGAACAGCTTGGCGCCTAGAGGCGCCAAGCTATTCTGGCACCACCCTTGAACTACCATGGTCTAATAATCATCTAATTTAGTCTTTTGATGACAACTTTGAGTTCTGGGAATTGCAACGCTAGGACTTACTGTGTAAATTTGCGCAGTAAATAAATGAACAGCAATTTAACGAACTTGGTTGTTGAGATTTAACGCAAAGACCACCTCACGGCCAGAAAAAATAATGTTAACTAAATTCGATTAGAAAACTTTGCGTGCATTTTCTTTTAATCCATCGACTCGTATGTAGTTACTCATAATTGCAGTCAGTTTAGGACCAGAATAGCTGCAATTGAATCAATTTTTATTGGGCATAATGGCCGCATTCTGGCCGTGTCCATCAAATTTTGGCAGTTTCATGAACCCTTTCACTGCTAGCGGACGCATGCTACTTTTGGAAACCATCGCACATTCAACACTAAATACTTCCGTCCGCATAACCCATATCATCTGTACACTGCCATATGCAAGCTACATTATAGTACTTACAGATAAGGATATAGACCAATGGCTTTAGTTCAAGGGTGGTGCCAGAATATATTGGCGCCTAGAGGCGCCAAGCTATTCTGGCACCACGCTTGAACTATTTTAGTCAAACTTATTTCACACACTGGTGTATTCCAAATGATATGGTTTAAGGAACACGGATATATATGAGGCATGATAGCGGCAGGGAAAAAAATCAGGAAACCGGGCAGATGCGGAGGCACATTAAGTTCTTTTGCTCTTGCAGTTGGGTGGCGTTCGCTTTTCCCCCACAGTTAATGGGCTCCATCAGGCCGAGGAACAAGGATATAAAATTAGACAAATAAGAGGCAGGGAACATCATGAGCTCCCGCAGATGCGGGGGCCCATGAAGTTCTTTTGCCTCTTGAAGTTAAGTGGTGCCCGCATTTTCCCAGCCATGACGTGGTTAAGCTGTATCTATACTCCACCGAATAAAAAACGCAATCTATGCTCGGGAGGCGGTCTGCTCTTCAAGTGTACAGCGATTTATTGTGCGATACAGGCGGAGATTAAGACGTGATCAATAGTGTCTATGATCGGATGCTGAGAAGGTTCGATTGCTTGCGAGACCCGCACAATGAATGTCTTATTCACATACCGGACCATTACAGTTACGGCTCAAGCCAGGGAACTCGAATTAACGAAATTTGATGTGAAAAGGTCAAGAAGGCCAAATCAATCCGAACGCACAAAATCGGAGACGGACTTTATTCGATTAACGATGCAGCAAACGCGTTTCATAAATCTAAGATCTCATGCATGCTCATGGCTTCATTCCTTGTACTACATACCCTGGAATGTGGATAATACTTCATATTATAACAGCCAAGAGAGCATCGAGCCTGCTCGGAGATGGTTCCGATTTTTCTTTCAGCGTCTAGTGGCACTTTCGATATAGATTTTCCCTCTTTTTTTTAAAGGACGGGGTAAATTCTGTTTCGTTATGAGCATTCATGCAGAGGGGGCTGCATGTAAACATATCATTGGAGAATCTAATGCCTTTTCATGCCTGACGCGCCCGCTGGTGGACTCGGAGAAAAGCGTGTAATCTTTTGTTTAACCCCCACGTGCATACAGTCTTCGGTACTGTTTACATTACTGATGGCTGCATTCACAAGGGGTTAATCATTTTTCGTCTAACCTTTTGACTGTCGGTAATGGTTTTTGTCGCAGCGATGATTCCTGTCGGAATTATCGCGACAAAAAACCGCTACCGACAGCCAAAGTCCTAAGAACGATAGGGATCCCATCACTATCTTAATCATTTAAGTTCTGCTGTGGTACCGATTCAGTTCAATTGACTACATGAAGTTCACCATGAGGTTACAGTTCGTGATAGCTCGATAGTACCGCCAGATGAGTTTGGCACCTAGAGACGCCAACCTATTCTGACACCTCCCTTACAACGAAAATGTCGCTTTTCTCAAAATAGACATCTGCTGTGAGTGGCAAAAGCCATTACTTCCATTTTGGTGAAAGCGAAATTGTATACAATAAAAAAAAACCTCGTTTTTCTCAAAATGGACATTTGCTGTGGTTGGAAAAAAAGCCAGTCAGTCCGCTTTGAGAAACACGAGATTTGCATTGTAAACCCTACAAATCTCGCTTTTCTCACAATGGAAATCTGCTGTGATTTTGTAAAAGCAAGTTTGCCCATGTTGAAGAAACAACCGATATTTTCACTGCAAACAATGCAAATCTCGCTTTTTTCAAAATGGACATTATGTCCATTTTCAGAAAAGCTATATTTCCATTGTCTACGATGAAAAAAAAAACAACCTTTTTTCAAAATGGACGTTCAGCATTTGCCAAATCACATGTATATTCTTATACCGGAAAAGCCCAAGAGAGGTATGGCCCGGATGAAAACATTACTTTGGCCACATCATTCCAGAGGAAGTAGGACCAAGCCATTCTCGGCTCCCGGGTTCTCACGCCACTGATACAGTTCCTACTTCTGAACCTTCCTATACCTCGATCGTCCCTTCTCTTCTCCTTTCATCCAATTATTATATTGCCATGGTCATTGCGGCTTGACTGTATTTCCTGACAATATTGACAAGGCTAGAACGGGCCAGGGGCATATTTATAGAAGAGGGTGTGTGTGTGTGTGTGTGTGTGTGTGTGTGTGTGTGTGTGTGTGTGTGTGTGTGTGTGTGTGTGTGTGTGTGTGTGTGTGTGTGTGTGTGTGTGTGTGTGGGTTTGTGTGTGTGTATTACCCCCAAGCACCCTTCCCCAACCCCCGAAGGAGGTTGGGGAGGGATGCGTGGGGGTAATCTATTTTTCGTCTACTGAGCACAGATGCCACTTCTTTTACAAACATTTGATGACCATTCCGTTCAACCCTTTCACCGTCAATGGACGCAGATCGATTTCTCAAATCTTTGTTAATTCAACGTCAAAGAGCCAAATCTGTCCATAGAACATAGATACAAAGTACGTGTTAGCAAGAGGCACAGATATGCACGATCCCCTGCAACTGCGGGGGATCATGAGGATCGATATCTCTTGCACTCGGGTCGTGTTCATTTTTTTCTTCGCAGGGGAGATGTTAAGTAACATATAATATAATCTCTTCTGGCAAAAAGCGTAGATTCTCATGACCCCTGCACCTGCAGGGAAGCATTAGGTTCTTTGCCTTCTGCAGATCTAGTTCGGCAACTATTTTCCATCGGTACTAAACTGGCAGACGGTTATCCTTCGATGACTTCTCCGATTGAGCCACAGAATGGCTAGGGCTGACTTCCTCACCCGGCCCGCCGTGAGGTGGCCCTAGTCGCGTGCTTGGCGTTAACGCATTCGAGACGTGCCGACTCCGGATACGCGGCTTATGCCGCGTATCCAGAGGCGGCACGTCTCAAATGATTTAAACGCAAATATCTAAACTAAACTCCTCGCCCAGCAACAGACATAGATCCTCATGAGCCCTCTATTTCTGCAGGGTCTCACGAGGATCTACGCTTTTTGCAGACATAACTATTGTCGATCGGTACTGACGAGAAGGGCCGAACCCTGATTAAAGCGATTGTCCGGTCTTTCCTCTCCAAGCACATTAGCCACGGTCACTGCGTACGAGAAAGATGCAGAGCTACGGTACTCGCGATAACAGCTGGACATGAGCGACAGTATGGACTAGCTGGCACGTGCATGTGGCCTTTAACACATTTTATACAACTCGCACGCTTTTCCCCACAAAACCGTCTCAATTCATAAAGTTTGTGCATTCACCGCCGCACTTTTGAGTATTTCGTTGCAAGAACACATAATGATCAGCCACTGAGGCGGTAAAGTAAGAGCGACCGTAATGTGGCACCGCACCACTTCTAAGAGAAAAAAACATAAGTCGATTTGGAGGTCAAAACCCTTTCAAAAAGCCGTAAAAATAAAATAAATAGATGAGATCAAATCTGACCTCCCGTTACGCATAATAAATCACTCGTGCTCAGTTCGACCGATAAAATGCGAGCTAAAGGTAAAGCTAAAGGTAAAGGCAAAGCTAAAAGTAACAGTAAAGGTAAAGCTAAAGGTAAAGGCAAAGCTAAAGGTAAAGCTAAAGGCAAAGGTAAAGCTAAAGGTAAAGCTAAAGGCAAAGGTAAAGCTAAAGGTAAAGCTAAAGTCAAAAGTAAAGCTAAAGGTAAACCTAAAAGGTAACGGTAAAGCTCGCATTTTGTCGGTCGAAATGAGCATGCCTGATTTATTTATGTCAGGCATAATGTAATCTGTATTTAATGTATACACCTGATTAATTTTACCAATGTTCCATTGTTCTGCCACACGAATTTCGACTGATACTGGTAATACTGTAATGGCAACTTAGTATGACTTTTAACTCATTGTGCCTGAGGTACGAAATACCCATATTTTAGAGTTATCCTCTGAGGACTGCATTAGATTTCAGGAGCAAGATCGACCATGATAGTTCAAGGGTGGTGGCAGCTATTCTGCCACCACCCTTGAACTATCATGGTCGAGACATATCTTGTTGTGGTGTGTCGCGGGTTGAATGGGTTAAATTTATTTTTGTTTATTTTTAAAAGAGGCAGTGTGTTGACACCATTGCTAATAATTATGGAAAATATTCTTATTTTCCGTTTTTTTGTGGGGTTTTTGTGTGCTGCCTCAAGCAATGTCCCTTTGTTACTTTTTTAGTTTAAGTTTTTATCCACACTTCTGTCATCGTCGCTGTTGTTGCTGCTGCTACTGCTGCTGTTGCTGTGTTTGTCGTCGTCATCATTGTCTTTGTTGTTGATGTTCTTGCCATTATTGTTGCTGCTGTTTTTTCTTTTTCGTTATGGTCATCCTTTTTTCAGTCAAATCCAGCTTGCAAAATTAGAATGCAGACTTTACAACTCTTTCATCTAACTACTCGCTGTTATGTGCTGGACTGCTGTCCAGTGAAGGCAAAAGGCACTAAATCCATTTATGCGAAAAGCGCGGTTTTCACTGTATTACATGAAAATCGCGCTTTTCACAAACATGGACTTACTGTCTTTTGCATTTTGCTTCCTCAGGGCAGACTGACCCAGTACTTTAGGGAATCACCCACACTTACTGAATTAAGTCTCTACGTGACATCAGTCAGAAGATGGCTAAGTCAGAAATAAAACCCTACTTTTCTCCACTTAATATGAATCCGCTCCGCCACTATATTGCGTGCTGGTCTGTAATTTCGGACCTTACGGCCTACATCCGTAAGGTCCAAAATCACAGACCAGAACACATCACAGGCCAAGGAATCATGCACTGACAGTTGCTCTGATGTTGGTAGTAATAATTACAGAAGAGATTTTGTCAGAGGATTTTTTCTCTTTTTTTTTTTTTTTTGGCGTGAGGTTCCTGAACCTGTGACCATATTTGATGAATAGCGCAAAGACCTGTGTCACGGGACGGATAAAGACATGACGTCAATTTATGTGAAAAACTAGATTTTCATTGTATTATAATTAAAATCTCGCTTTTCACAAAATTTATATGGACTACTGCCTTTTGTCTTCCTAGCGCAGATCTGTGTCATTCAGAACGAAGGCTCGCAGAGTAGCATCACTGCCAGTTGCAGTTCATTGTGAGGTGAATAGAAATCTGTGAAGCACGCACATTGCCTTTGTGTTGACCCCAAGATTAACTATAAGAATGTGCGCGACTGCTCAGGAAATTGCTGGGATAAAACGAAGTCTGTTATATGGTAAAGTGAAGAGAGTGGCTGACTGTTACTTCTTCAGGTAGACAAAAAACAGCAAGATAAAAGTTGGTAAAACGTTCACACTGATGAAATTAAAAATAAATTGGTATGTGATATGTGAAATAGTAATTTGATGTGATATGTAAGTAGTGTTGTATTGTTGTATTCTTGTATGTGTCTATAGTATGTGTTATTTATATTTTTAAATGCATCTTTTTAGATTCAGAAAAACTTTATTACCCTATGCCAAGCTGACTAGGGAAATTTTTCTTTTGATCCCCGATATATATATATATATATATATATATATATATATATATATATATATATATATATATATATATATATATATATATATATATATATATATATATATATATATATATATATATATATATATATATATTTATATATATCACAAAACTACTGAATTTCTTATCTTCCCGCAGTCACACGACAGACAAGACACTGATTTATGTTTAATGGGATTACCCTGAATCATCTTGAAGAAGTGGTATTTTCATTTGAGCAACCGTGTTATGTGAAGTTAACTTGACACTTAAGACATAATCTTAAGCGAAAAGAAAAATAAGTTTTTAATGTCAGACACGACAACTCCACACTAACACGCATTAAGCAGAAAGAAACTAGTAATATACACAAACTAACATTGCATCCAATCAGAAACAGTCATTCAGATCACGTGCTCAAGACCGACAACTCCCGTCGCCTTCTGCTAACACTGCTGAGGGGCGCTGTCGAACGGAAGCCGCCGTCTCTATTCTTCGCGCCATTTGTAAACTAAATTCTAAAGCTACCTCAATTTGAGGAGTATCTGAGGAAATAAAACTCTGTCAGCAACAGGCATAGGTTCTCATGAGCCCCTGCGCTGCATGGGCTAATAAGAATCTGCGCCTATTGCAGGGGAAATAGGATTGAGTATCTCTTCTGGTTTTTTGGCTCACCGGCCCTCGATCGTAAACTTATTTTTTGACTCGCTCAGTCCAAAGGAGAGGTGAGACCAAAAATCTCAGCAAGAGGGGTAGATTCAAACAAACAACACGAATGCAGGGGTCCATGAGAATCTACGCCTCTTGCAGAAGGGGCGGGATGGCTGAGCGGCTTGCTTTCCCGGGGAATTAAAAATGAATACATCGCAATCAGAGGCTGACTGGCCTAATGCTGTGGATTGCACTTATTGGCAGCGGGGGACGAGCGGGGCTGTCACTCAGGCGAAAGATGCAATCGTTCGGGGTAAAGAGGTGGGATTTTGGTGGGTAGGGGAGCTGGGGTTAACGGGAGATGGGGGAAGGGGATGATGAGGAGCGGTATGCTGTGGTGGGGATGGGGGGGGGGGCGGTTGGGGTGGGGGGGGGGGAGTGTTGAAGTTGGAGGGGGATATAGGGGGGTGGAATTAGAAGGTGAGGGAGGGAGACTAGTAAGTTAGTTATATATTTAGTTAGTTTGTTAGTTAGTGTGCGTGCGAGCGTGCGTGTGTGTGTATGTGTTTGTGTGAGTGTGAGATTGAGTGTGTGTGTGTGTGTGTGCGTGCGTGCGTGCGTGCATGCTTTCGTTTCTGTGAGTGCGAAAGTGTGTTTGCGTGTGTGTAGTGGGTATTAAATTAGTATGGGTGCGTTTTTATTTCGTTTGCAACTGCTTTCTCCGGACTGGAGGTGGGATGCTGCTGCTGTACCTAAGAAAAACGCTTTCCGATGGCGATTTACCGTTGGAACGTAATGGGGTGGGCGAACGGTGCCAACTGATTTTGTTTGCATATCATACTGCATTAATATTGCTAAGCTAAAAAAAAAAAATTAAAAAAAAAGGCTATCAGCGGCTATCAAAGGCCTTCAGGAATCATCGCGACAAAAAGAGCTACCGACAGCCAAAGGGTTAAGAAAGGAGGGACAATACACAATCAAACGATTCTTTAGTATGACACATAAAATACTAGTAGTGGGCAAAACAGAACCCGGCAGACCTCGTGGAATATGGATTCTGTATAAGTTATGATTATGCTCTGAGCGTCACTTTCTACAAAACAGCGTGATAATACCTCTAAATAAATAGAGGTCAACCATATAATAATAATAATAATAATAATAATAATAATAATAATAATAATAATAATAATAATAGTAATAATAATAATAATAATAATAATAATAATAATAATAATAATAATAATAATAATAATAATAATTATGCTGACAGTGAGAGATGATGAAAACCGACTAACTGCCAGCTTTAAAGACAGAGGGCTAGACAGGCTATAGACAGAGGGCTAGACAGGCTATAGACAGAGGGCTAGACAGGCTATAGACAGAGGGATAGACAGGCTATAGACAGAGGGCTAGACAGGCTATAGACAGAGGGCTAGACAGGCTATAGACAGAGGGCTAGACAGGCTATAGACAGAGGGCTAGACAGGCTGCGCTTATAACAAGGTAAGATATAAGAAAAGTCGGATACAACACTGTTTCAGAGACCCGAACACACATTTTCTACGAAAATTAGTTCACTTATGACAAACTTCGGTTATAACAAAACAAAGAGATTTTGTCCCCTGGCGTTTTGTTATATCCGGAGTTTACTGATATATATATATCATTTCTTCCTACCACACACTGTTCCAGGAACGGCCACCAAGACGACAGTGTAATTTGTCCAGAGCAAGAGGGATAACTCTTCCCCCGTGACCGCCATCAAAGGATTGCCGCCCCTGATCCAGGTCATATGCCGAGGCTCAAGACGTCTGAAGGCGACCACTGGTGGGCATTTCTACCTGCCGGAGACACAGATTCTCAAATGCCCCTGTGAGCGCATGGGCTCATAAGACTATACGCCTCTGTACGGTCCATGTTCTTACCTCGGGGTCTTTTGCACGACAGAGATCATTAAGGCTAAAGACGTTTACGACAATCTCAGTCAGGTGGTGATTCTCCTCAATGCAAGAGGCATAGATTCCCATGAGAATCTAAACCTCTTGTTGTAGTAGTCGAACCCAATTTGGTTATTGATATAGATCTATGTTACTCTGAAGAAGAAAGGATGGAGATTGAAGTCGGTGATTTGGCGAGGGACCTTGGGCGGTCTGAGAAATAAATGATACTGCCGCCTCTAAGTTCAGACTAGGTCGTGCGTTTCATTTCCCCTGAAGGAAACAGACACTTAACACCTCGTGATCAAAGAGACCAAGAAACGGAGCATATAATCCTACGCAATCAAAG
The DNA here is from genome assembly GCA_036245525.1 of Semisulcospira habei. Taxonomy (NCBI): domain Eukaryota; kingdom Metazoa; phylum Mollusca; class Gastropoda; family Semisulcospiridae; genus Semisulcospira; species Semisulcospira habei. Next base: position 69,409,204 of record BTPG01000007.1, read on the forward strand.
GTTAAAAGTACAAGACAGCAAAAGAACTTAGGGCTAAAAGCAGTAAATGCACCCAAAAAAAGGCGAGGGCGAAAAGAACTAGTAGCAAAAAGGAACCAAGGGCCAGAAAAAGCAAGGATGGATGGAGATTGGCCCAAGAGTTATCTTTGAGTGAAAGGATTTTCAGACTGTGCAAAAGGTTACACAGCGCAATATGAAAGATTGAAAGCATTAGATCTTTAGAATCAAAGCCAAAATCATAAAATGAAATGAAATGAATAAAAAGACCAAAGGAACATCATTCCACTGATCAATCTAAAAAAAATGTCTTTTATGTAGGGATACCAAAGACCTACTGATTCAGATCTAGAGCACCGTACTGAGGTATACAGTCTGGCCTTTCTCAAAGAAACCCCGTGCGATGCTACACAAAAATAAGTTGCTCACCGACTTACAGGCGCTCAAAGTTCGCATCCTTCCATCCATCTCTCCGTCCGTCCGTCTATCCTTTCATCAAGCCATTCGCACATCCATCATTCCATTTGTCTACCCAAGCACCCACTCATCCCTCCCTCCATTCATCGCATTCGTCCATCCATCCCTCCCTCCCTCGATTTTTGTTCAATCCACAGTAAATAAGCAAAGAATGTTTTTCTTTTATGATTAGGCACAGTTGTCAATCCAGTGGCTCATTCGTGTCTCTAAGACTTCAACCTTCACAATTTGGCTGTTGATAACCGACAAGACAACGTGGGAATAAGTCAGTCACACAGGAAAACCTGGCATATGACACATACAAATGTGTGCCCTATGCAATTTTATCCCGTTACACCGGCGATAACTATACGAAATCGTACTCGGGCCCATTGCGGCCGGCGTCGGCCATATAGTCTATTGCTTACTGGGTATATAATTACATGCGCTGGTTCCTGACGTTAGACTTTGACCATCCAGAACGGTGAGGTTCACATTTTGGAAATCAGTAGGATTGTGTATTCTCTGATTTTGGAAGTGAGAAATCACAGACAGCATGCACGCACGCACGCACGCACGCACGCACGCACGCACACACACACACACACACACACACACACACACACACACACACACACACGAACACGAACACACACACACACGAACACACACACACACACAAACTCACCTCCCTGACCACATTCCATAGGCAAAGACCACTAAAACCGAGCTTCCTGTCTTGTCCAGGGCTTCAAATCTTCAACAGATCTTTCAGTCAAACACCTACCCGTTGCAAGAGGCGTAGATGCGGGGGCTAATGAGAATCTACACATCTTGCTAGAAAAGGGTTCTCTAATTTACAAGTCATGATCTGTTCTCGTCAGTTTGAGGAAGAGGCCGGGGGTTGAGGTGTGTCATGCCAATCGGAAGTTCCCTTACACCAATCTGCGGGGTATTAGCCTGGCGCGAAAATGCCCCCATTTGCTGCAGGTACAGTTCTTTTTCTCTTTAACAACACCCCAGTTCCTTCTACGAGAAACATAGATGTACATGGGCCTTCGCTTTTGTGCAAGGTCCACGTGAATGTATATCTTTGCCTTGCCATGCTTTATGTTTCTGTTTCTCAGACGCATGTGGCTAATGGTCAAGCCAAAGAAACTTGACGACAGAAAAAAAAACTTGCTGCAAGAGATGTGCATCCTTATTGTACAGATCCTCATGAAACGCTGTAAGGATGTGGGGCTCACGGATGTCTAAACCTTTTGATCATGCTTAAGTTTATACTTTCCACTCGTAGATCAGCAGGGTGTTTAAACTGTTCAACGCCAACAACTAAAAATAATGACCGCACAACCATCCCTGATTTGGTTCCTAAGGCACACTGACATGAAAGTGGTCAGCACTGAAGAGGTATAGCTCCTCATGAACCCCCGCAGTTGCGTGAGCTCATGAGGATCTATACCTCTTGCATTTGAGTGTTGCTTAGCTGCACTTAGGCAGGGAGGGTATTCAGCGTGAGACTGTAGTTAGAGATCATGACACGTCTCCCACAATTGCAACCCTGCAGCGCTTTCTACGCGCATAAAACCCGCGCACCGGAAGCTTCCCATCGGCCCCGGCGACGGCCGCAGTGCAGGCTGGGACCGAGGAGATTGTTTGAGAATGGCGGACGTGGCGGTGATAGCGAGATTTTTTTTCTTTTTAAAATTAAGTGCAGGCGTATCTTTCCAGCGTTTTTCTTTTTATGTTTGATTTCTGCATTATACTTTGAGGAGCAAAAGAAAGTATTCACCGCATTCCAAACGGAAAATAAAAACTGGTAAAATATATCTAACCAATCTGGTAAATCTGACAGAATTCATTTGATATAGAATTCTAAAACATAATATCGTGTATTAGCCCATTTTGCCCCAGGTGCGAAATACCTACGTTTCTGTTGCAGTTGACCTTTGAGGACTGCAGTACATTGCAGGAGACAAATCGACCATGATAGTTCAAGGGTGGTGCCATAATAGCTTGGCGCCTATAGGCGCCAAGCTATTCTGGCACCACCCTTGAACCATCATGGTCGATCCATATCTTGCTGGGGTGTGTCGGGACTCAATGAGTAAACGCACTGCGCATAAAAGCTTGCTCGCGGACACAAAAGCGTCCACACACACACTTATGCGCATTCAAACGGATGTAGGCACGCACGCACGCACGCGCGCGCGCACACACACACACACGCACACACGCACACACGCCTACCTCAGAAACGAAACAATGAGTCCGTAATCCATAATCCATTAATTTTATTTTCCACGCATTTTTCTAAGGAACCAGTGAAATGTAAATTAAGACTTCCTTGGCGGAAAATCAGCGAAATCGACATGTCATGTAGCCAGTGAAGCTGAACGTTGCCATAGAGTAATCAGTTTGTCGTCAGCACGGTTTGCACTACACGTACCTGTAAAATTGAACCATTTGCACAAATGTAAAGAACAAGAAATAGGTGAAAAAGGTGATGGAATTGTGTGGATCTTTCTGTAGCGAACTTGTGCGTGTAGCATGTCAATAAATACTCTTCATCAGTTCTGTTGAAAGCCCTTAGTTCATGAATAGAAAAATGTAAGAAGGTTAAGACAGAGGTGTTTGCAAGAGAGGTTTATTTTCTGTCAACCACTTGACTGCTGCTGACGATACCTCTCGGCGGAAAAGACGCGTAACTACGTCACTACCTAACTACGTCACTACGCGGTTTTTTCCCGTCGAACGGTATCGTCAGTAGCAGTCAAGGGGTTAAATTTATAAGCGTTTCGTGTGCATTCGTTTGTTAGGGTTCGAAATTTCACAGCAATTTGGAGATGAAGGAAAAAAATGGATTGCCTGGTGAAAAACTTCGACTCTGTGGACTTTGGCCTGCACAGATGGTCACTTGAGAAATTTGGAAAGTGATTGGGAACATGTAACCGTGGTTTCGTTGCTCTCTCTCTCTCTCTCTCTCTCTCTCTCTCTCTCTCTCTCTCTCTCTCTCTCTCTCTCTCTCTCTCTCTCTCTCTCTCTCTCTCTCTCTCTCTCTCTCTCTCTCTCTCTCTCTCTCTCTCTCTCTCTCTTATAAACGATCAATTGACATGGCATGCGCATGTAAACAGGGTGTGCAAAATTGTGTCCAGAAATCTATTTCTCCTTTTAAAACGTATTTACTTTACGAATTCACCAACTAGAAAACTCTTCTTCAGCGCTCACATCCAGTCCCACATTGACCACGCATCTACAGTCTGGGACGGGTGTAGTGATGCGTGCTTAAAGAGGCTTAATTCCCTCCACCGGAGGGCAGCCAAGCTAATCCTTTCTAATAGCAGAGACAGCACTGACGAGCGACTCAGGGCCCTTGACATGCTTCCGTTACGTAACCTCTTTCTGTTCATTAAGGGCGTGTTAATGTTTAAAGTCCGCATATCCAAAACCCCGCGGAACTCTGGAACTCGTTTCCGGCCAATATTACCGAGGCATCTTCATTGTCGACCTTCAAGGCAAGACTATTCCGGCACTTAATTGAGCCGCCGAACAAAGCGCACGCCTGCGTTCTGAATAATGAATGTTATCAAACATGTAAGTGTGTGGGCGCGTGTGTATGTGTGTGCGGAACAGTGTGTTTTGTGAATATTTGTTTATGCTGGTGTGTGCGTGTATATGTGTGTGTGTGTATGTGTGTGCGCGCGCGCGCGCGCGTGTGTGTGTGTGTATGTATGTGTGTGTGTGTGTTCTTGCGTGCATGTATGTGTGTGTTTGGTTAGTCAGGAGAAAGTAAAACGTCTAGATAATCTTGACGTTTATGCTTACAGTTTTTGCGTTCAATGTACAAGATGTAGTCTTAACAGTGTGCAATGTATATGTATGTGTTTATTATGTAGTTGTATTTCATGTACCGTGTGTAATGCATATTAGCCAGACGTGGGTCGGGACTGTGCTTCGTCTGACGTGGGCGTTGGTTGAAGGCCCCGGACATACATCACGATACCACGTTTGTCCGGGTCTTTTATCCAATGTTTGAGCCGTCTGACCTAACTCTGTTTTACGTATTTCTGTGTGTGTGCGTGCGCGCGTGTTTGGGGTGTGTGTGTGTGTGCAAGCGCGTGTGCGTGCCGGTGTGTGTGTGTGTGTGTGCGTGCGTGCGTGAGTGTGTGTATTCATGTAGTTTGTAGCAAGGACAAGAATGAAAGAAAGGTCTGCGCACCTATTCTTTTATCCTTGGAAAATAAAGTTTCATTTCATTTCATTTCATTTCATTTCATTCTCTCTCTCTCTCTCTCTCTCTCTCTCTCTCTCTCTCTCTCTCTCTCTCTCTCTCTCTCTCTCTTCTCTCTCTCTCTCTCTCTCTCGTTCCTGTATATAATTTACAATCTTCACATTTCAAAAACTGCGCGGCTTCTAAAATACACAGAAATACCCATCGAGGAAAAATGAAAAGTCTAAAAAAGACAAGTACAACAAAGTACTGTGTTGACATGTTATTTCTATGCGTGCTTCATTCTTTTGGGAGTATTCACATTCTTCAAAACATAAAATGTGAATATGATTTTGACCCCACATACGATGTGATTTTGAGGCTTGATCATGACTATGCAGATGGAAGGACCGCCAGGATTATTCAGCCTCCAATCACGCTAAGCTAACTGCTTTCACACACAGAGATAATCGCTAAAACACAGCAAGCCTTGAATCGGAGTTTCCATCACGTTTTGCATTAACAAACAGCTAACCCCTTAAACCGTCACTGGGTATAAATCCTATCTCGATGAAAACGGCTCAAGCTGAAAGCATGTCATTTCTGTGTGAGGAACGCAAATATGAACGGGGTTATCAAGAGGCATACATCCTCATGAGCCCCCGCATATGCGGGGGTTCACGAGGATCTATGCCTCTTGCGGTTGGGTGTTGTGTAAAGTGGCCTTGCGGTAAAGGGGGTTAAACATGTCTGGGCAGATTCGAGTAAAGCCAAACATGAGATTCATGCTACGTGCTGTAAGCACGATCTGTATACACATCGTCTGATAAGTTTTACTAAAATGACACGCATTGCCGCAACTTAATCAAAAGATCATTACACGGTTTGTCAGTAATGCCCACAGATTTATTAACCTTACGCCATTTTTCTGATTTGTTTTTGGAGTTGGTTTGAGGCTTGAGGAATGAAGCAGACAGGCACGTATTAGTTGTTGTTTTTTCTCTCTCCAGCCATTTTTTTTTTAAAGGAAGGCGTTGGGCTGTGCTTGAATATTACGTGTGCGAATTTATGTGTTTGTGTGTGTGTGTGTGTGTGTGTGTGTGTGTGTGTGTGTGTGTGTGTGTGTGTGTGTGTGTGTGTGTGTGCGGTGTGTGTGTGTGTGTGCGTGTGTGTTTATGTGTGTGTTTATGTGTGTGTTTGCGTGCGTGCGTGCGTGCGTGCGCGTGCATGCGTTTGCTGGGGTTCATGAGGATCAGGGACTCTTGCATGCGGGTGTAATGTGTTTTGTTTCTTCAATAAATGGTGAAAGGGTTAAGCTGTGCACGTACGCGATTGGCCGCCTAATTCTTCCTTATCACTGATACATCTGACTAAATGCGGGGCTTTGACCAAATTATAATGTAGGTGCGGTTTGCTCACTCTCCCCTTTCGGTCTAGATCTCTGCTTCGGACAGACGACACCATACCTTACAGTATATTGTCAAATTTAGTCGGATGATCTGACACTTAGCGAGTGCGCTAAATGCCCTTAGACTGACCTTGACCTGCTACTGGTTATTTAGTAGCTATAGAATTTCGTGTCACATAACAGAGACACAACTCAGAAACTTGGAAAAAGATACCCTCCTGCCTCCCCATCTCCCCCGCCCCTTACACGCCCCCCCCCCCCCCCCCCCCCGCCCCGAAAGAAAGAAAGAAAGAAAGAACGAAAGAAAGAAAGAAAGAAAGAATGACACACAAAAAGCAGTTGCTCTGGTATGTAATTGTGGACCTGACGGCAAATTGCCGTCAGGTCCACAATTACAGACCAGCACAACTGTTGTCGTTTGGTTGTTGGTTTGTTTTTTATTTTTTTGTTATTTATTTATTTATTTTATTTATTTATTTATTTATTTATTTTTTTTTTTTTTTTTGGGGGGGGGGTGGTTGGTTTGGTAGTTGTCATTTGAGTTCTACATAGAAGGGGGTATGTATTAAAAGTGGGAAGCGTGATTGTCGTGAGTAAGGTTTTCGTGATTTGTGTAAACCTCTAGTCGTGATCCGGGATTCGTGAATAATCGTGTTGATTTGTGCTTTAAAAGTCTCGGTAAAAACCATGACAGTAACCCCGTTCGCATTACAGTTCAAGGTATAGATCAAAAAGGTGTAAGTGAGGTGCCAGAATAATTTGGTACCTGTTCAGCAGCCCATATGACCCTCCTACCCCCCCCACCCCTCCTTTTAACATAACACTCAAGCGCAGATCGACCATGATATTTAAGGGTGGTGCCAGAATAGCTTGGCGCCCTGCACGCTACAAGCTATTCTAGCACCATCATGGAACTGTCATGGTCCATCCAGTGTTGTAGTGTGTCAAGGCGAAATGGCTTTAAAACCAGTTTGTAACATGCAAATATATTATTGTGTATTAGGTTAAATCCTTCACTGCCGAGGAAACGTGAACACGATCCAACTGCAAAGAGACATAGATCCTCATGAGCCCCGAGACTGCGGGGGTTCATGAGGATCTATGTCTCTTGCTGAGACCAGTTTATATCCATTTTTCTTTGGACGGTTGTGTCTTTTTGGTCGTTGAACGAAACAGAGGTCTCAGAAACAAAAATAAATTATGTACCCAGTGGCAGAAAAAAAGCGTAAAAGAACTACAAATGGACAAGGAAAAGACCATAAACATTTAGCACGCCCCCCTCCCCCCTCTCCCCCCTCCACATACACACAGAGCCAAACACAGACTGAAAGAAAGCAGCGGAAAAGAAAAGAAAACTCCATTAGACAAACCGGCAGTTACCCAAACCACGTAACTGTCAAGTTAGGGCTTGAAGATAATATTGACTCGCAGGAGCGCGGGCGTCCGTCTGATTGAACGCAGCCTAGGTCTTGTTTCCAATTTAGCCATTTACGGAGTTAGTCGCGTCGTTTCATTTGACGTGCGCCCGCCCCTGTCACGTTTTTCACCAGACAGAATTTCGATACTAATCTACGTTGCGGAGTTTCTGTGGCAATTTACGCTACTCCTTGTTTCAGCGGCAAATTTAATGTCCAACGATTCCCTTCGGATCTCTTGTGAATAAAATGGGGACTCAACATCTCAACAAGAATCGTAGATTCTCATGAGCCTCTGCATCTGCAAGAGCGCATGAGGATCTATGCGGCTTGCAGATGTTAGCAACATTTTTCTCGAGTTGATCCTGATTATGGGTACTGCGAGTGGTTCTTGACGGTGAGAAAACCTTTTAATACTAATATGTTCTGCATAACGGAAATGTCACTGGAAAACCTCCTGTCAGACAAAAAGAACTGGAAAAAAAACACAAAATAGTGAAGAAGACGTAAATTAACAACTCACCTCTTCTTTTCCTTGTGTTTTGATTTCATTCATTTTATTTTGATTTATAACTTTAATTTTCTTTAATAAAGGAAAAGAAATCGGGTGAATGCCAGTGTAAGAATGCCAAGTAAAGTAGGTCAACTCATTTGAGACGTCCTCGCGTTGGGACCATATGGCGTTGAGGCGCGTCCCCTGAGTGGTGGATAGGGGGTCCCTCGCGAGAGGGGTGCACCGAATGAAATAAGGTGCCGTGAACCAACATGGTCTAAGGGAAGGTGACCCCGACAGAAAACCCCTGGTCCTCCTAGTAAGGGGGTTGGGCGTGGGGGTAGCTTCCCCACTCTGCATATACGGAAATGGCTACAAAAACGCCGACGAAAAGACAAACAGCAATTTCTTTCCTGGAGGAGGAAGGTTCTTCTACCAGAAGATTTATGACGTCCTGTGATGAAAGCCGGAAGTCTTCGGAAGCTACAGGACCGAGCCGCCTCTCTCTATCCAGGGACACAACCATGGGCACATGGAATGTCAAGACCATGTACCAGAGCGGGAAGGCCGCCCAGATAGCAGCAGAAATGCAAAAGTACAACCTTTCCCTGCTAGGTATCAGTGAAGCCAGATGGGCGCAGTCTGGCCAGAAAAGGCTGTTAAGTGGGGAGATGATTCTGTATTCAGGTCATGAAGAGGAGAATGCCCCCCATACACTAAGGTGTAGCATTCATGCTGTCACCAGTGGCACAGAGAGCGCTGATGGGCTGGGAACCTCTTGGGCCAAGAATTATCACAGTAGCCTTTAGAACCAAGAAAAAGATCAAGCTCAACGTCATCCAGTGTTATCCGCCCACTAATGACAGTGACGAGGAAGAGAAATAAGAGTTCTACGACCGACTCCAGAGTGCTGTGGACAAAATTAATGTGCGGAGCGAGACATCACCATCGTCATGGGCGATTTTAATGCCAAAATAGGGGACGACAACACCGGATACGAAGAGGTGATGGGGAGACAGGGACTAGGGGAGATGAGTGGGAACGGGGAGAGGTATGTAGACTTCTTTGCTCTAAACAGACTTGTCATTGGAGGCAGCATCTTCCCACACAGAAGAATACACAAAGCAACTTGGGTCTCACCTGACCATACTACAGAGAACCAAATAGACCATATCTGCATTAGCAAGAAATTTAGAAGATCCCTTCAAGATGTTCGAGTGAGGAGGGGAGCAGATGTCACCTCAGATCACCATCTGCTTACCTTAAGAATAAAGCTCAAGTTAAAGAAAAGCCGCACAGAGACAATAAGAAGACAGCGCTATAATGTAGGCCTCCTGAGAGAGATTGGAGTGAGAGAAGAGTTCAAACTGGTGCTGTCCAACCGGTTTCAAGCGCTACAGGAGCTAGTAAATGAAGAGGAGGCGGTCACCACAGAGCAGCAGTGGAAGGCAGTTAGAGAGGCGCTGAACTCAACCTGCAAAGACACTGTAGGGTTCAGGAAACAAGATCACAAGGACTGGCTGTCGGCACAGACCTTGAAGAAGATAGAAGTGAGGAAGCAGAAGAAAGCAGTTGTCAACAACAGTCGCACGAGAGCAGCCAAAGCAAGGGCACAGGAGGAATACTCCGAAGCCAAACGCGAGGTGAAGAGGAGTATCAGGGCAGACAAGAGGGCCTACACAGACAGCCTGGCAGCAGAGGCAGAAAAGGCAGCAGGCAGCGGCAACATGAAACAGCTCTACGACATTACCAGAAGATTGTCGGGCAAGTATGGCCATACAGAAAGACCAGTAAAAGACAAAGAAGGCAAGCCTATTGCAGACAGAGCAGACCAACTCGACAGATGGGCCGAGTATTTTGAAGAGTTACTGAACAGACCCAGCCCACCCGATCCCCCAGACATCCAGCCAGCAGAGACCGACCTACCCATCAGCTGTGACAGACCCAGCCGGGAAGTGATCAGAAGAGTAATGGCATTTTTGAAGAACGGCACAGCAGCAGGGCCAGATGGCATCCCAGCGGACCTAGAGACAACAGTAGAGAGCTGCTGTACCCACTGTGTGGAAAGATCTGGGAAGAGGAGGTGATGCCGGCTGACTGGAAGGAGGGGTACCTAATCAAGCTTCCCAAGAAAGGCGACCTCAGCAAGTGTTACAACTACAGAGAAATCACCTTGCTGTCAGTACCAGGAAAGGTCTTCAACAGGATCATCCTGGAGAGAATGAAGAGCTCCGTTGACCCCCAGCTGAGAGACCAGCAAGCAGGATTCAGGAAAAACCGATCATGTACAGACCAGATCGCCACTCTCTGCATCATCGTGGAACAGTCTCTGGAGTGGAGCTCCCCGCTGTACGTCAACTTTGTGGATTACGAGAAAGCATTTGACAGCGTGGACCGAGAGACTCTGTGGAAACTCCTACGACACCACGGTGTACCCACAAAGCTCGTCCGCCTGATCAAGAGCAGCTACGATGGCATGACATGTCGCGTGATCCATGGAGGGCAGTTCACCAGGGAGCTCCAGGTCAGAACCGGTGTCAGGCAGGGGTGTTTACTGTCTCCGTTCCTCTTCCTACTGGCCATAAACTGGGTCATGAAGAGGACCGCAGAGCACAGACGAAGTGGAATACAGTGGACACTGTGGACACAGCTTGACGACCTCGATGTTGCAGACGACTTGGCTTTACTGTCCCACGCTCATCAACAAATGCAGGACAAGACACGAGGCTTGCTGACATCTCGTCCCAAGTGGGCCTCACCGTCCACAAACAGAAAACAAAGACAATGAGGCTGAACGCAACCAGGGAAGAACCAGTCTTGCTTGCTGGCACCCCGTTGGAGGAGGTGGAGTCCTTCACCTATCTCGGGAGCATCATAGACATAAAAGGCGGCACTGATGCAGATGTCAGAGCACGAATCGGTAAAGCCAGAGCAGCCTTTCTCCGTTGAAAAAAGTGTGGAGTTCCAGAGAGCTGTCACAACACACCAAAGTCCGGATTTTCAACGTAAAAGCAGTTCTTCTATATGGAGCAGAGACTTGGAGATTGAAAAAAACCACAGTCAACAGAGTACAGATCTTCATAAACAGTTGCCTTAGAAGAATCTTGAAAATCCACTGGCCAGAGAAGATCAGCAACGTCAGACTCTGGGAGAGAACAGAGCAGATAACAGCAGAAAATTAAATTGGGCGAAGAAGATGGGGATGGATTGGTCACAGTCTGAGAAAGCCAGCTTCCAGTAATCCTAGGAAGGCATTGTCATGGAACCCTCAGGGAAAGAGGAAAAGAGGCAGGCGGAGAAACACCTGGCGTCGAGACCTCCAAGCAGACATTATGAGACTGGAGTAAAATCGAAGGAGAAGCACAGGACAGGAGTCGCTGGAGGTCTCTCGTCGATGGCCTATACCCTGGGAGGGGTGACAGGCGTAAGTAAGTAAGTCATTCGAGACGTGCCGCCTTCGGATACGCGGCTTAAAGCCGCGTATCCGGAGGTGGCACGTCTCGAATGGGTTAAAGCACTGTCAGGGGAGAGAAATGTGAAATTACTGACCATTGATCTAGATCTAGTTGGTCAAAGCACAAAAAAGATAGGTAACAGAGGGTATGATAGGTATGTGATTGGAAGCAATGAATGCGCCCCTCCTCCGCCCAGCCCCACGCCCCCCCCCCCCCCTCTACCCCACCCCACGCGCAAGGGGCGTATCTACACACCAGGACCGCCTCTGCTTTGTGCTTTTAACAAATGGATCTCCGCTGATATGCTGTTTCCTACATTACATGGACGTTTTCCTAAGTTACTTCAGTTTCTTTAATTTTGTAGACATCATTAGTCTAACATATAATACCTCCAGTTGGCATCTCAACAAAGAAAAAATACGCAGTTTCGGTGACAATTTGCGCTAAATCTGAACTTATTTGTGTGTTTTAAGGTTTTAACAAATTAAGTTACAACACAACACAGTTTTAACCGGACCATTCCATAAATTCCTCGCGCTGGGACCATACGGCGTTGAGGCGCATCCCCTGGGTGGTGGATAGGGGGTCCCTCGTGAGAGGGGTGCACCGAATGAAATAAGGTGCCGTGAACCAACATGGTCTAAGGGAAGGTGACCCCGACAGAAAACCCCTGGTCCTCCTAGTAAGGGGGTTGGGCGTGGGGGTAGCTTCCCCACCCTGCAAAAAAGGAAATAGCTACAAAAACGCCGACGAAAAGATTAACAGTAATTCCTTTCCTGGAGGAGGAAGGTTCTTCTACTAGAAGACTTATGACGTCCTGTGGTGAAAGCCGGAAGTCTTCGGAAGCCACAGGACCGAGCCGCCTCTCTCTATCCAGGGATACAACCATGGGCACATGGAACGTCAAGACCATGTACCAGAGCGGCAAGGCCGCCCAGATAGCAGCAGAAATGCAAAAGTACAACCTTTCCCTGCTAGGCATCAGTGAAGCCAGATGGACGCAGTCTGGCCAGAAAAGGCTGTTAAGTGGGGAGATGATTCTGTATTCAGGTCATGAAGAGGAGAATGCCCCCCATACAGAAGGAGTAGCACTCATGCTGTCACCAGTGGCACAGAGAGCGCTGATGGGCTGGGAACCTCTTGGGCCAAGAATTATAACAGCAGCCTTTAGAACTAAGAAAAAGCTCAAGCTGAACGTCATCCAGTGTTATGCGCCCACCAATGACAGTGACGAGGAAGAGAAACAAGAGTTCTACGACCGACTCCAGAGTGCCGTGGACAAATGTGCGGAGCGAGACATCACCATCGTCATGGGCGATTTTAATGCCAAAATAGGGGAGGACAACACCGGATACGAAGAGGTGATGGGGAGACAGGGACTAGGCTCGGAGATGAGTGAGAACGGGGAGAGGTTTGTAGACTTTTGTGCTCTAAACCGACTTGTCATTGGAGGCAGCATCTTCCCACACAGAAGAATACACAAAGCAACTTGGGTCTCACCTGACCATACAACAGAGAACCAAATAGACCATATCTGCATTAGCAAGAAATTTAGAAGATCCCTTCAAGATGTTCGAGTGAGGAGGGGAGCAGATGTCGCCTCAGACCACCATCTGCTTACCTTAAGAATGAAGCTCAAGCTAAAGAAAAGCCGCACAGAGACAACAAGAAGACAGCGCTATAATGTAGGCCTCCTGAGAGAAACTGGAGTTAGAGAAGAGTTCAAACTGGTGCTGTCCAACCGGTTTCAAGCGCTACAGGAGCTAGTAAATGAAGAGGAGGCGGTCACCACAGAGCAGCAGTGGAAGGCAGTTAGAGAGGCGCTGAACTCAACCTGCAAAGACACTGTAGGGTTCAGGAAACACCACCACAAGGACTGGCTGTCGGCACAGACCTTGAAGAAGATAGAAGCGAGGAAGCAGAAGAAAGCAGCGGTCAACAACAGTCGCACGAGAGCAGCCAAAGTAAGGGCACAGGGGGAATACTCGGAAGCCAACCGCGAGGTGAAGAGGAGTATCAGGGCAGACAAGAGGGCCTACACAGACAGCCTGGCAGCAGAGGCAGAAAAGGCAGCAGGCAGCGGCAACATGAAACAGCTCTACGACATTACCAGAAGATTGTCGGGTAAGTATGGCCATACAGAAAGACCAGTAAAAGACAAAGAAGGCAAGCCTATTGCAGACAGAGCAGACCAACTCGACAGATGGGCCGAGTATTTTGAAGAGTTACTGAACAGACCTAGCCCACCCGACCCCCCCGACATCCTGCCGGCAGAGACCGACCTACCCATCAGCTGTGACAGACCCAGCCGGGAAGAGATCAGAAAAGCAGTGGCATTTTTGAAGAATGGCAAAGCAGCAGGGCCAGATGGCATCCCAGCGGAGTCTCTGAAAGCAGACCTAGAGACAACAGTTGAGATGCTGTACCCACTATTTGGAAAGATCTGGAAGGAGGGGTACCTAATCAAGCTTCCCAAGAAAGGCGACCTCAGCAAGTGTTCCAACTACAGAGGAATCACCTTGCTGTCAGTACCAGGAAAGGTCTTCAACAGGATCATCCTAGAGAGAATGAAGAGCTCCGTTGACCCCCAGCTGAGAGACCAGCAAGCAGGATTCAGGAAGAACCGATCATGTACAGACCAGATCGCCACTCTCCGCATCATCGTGGAACAGTCTCTGGAGTGGAGCTCCCCGATGTACGTCAACTTTGTGGATTATGAGAAAGCATTTGACAGCGTGGACCGAGAGACTCCGTGGAAACTCCTACGACACTACGGTGTACCCACAAAGCTCGTCCGCCTGATCAAGAGCAGCTATGATGGCATGACATGTCGCGTGATCCACGAAGGTCAGTTCACCAGAGAGCTCCAGGTCAGAACTGGTGTCAGGCAGGGGTGTCTGCTGTCTCCGTTCCTCTTCCTACTGGCCATAGACTGGGTCATGAAGATGACCACAGAGCACAGACGAAGTGGAATACAGTGGACACTGTGGACACAGCTTGACGACCTCGATTTTGCAGACGACTTGGCTTTACTGTCCCACACTCATCAACAAATGCAGGACAAGACCACGAGGCTTGCTGACATCTCGTCCCAAGTGGGCCTCACCATTCACAAACAGAAAACAAAGACAATGAGGCTGAACGCAACCAGGGAAGAACCAGTATTGCTTGCTGGCACCCCGTTGGAGGAGGTGGAGTCCTTCACCTATCTCGGGAGCATCATAGACAAAAAAGGCGGCACTGGTGCAGATGTCAGAGCACGAATCGGTAAAGCCAGAGCAGCCTTTCTCCAGTTGAAAAAAGTGTGGAGTTCCAGAGAGCTGTCACAACACACCAAAGTCCGGATTTTCAACTCCAATGTAAAAGCAGTTCTCCTATATGGAGCAGAGACATGGAGATTGACAAAAACCACAGTCAACAGAGTACAGACCTTCATGAACAGTTGCCTTAGAAGAATTTTGAAAATCCACTGGCCAGAGAAGATTAGCAACGTCAGACTCTGGGAGAGAACAGAGCAGATAACAGCAGAGAATGAAATTGGGCGAAGAAGATGGGGATGGATCGGTCACAGTCTGAGAAAGCCAGCTTCCAGTATCACTAGGCAGGCATTGTCATGGAACCCCCAGGGAAAGAGGAAAAGAGGTAGGCCGAGAAACTCCTGGCGTCGAGACCTCCAAGCAGACATCAAGAGACTGGGAACCACCTGGAGTAGAATCGAAGGAGAAGCACAGGACAGGAGTTGCTGGAGGTCTCTCGTCGACGGCCTATACCCGGGTAGGGGTGACAGGCGTAAGTAAGTAAGATTCCATAAATTGTATTGTAATTGTTATTTTTAAACGTGTTCTTTCTTCCCTGGAGATTATCTTGGCAGTCTCCTATTTGGTCTGGATTTCACAAACTGTAAAAGAATGTCGTAAATTAACCCGCTCAGTGCCGAGAAATCTGAACACCATCCAAATGCAAGAGGTATAGATCCCCACGAGCCCCCGCAACAACCTCTCGCTGAAGACATGTTTCTGAGACAGCTAGTGTTTTCTGGGGTCTTGATTTAACGAAGATTGCAGAAACACAATGTGCGTCAGCCGGCACTGAACGGGTTAAACTTTAACCCAAAATACAGTAGGGCCTGCTTTGAGCGACCACTTTTTTTAAGCAAGGAAAGACAGGTGCTCTCTCAAGAGAAGTCTTGAAGAGCAAAAGGTGTCACCTGTCATTAACTCATTCGAGACGTGCCGCCTCCGGATACGCGGCTTATGTCGCGTATCCGGAGGAGGCACGTCTCGAATGAGTTAAACACCATCATGTAAGTGGGTACGGTTATAGGTGTCCATAACAACTAGGCGGGAGGGGGGGGGGGAGGGGTGGGGGTGGATCGGCCATGATTGTTCAAGAGTAAACCCAGACCAAAAGGTTGACTGCCACGCATGTAAAATGCAAAGAAAACTCACAGCAAAGAAGGAAACACGCTTAGAAAGGACATTTACAACACAAGTTACACGCACATGCAAACAATTCGCTACTTTGCCTCTGGCAAATGAAAGACAAGTAGAGTTGTCTGTATATCTATCCCAAAAAAGAAAATGACAATTAGAAATGACAATTTCAACACAATTTAGTAAATTTTCGGGTTAACTGTTTTGACATTGTCCGTTTTGTGCGTGTTTGTTTCTTTGTTGGGATTATTTCCCTGTTCAAGAAGCGATGAGATAATCAGGCACTCAAATTAAACTATCATGGTCATGTGTGACCGTGTTAAGTTGACCCAAACCAGGTCAACATAGAACGTGTGCGAATAATGTGGCGAATACTACACTTCAGTTGATCAAATATAGTCCATATTTACCAGTAAACTCTTTCGAGACGTGCCGCATCCGGATTCGCGGCTTTACGGCTGGACTGATGCGGCACGTCTCGAAAGAGTTAAACACACGAAATATCCAAACAAACCAATCACACAGTTCGATATAAACCACACACACTGTAATGAATGCGAAATGTGCGTACACTTGTAGAGCTGATCTCATGAGGATGCAAATGAGAGGATGCTTACCAGCAAGAGGCATAAATTCGCATGAGGCCCTGCTGATGCAGGGGCTTATGTGAATCTATGCTTTTGACTATAGAAGGGTCTGGGTGAAGGATTCTATCGTAAAATTGGGTGAAATTGCTCAAGCAAGTTTCATGTGTGCGCCTCAAATATGCCGTTACGCAATGGCCACGGTGGGGTCATGGAATCGTTCAATAAGCGATGAATGTGCCAGCAAAGGGAGGAGGGGGGAGGGAGTAGCAAGGCGCACTCATGCCTTCATGGCAAATTATTTTGTATACAAGTGGAGTCAAGGACATTTAACGCGTGCAGGTGCATAATTTTAACATTTTCAAAGTTGAAGAGGGTGCACAAAAAGCAGATCCCACATCACTCCTTTTCCATAGCGCTTTCGCTGCCAGCGAACAAAAAAATTATGTCTTTAACCCCTTAACTGCCGGAGCAAGGCGGACGCTAACCAACTGCAAGAGACATAAACCCTCATGAGCCCCCGCAGTCGCGGGGGCTCATGAAGGTTTATGTCTCTTGTTGGGTCTCCTACGTCCTTTCTGCCTATTTCCGGGCTCAATATTTTTAACCCCTTAAAGTTATATTGCCCAGGATCAAGCATCTCAACACAGTCAGAAAACTGTCTGCAACAGATACTGCTGACAGTATGTGTATTGGTCCTTTGTGTACTATCTTAGAGCTTGATGATGTAAGTACAATGCCAAATGTCGAAATTCATCGTTTGGAGGGTGTATTGTTTTTGTACTCGAGTCGCGGATTTATCGTCTGCATCGGCCTGGTTTTGAATTAATATGATTATTATTTATGAGCCTACGTCACAAGGCCGCAGAACCTGGCCGACTATCAGTGTATCGCAATACTGCAGGTCACGAGGTCATCGGTGTGTGTACACACGTGTCAGTGTACATGTGTACTGATGTTCTCCGGCATCCCTTTGACGTAATTTTCCACCAGAATGTAGAATAAACCTTTCATACTCGCTATGCTATCATTTGAAATCACAATGCGGGTTCCGCTTGACCGGCTAGTATTTACTAGTAACGATTTTGAGAGACACCGGCGTAGTTTTCAGATATTTGCAGCATAAAATCTGATAACTAGCTCGTAACTATAGAGGTTTAAAATCTTGCGAAATCAGTAAGAGATAAATTAAACCGAAGATCATGAATTCTGAAAATCACTAGCGCTCGCGGAACTATAGGAAGATCGACAAAAACCGTAGATTACTTACTGATTCACAGAACAGGAAGCGACAAATTCCGGATGGGCGGTCAAGCTAAGCTCCATATTCCCTTGTCCGATGTCAATCTACTTAGGTTTATCTTGTCTCTCTTCCTTTTTCTTTTCTTCAATTCCGAGTCTGTCATTGTCGGCGCGAGTCGACTGATACTTTCTTTTTTTCTTCGCTGGTTCATCCGCCATCTTGTCTCTGATTGGTTATAATTATGCAGATGACCTGAGGTCGTATAGAATAGTTATGACGTCAGCTACCATCGCCTATCAGAAGCAATCTTTTCACAGTGTCCCGTGACATGATTCCGTTGGGCCTCTTTTCACTTTGAACGGACGAAAGAAAGCATTTGGTGGGACAATAGGGTGGCCACTGTCTAAGTGGGTATGTATACTGAAGCCCAGTAAAAGATTTTTGCGAACTGAAGCCTTCAAAAAAGTTCAGTTGTGCCCCTTTAACTGCCGGAGCAAGGCTAACGCAAACCCACTGCAAGCGAAATAAATGCTCATGAGACCCCCACTGTCGCGGGGGCACATGCGGATTTGTGCGTCCTGTTGGTCCTATGTTCTTGGTGTCTTGTTTGTGGTCCCATTTAGTTTGTGTTTTCTACGCGAACATCGATCAGTGCGCAGTGGTTTCTGACGCGAAATCCGTGATCACTGCCAGCGAAGGGGTTAAAACCATACAGCTACTGCCGTAAGGTCTTAATCACAGACCAGAAAAACCACTTGATTCAATCATTTAGGACCGACACTACCCAAACTAATTAACCTTTTGATTGTTTGTAGGTTTTTGTCTACGTGACAAAAAAAAAAAAAAAACACGCTATTGACAGCCACATGGTTTAACCGACCTTTGACGCTTCATTACATGCGCATTTTGTACGGGTACAGGAAAACCTGTTTTGAGGGATTACTCTTGTGAGAGAACACCTGCCATTAACTTTTCAGCTTGAAGCACTAAAACTCCACAGAATCGGTATGATCACGGTTATTTTAGTTCATATAAGGACCGTTGTTGATTGTGCTCTAGATCCTTATATTGCTGGAGGTCCAACGTGGTCCAAATGGCCTGCCTGTAGGCTATAGGATCAGCAGACACACTGAACGCTATCCGCGCAACTGATCTAAAACAGTGATGCAGCAGGCCAGACCAGGGCCCCGGCCAAATAGTAAATAGTAAAGATATTGATGGAAATTAAAAATACAAGGTTAAAGTATTAATTAATAAAGAAATCAAGTTGAAATAAGGAATTTTCTCTGACCCAGCTAAATTACTAAATATTTGCGTGGCTGCCGAGAGCGTGCAGATGGCTGGCTGATTCAGGTCACCATCGTCTGCCGCCCGCCCCGTTACGCCACTTCTATCGCTCTCCACTGCTATATACATACGTAATCTGTCTGTAATTAATGATATTCCTTATATTTATAATAGTATAAATAGTAATTTCTACCCCAGGCACCCCCTCCCCCTCCCCCTTTTTTCCCCCCCTCAAACCACCCATAATTTGCTAGTCCCCCATACACTGTAGTGTTTAGTTGGGACATTAAACTGGACTTAGTAGTAGTATCTCTTATCATCATAAATTTTTAACCTTTTACTTGTTTTTACATTGGTGGTCCTGAATTTTAACCTTGATTTTAACAACACATCACATTGATATAATAAATAAATAAACCTTCTTATTAGAAATAAGGACCGTTGTTGGTTGAAACCATGAAAATTTTAAAATTAATCAAACGCACGGTATGGCAGCTTCTCTAACTAAATTACATTATAAAAATCTTATTCTCCTTTTTTAAAAAAAGAAATTAAGCCAAAATACTAGTCCCCGATCACTTTAGTGCCAGCGGGACAATAAACTTCAATTAGTCAGTTATGATCACGGGTATATCAGTGATTAGTCATCTCACTGGCCTACAATTTCACAACATTGGTGTGATATATAGTAGTGCTCACAAAAGTAAAGGACGTATTATTTTTACCTTGAATAATTGAAATGTTATTGAAAAAAAGTTAAAACATTAATCAGACCAAAAAGGTGACTTCACATTGCAGATGTAAGGTGTTTTCCGACGTTTTAGTAATTCAAGCACACATTTTGATGTCCCTTACTTTTTGTGAGCACTATATGTCATACCAATGTTGTGAAATTGTAGGGCAATGGGATGACTAATTACTGATATAACCGTTATTATACCCATTCTGACAACCTTTAGTAATTCAAGCTGAAAAGTTAATCTACCTTACTATTTTTGAGCAGTATATGTCACTCTGGCCGAGGTTGGGTCGACGCCGAGGTTGGGACCCAACCACTGTCAGTTCAACGCCAGAGAGACCCAACCTTCCAAAGGCACAAAAGTGATACAAAAGAGAGTCAGCAAAAGGTACAGAATTTCATGAGCCCAACCCGCAACCTGCATGTCTTCTTGCAGCTGGATTCGGTCAACTCGGTAGAGAATGGGCTAAACAGTGCTATGTTTGTTGTTGCAAGTGAATTATGTAAATCTAATCGAAACATTGGATGTTCGTAGTACGGTACAAGTGTGCTGACCCACCCTTCTCATTTGACCGTTGTTTCTTCATGTTAATCAATCATGCATGAATTAATTAGCCTGCACGCGCACGCATTCACGCGGAAAGTGTAAAAATGGTGTGTGCATTTCTTGTGACAGGATAAGTTAACCCATTCAATGATGGTACACGGTCAACAAGCGAATGCAAGACGTGTCTGTTGATCAAGGGTTGGCTTAGAGAGGAGGGAAAAGGATCAGCATAATAAGCCTAAAAATAAGAACAACTCTGAATGTTCCTAAAAGATAAACGCATCTGAGGTCCAAACGATACGGTAGACTTTGGGATGAAATCCTCATCTTGGGTTGTTGTTTTTTAGCGAACTTAACCCTTCAGCGCCACTGATAGTGGCACAGTGTGTACTACACGTAGTAGAAAAATCACGTCACCACAAAACTCTTTGACGTCAGTCACAGTCTAAGGCCCGCATAAAATGGAATACGCCAGACATTTCTTAAATGTTGCAAAGGGGGTGACATGACGTAAAGTTTACATACACATAGGCCGAAGAAAACTTTATTGTCCAACACAGAATGTATTCTTCAAACATACAGAACCCATCAAATTTGACACTGCTGAACACGTTTCATCGCACAAATTCCCTCTCGCGCGCCTCCGATGTTGGAGGAAACAGGCGGATAAGCTTCCACAGACATTAATAAGTATGTCGGGTTGTGAACCTGGGTGTGATACTTCTGATGTGTGTTTGTCTCGGACCAAATGGTGACCTGTTGTGTGTTTGTCTCGGACCAAATGGTGACCTGTTGTGTGTTTGTCTCGGACCAAATGGTGACCTGTTGTGTGTTTGTCTCGGACCAAATGGTGACCTGTTGTGTGTTTGTCTCGGACCAAATGGTGACCTGTTGTGTGTTTGTCTCGGACTAAATGGTGACCTGTTGTGTGTTTGTCTCGGACCAAATGGTGGCCTGTTGTGTGTTTGTCTCGGACCAAATGGTGGCCTGTTGTGTGTTTGTCTCGGACCAAATGGTGGCCTGTTGTGTGTTTGTCTCGGACCAACTGGTGGCCTGTTGTGTGTTTGTCTCGGACCAAATGGTGGCCTGTTGTGTGTTTGTCTCGGACCAAATGGTGGCCTGTTGTCGAAGCGGGGATTTCGTTTGACTTTGTAGAGATCAGTGTTTCCTATAATCGTGCGTGTTGTTCAGTAAAGTCTACTTGTTATCGGAACATGGATAATGACGGAAAATGTTAGCAGGTTTGTTTATTTAGTTCTTCTCTAAGGTTGTCACTATCACTAGCGGACATCAGTGTCGTCAATCTCAATAGTATGGCGATTCGATTCGTGTGTTTACTGCTGTCTTTCTCCGTGTATGTGTGTGTATGGGAAAGTAATGTTGAGTGTACGTACACACTAAGAAGT
Organism: Semisulcospira habei; assembly: GCA_036245525.1. Taxonomy (NCBI): domain Eukaryota; kingdom Metazoa; phylum Mollusca; class Gastropoda; family Semisulcospiridae; genus Semisulcospira; species Semisulcospira habei. The sequence continues at coordinate 69,430,877 of BTPG01000007.1, forward strand.
ATTTCATTACTAGTGAGCATAAGGAGCTTGCTAATGTGACAGTATGAGCACATTTAGCGTTTTTGCTTTGACAGAGGCAAGCATCAAGATTGAATCTTTCTGGTCTGCAAGGGACTATGGGAAGGAAAGTATTTCAAGCAAGTTCATGAATATTAATTTGCTTGATATATAATATATCAGTACATGTGTCAAGAAGGGGAAATTTTATGTAGTGATACAATTGTGTAGCTTTGTTTGCAAAGAGTTTGACCTCCCTCCGGCAACCCCCCCACCCCCCACCAACCCCCCCCCCCCGAACCAACCCCCACCCCCCACCCCGCCCCCCGAACCAACCCCCACCCCCCCTCTCTCTCTCTCTCTCTCTCTCTCTCTCTCTCTCTCTCTCTCTTAAAATGGCTATGTATGACGATGTCAATGCCTCAACCGTTGATAAATAAAGCTTCATTGAATCTCTCTCTCTCTCTCTCTCTCTCTCTCTCTCTCTCTCTCTCTCTCTCTCTCTCTCTCTCTCTCTCTCTCTCTCTCTCTCTCTCTCTCTCTCTCTCTCTCTCTCTCTCTCTCTCGATCTCCATTCATAATTATACTATATTCCGTAGAGATGCATCATCTGCTGGTCATACAGGTATAGCTGTGTACCTTCATAACTCTATCCGCCAATACGTTACCCGCCGTATGGATTTAGAGTCTAGTCACGTGGAAAGTTTATTTCTTGAATTGAAATGCGATAAATCTTCCCCCACACTTATCGGTTTTATTTATCGCACCCCTTCAGCAACATTTTCATGGTATGATGATTTTGTTACCATGATGGATAAGGTGCAATTACGTAACAACAAAGACATACACCTTCTAGGCGATTTTAATATTGACCTTCTCACGACTGGTCATGCGGCGTGGAATTACACCACCTCATTATTTGGCCTGCAACAGATGGTTCGGTCTCCCACACGAGTTTCTTTGTCATCCGCCACATTGATTGACCACATCTACACTACAAATGTATCTGCTGTCAAGAACGTCCATGTGCCAAATGTAGCCATTAGTGATCATTTTCCTACTTGTTTTCATCTTTCAGTTAAACGTGATAAACCCCAGCACAAACAACACACTACTATCACCTACAGGTCTTACAAAAAATTCAACACTGATGACTTTCTTCGAGACCTATCGAACATGCCCTTTCACCTTATTTATAACACTAATGATCCCAATGAAGCCCTAACGCTTTGGTACAAGCTGTTTCTTTGGGTCCTAGATAAACATGCCCCACTCAGGACTAAACGAATTAAAAACCCTACCCTTCCGCCTTGGTTGTCAAACGACATTATTCATGCGATGAAAATAAGAGATGACTTAAAACGGCAGAAAAAAATTGCAGATTTTAAAAAACAACGTAATTTTGTAAAATCCTTAGTTAGAAAAGCACAGAAAACGCTTGCGGAAAAAGTTATCGCAGAGGGTAAAGATACCCGAAGTGTCTGGAATGCAATCAATTTGTTTACTAAGCAGAAAAGTTCCATCCCTGCTGCTACATCTCTAGGCATGGATCCAGACGACTTCAATTCCCATTTTTTAAATATCGCTGAGTCCCTTGTACAGTCTTTTCCCACTTGCAGTGATAGTTACAGTTGTTCTGCTAAACTGCGCACACACTGTGAGTCTGCAGCAGGTGCGTCCTTCTCCATACCTCTTATGACAGTGTTTGAAGTTGGTAAGTATATTTCTACTCTAACCAGTAAATCGTGTGGCCTGGATGGAATAAATAACATGGTACTGAAATTGTCACTTCCATACACAGCTGACTCCTTGACATTTATATTCAACCTTTCTATCACCCAAGGTATTTTTCCAGATGCCATGAAAGATGCTAAAGTTGTCCCCATTCCCAAATGTAAAGATCCCAAAAGTCCAAACGATTTCCGTCCTATTTCAGTGTTATCAATATTATCGAAGCCAATTGAAAGACACATTCACAAGCACCTACTCCAATTCTTGGAGAATCAACGCCTACTCCTATCTCTTCAGTCCGGTTTTCGACCTAAACACTCGTGCCATACTGCACTCGTTCACATCGTTGACTCTTGGCTCTCATCAATCAATAAAAAATTCCAAATTAAATGGTGCAGTTTTTCTGGACCTAACCAAAGCATTTGATTTAGTCGATCACAACATTCTTTTAAAGAAACTTTCAGTGTATAAGTTTGATTTGAACTCTATTGCGTTTTTCTCATCCTACCTAAGTTGCCGCCGACAGAAGGTGTACTCGAACGGAAGGTATTCGAAAGAAGGTATAGTGAGGCACGGTGTTCCCCAAGGATCTATCCTAGGGCCTCTTTTATTTTCTTTATTCATCAATGACCTGCCTCTTTCCATCTCAAATCCTACGGTAAAATGCGAACTCTTTGCTGACGATTCCACGCTGCATACATCAGACGATCGTCTCATGACGCTACATTGTATCCTCCAGCAAAGTCTTGATGAAGTGTTAGATTGGTGTACGCATAATCGCATGCTCCTCAGTACTTCTAAAACCAAAAGCATGTTGATAACAACCCGCCAAAAGCATCAGCTACGTCCTGCCCCTTTGATACTTTCACTTGGTGATAAACCTATCCAACAGGTATCCAAGCACCGCCTACTGGGAGTTGTACTTGACGACCAGCTCAATTGGTCGTCGCATATTGACAGTTTGTGCAAAACCTTGTCCAGAAATGTATTTCTGCTCTCTAAACTTAGACATATTCTTAGTACAAAGTGCTGTACATTGTTTTTTCACGCGCACATTAAGAGCCACTGTGATTATGCGTCCTCTTTGTGGGACGAATGCAGCGAACGTCATATTAAAAAAGTCAACTCGCTATATCGTCGTTCAGTTAAAATAATTATTCCACACCCTACTTCCACAGACCAAAAGATAAAATCTCTTGGCCTGCTTCCACTGAAGGAACAACTCAAATTTAACAAATGCGTCCTCATGCACAAAATATTTCATTATCAAGTCCCCGAGTATCTGTGCGCGCTATTTAACTTCAGCCCTAGGCATCAGCTACACACGAGACATGGCTTGCTTCATTTACCCCGACCCAGGATAGATCTCTACAAGTCAAGCCTTCTATTTTCGGGCAGTTTTGTCTGGAACTCATTGCCATTGAACATTAAATCATGTTCAGGTAAAACCCATTTTAAACGAGCTTTGCGAACGCACTTCCATTCAGCCTGACTTCACAGTTTGCCATATCAGAGTATTGTTGTTGATAACACGTGAAAGTCAAGTATTTTCTCTTTCTCCTTACATTTGTAAACTGATAATCCTTGGTCTTGTCGGTGTCGCTATATGCTCTTGATGCTGCTGATTCTTTGACACTGTCTTAGCTGAGTATAATATTAATGCTATGCACTCATTTATTTCTCTTACTTTTGTGTTGGTGGCAGTTACTACTTCTCCAATACGATTTTTTTTCCCCCTTTCATTGATTCACCTATTGTGTTTTTTTTTTTTTTTTTTCCGTAGTTTTTCTTCTTCTTATTATTATTATTGTTATTATTTGCATGCTATGTTTATTTTCCTGTTATGTTGTTTGTTTACAGGACAGCTTGTAAGACAGGCATTGAGTTGCCTAATAGCTTTATCCTGAATAAATAAAGATTCATCTCTCTCTCTCTCTCTCTCTCTCTCTCTCTCTCTCTCTCTCTCTCTCTCTCTCTCTCTCTCTCTCTCACGTCTTCCTCACTTATGCTCTGTTAAGACAGTTACTTAGTTACTTGCACAGAATTCTGTGACTCTATAATCTATGGCTCTTTAAAGGTACGGTAACTAGCAGGTAGGAAACGGCAGCAATAAGGGAGAGAAATGTGCCAGTATAGACGAAACATCGCAGGTCTAAATGATCTGGAGCAGAAAAAGGATAGTCAAGGGAAGGGTACTTTTGTGAGTGTGTGGGTGGTGTGTGTGTGTGGGGGGGGGACAGGGGAGGGGGAGTTGAAGGGGGCGTTTGGGGGGGGGGGTAGGCCTACTAAGTAACACCCTCACCCCCCCCCCCCCCACCCAACCCCCCAACCCCCACCTCCCAACCTGCCGACGCTAAGCGCGAGCAATAATCATGACATTTGCTTATCCCTTCGTTCCGTTTGAAGTGCCGGGAAAGGTTTTTAGTTCCCCCCCGAAATACCACGTTTCGACTCATACATGAAAACCTCTCCATGCACTAAAGGTGTACACTCAGAAACTCCCCGCCTACCCGCGTTATTGCTTCGAAACAATGAATAGACTTGTTCCTATCATTCTGCCTGTTTTAAGTGTCCACGTCCTGAGAAAGCCTTGTTGCCAATGTACAATCAATCAATCATGTTTTAAGTGTCAGAATTTCTTTTAATTTCCGAAAGCTCTGATAGTCGATATCCTTTTTATTTAATCTGCAAGAGGCGTGCATTCTCATGAACCTCTGCAGTTGCAGGGGCTCATGAGAATCCACGCCTTTTGCGGGTACAAACTCAACCCATTTATCCTCCCTATTGGAGGAGATGGTCGGATTGTGAATCGTGAGATCAGTCTCAAGAAGTTCTCCATGCTAAGTCTGACGCCGGTGGCTGTGTTCAGTGAAACCAGCGCCCGGAAAGAAAGTGTCAAGCTGAAGTGGCTGTACTGTCAGGTTTGTTGCGGGCCCTGAATGCACCCTAGGGTGAGAAAAAGGATACTTCTGAAGTCACGTGGAGTGCAGAGGGATTGTGGGCATGTCTGCAGTTGTGTTTGTTTTCCCTCTTCAGAAAATGGATAAAATACAGGGGAATATGCAGACTACTTAACAAAACGCCTGGAAATTATTGTGTACCGTAGACGCATTAATTACTGTTAGATATGCTGGCAGGAAAACAGTCCGGCTTAACATCGTATTTCTAAATCGCATTACGGAAGAAAATTGTAACGTGAATTTGTATTACTTCATGTATTTCGACTCTCAAAATGTAATGAGAAAAGTTTTGAAAACTTCGTTTGGCTGCATGTACCCCTTCCGTGCCAATGGACGCAGATTGTGTTTCTGTAATCTTTGTTATTAACACAGCGAAAAGAAACTCAGCCGTCCAAGAAACATGGATACAAAGTGGTTTCAGCAAGAGATATATATCCTCATGAGCCCCCGCAATTGATGGGAGCTCATGAGGATATATACCTCTTGCTGTTGTTGGTGGTGTTCTTTTTTTTCCTCCACAGCGAAGGGGTTGATCGCAATTTTGACGTAATCCACGCATAGTACGTCTAATGCAATCTCCCTATCTACTCCAGGGAGAAAAACAATTTGTTCGGCTCTATAAATTTGATCTCCATGCACTGCAGATTTAGTTCTTTTGGATAGCACACTCGACCCCTGAAACCCTCTCCCTTTAAAGACACCGCTGATACATGCCGAGTCACTCCCCAAACCAACAGCCGTGTCCCTTCCAGCTAGTTACTGTATTCCTGTGAACCAGACTGCTTCTAGCCGCTCTGATGCCAGTTACTGGTACAAAGTGGATCCTATGCACATCTCTTGCACTTGATTCTATACACCTACCAAAGGGACTAACTCAACGCTGGACAAACAGACAGTTAGATCTCTCGATCGCTTCCTAATGGCACCCAATTAATACAATACACATACCAAGGGGAATAACTCGGCGCTAAGAAACAGACAGTTAAACCCCATGAAAGCTCCCTTATAACACCCAATTAATACAGTACACATACCAAGGGGAATAACTAGGCAATAAACAGATCCCGTGACCGATTCATTATAGCATCCAATTAATAAAGTACACATACCAAGGGGAATAATGAACTCATTGCTAGACAAACAGCCAGTTAGATCTCGATCTTGATCCCTTCTTTAACTCATTCAAGGCGCCTGGCATCAATAGCTGCAGAAGTGTCGTATAGCGTTGCCGTCGGCAACGCTATTCGACACTTCCGCATTTATTGATGCAGGGCGCCTTGAATGAGTTAAGAAACGCTTAACGTTTAGGGCTTAACCTCTTATGTCCATCACGAAGGTGATTTGAAAGACGGGGCCCCGAATAGGGTCTGAACAAATTTTGACCCCAGCTGGATTCGAACCCGCGACTTTTTGGACGAAAGTCGAACACTCCACCACCGAGCCACCCAGCTCCCTTAAATGACTCAAGGCACCAGTTGGATATTATACAAAATTGAACTATCATGGTCAGTCCATCGCCGGAACTGAAATGCAGCCTTCATAGGACAACTCACTACTCATAAAAAAAATCAACCTCAGGATGTAATGGGTTAAAATCTAGCGCGCTGATGATGGCGCGCTTCTATACTTACTGAAAAACTGCCTTTGGTTACGTTCCCGGATTTGCTGCGCCGCATAGCATATCGAAGTAGAAAATAGGGCACGTGGTAGACTCCACGGCACATGTGCTATTAACTTATTTAGTCCCGACGCGTTACAGCAGGAGATGGATCTACCATGATAATTCAAGGGTTGTGCTAGATTAGCTTGGTCCCATCAGGCGTCACGTTAATCTGGCATTGCCCTTGAATTATCGTGGTCGATCCATCTCCTACAGCTTCTACATAATCATTAGGTGACACCTCCAAAGTTGGAAAATGCGGCCGTGTGGTGTAATGGGGTAAGCAGCGCCAGTGGCTTTGCCCAACTGATAACAAGTTGAAAGTCCCTCCGCGCTAGTGAGCACAGACCAAATTTGGGCTTCGGGAACTGATTGCGCAAGTTTGATTGACGCGTAAGGGGCAGTTAATCGAATGGTGTCCCCACTAATGTTTGATGGATGTACGTGAGCAGAATAAGCTCCCTTATCGAATTGGGACACGCAAACATTTTCCTTGCTACTTGTCTCCCCTTACCGAGGGATTATTTTTTTTCTACAAAAACGAGAGTGGGGCGTCTTCAGGATTTGAATTTAATGTTATGAAAGTTTGTCTTGACGAAAGTTACTGTCCGTTGCAATTTTCTTTTTCTTTTCTATGATTGTGCGTTTTCTTGTTTGTGTGTGTTTTCAGCAAGAGAATTTACTTTCAAAATATTAACCCCTTCAATGCGAGTAATGGATAATTGAATCTTAAAAGCGTCACCGACAGAAAGCCAGATTTTACCACTCTTGGAACAGATAATATCAGATGTGAATGAGGACTGCAACAGGCATACATCCTCAGGAACCCCGCGACTGCGGGAGTTCATGAGGATCTATGCCTCTTACAGATGGGTGACGTCCGCCGTGGTTCAGTAATAAAGGGTTCAATCAACATGAAAACTGATAGTTGTTTGAACCTAATGTCAATAATACCATACGATTGATGGGATGAGTTCGTTATTCTCCCGACCAAAACTGTAACCCCCCCCCCCACCCACCCACACACACACACACACACACACACACACACACACACACACACACACACACACACACACACACACACACACACACACACACACCACCCTTTCCCAAGTAATTTTTCATCCCCCCCCCCCCCCCCCCCCCGCCCCCTAAAAAAGAAACCAACCAACCAAAAAAAAAAAAACCAAAAGAACAACTGGAAACCGATAAACGGAAATAAAACTGCTATGTCTTCTTCATCCTTTTCTCTTTTTCTTTTTCTTACAAGGTCTAACACGCAGGCCACCCTGTCCTAGAAGTGCTCTCCCCTTTTCATAGTTATTGGCTCGCTTCCGGGCGTAAGCGCTCTTCTGTGAAAGAAACAATGTTCAATCGAGTGTTGTGTTTGCCGCCGATTTCACGGGCGATAAGTTTTAACAGTGGATGCGTGATATTAAATGGCTATTTTTGGGGAGTTCTTTTTTCTATCTACACCCACAGACGATTCAGCAGGGACGCGATGCATACGTTTGCTCGTGTCCGCGTGCGGCAGTTTCAGATTGAGTTAACATTTTGGCTGTCGGTTGCGCTTTTTGTCGAGGTGATTTCTGCAGGAATCACCTCGACAAAAAGCGCCACCGACAGCAAAAGGGTTAAAAAGTCGAACGTGAAAATAGGGTGAAATCGGCGATAAACAAAACAAGGAAAATTTCAGAGACGAGGTTTGTTAACTCATTCTGCCCGCGACACACCACAGCCAGATATGGCTCGACCATGATAGTTCCAGGGTTTTGACAGAATAGCTATACAGAATAGCCTATAGGCGCCAAGCTATTATACCACCACCCTTAAACTATCATGGTCGCTTTGTCACCTGAATTATAATGCAATCCTAAGAGGATAACTCCAAAATGTGGGTATTTCGTACTTCGGGCACAATGAGTTAAGGACGCCGAGGTTGTGCTGTCTTCTTTTGAAAGTAGTGCTTGGAGGACAAACAATCAAACAAACAAACAAAGAGTTGATCAGTCCCATTATAAGTTTTTATAACGTTGTCAAATACACAAGATGTGTGAGTGCTGGTTTGTGCTTCTTGTTCTTACGGCTTACAGTCGTAAGATCCAAAATCAAAACCAGCAAATGTATTTAGACACATGTTTAATTACATTCTCTGAAGGATGATAATGATGCTTAACTCGTGAAGTAAAAAAACAGTATGTAAATCAGTGCGATGGAAAGCTGCAAGAATTCAGTTAATTTCAAACTTCAAAAACACAAAAAAGTCGGACGGACACACACACACACACACACACACACACACACACACACACACACACACACACACACACACACACACACAAACACACACACACACACACGCATACACACACACAAATTCTGTCTCTCACACACACACGCACGCGCACACACACAAACACACACACACGGACGCACACCACATTCTCAACCCACATCCTTGCTTCACCATTATCTCCACCGGCCACACCAAAAATAGTCGCACAATGAGATATTAACCCTTATCGTTAGGAATACAAAAGTGTGTGAAATAAGTTTGACTAAAATAGTTCAAGGATGGTGCCAGTATAGCTTAGCGCCTCTAGGCGCCAAACTATTCTGCCACCACCCTTGAACTAAAGCCATTGGTCTATATCCTTATCTGTAAATACTATAATGTAGCTTGCATATGGCAGTGTACAAATTTGAAGCTTTTAGCCTCAGTATGATATGGGTTAACCTTACCAGAGATCAAACTGACTTAAATCACTCGCTGTTCGACCCTGCTCGACTCTGGCATTAATCTTAAACAGATTAGGAAAGGCTGCAGGATCGAACCAGAATAAAACAGCTAACGAGTTCAAAGGCAAACTCTTTTTGTCTCAAACAGCATAGAGTGTCATGAGTCTTATGTCTGCATCCACGACGGATAGATTTTCACGATCCTTTTACTGCTGGTTCCGTGAGAACCGACACCTATTTATGACAAAGATCAGTTTAACTCATTCGAGACGTGCCGCTTCCAGATACGCGGCATAAGCCGCGTATCCGGAGGCGGCACGTTTCGAATGAGTTAACCCCTTGACTGCTACTGACGATACATTTCGGCGGGAAAAGGCGCGTAGTTACATGTCTTCCCCCCCCCCCCCCCGTCTACCCCCACCCCCCCCACCCCCCCACCCCACCCCCCAGCGGAATCGTCAGTAGCAATCAAAGATTTAATCTACTTTTTTATTTTTTGTTTTTGTTTTAATGCGCACACCTAAAATAGAAAACTAAATGGAAACAAGTTAATGAGTTCAAAAGCTTTTTTTTTAAACACTACATCTTCCCCATCTTCAAGTGATATAGATCCTCATCATTTCCTTTATTACGTAGGGGTTCATGAGGATCTATGCATTTATTAAGATAAAAGGATCAGACCCATTAGTTTCCGAGTTCTTACCGACAAAGAAGCCATCGGCGTTCACGACACAAAACAGGCAACAAGCACACACAACACGCACAAACCCATTTTTATCAAAAAGCAGCACAGTTTTTCAAGCACCCGTGCAAACTACAGACGACACTGTACGCCTGTTGGGGTAAAATACAGCATGATTTACATCTTACTTCCCTCATGATGAGGGAGGGACTGACTCACTAGCTTGCTCGTTGCTGGAACACCCAAAAGGGTGTTCAAGCAACAATCAAGCTAATGAGTCAGTGATTCCGGAATTTCGTTTATAAAGATCCGTGCGTAATGGCCACGCAAATATCGACATAGGAATGAAATACGAGCTCAAGGATCAAGCAGTCCCTAACATAAAATCTCATGTAATGCACTCGGAAATCTATCGTCCGAGTTTTCCTGATCTCTCTAAGGTGAAAAGGTTTGTTGTGTTATAATGTTTCATCGGAAATGTGTTTGATCCCTCCAAGGCGAAAAGGTTTGTTGCGTTGCAATGTTTCATCATAGTTTGCTTGATCTCTCAAAGGTGGAAAGGTTTGTTATGCTGAAAAAATTAATCTCATGACAAACAGTCCTCGTTAGCTGATGCAGAACAAACGTTTTCTTTTTTCCACCGCGGAGCCAAGGCGTCACCAGGCTAGTTGCATAAGTGAGCTTAGTCCTGCGCCAGCCACTAAGCAAGGTGCCACGCTATAGCGGATTACCTTGCTTAGTGGCTGGCGCAGGACTAAACTCACTCATGCAACTGACAGCAGCTTCCAGATGCAGGAAATCTTTTCCAAAACTGTGCCAATAACTGCCAACCGACTATTACTCTGCATTGCAGCGATATTTTTTTTGCATGGGGCTAGAAATAGCTTAACACAAAGCCGCTAGAACTATGGTACTGTCTATGGAAATTTACGTGCAGTTCGACCCAGGTCCTCAGCCCGGCCCTTATGTTTGGAAGCAAGCTTTCTGTGCAAATATTCCATGTGAGCTGTTATAAAACAAACGTTCTCTTGCACAGCGTAGAGCCTATGCGATATCATGATCTGGGGCCGAGTGCAGGGAACGTTTCCATGCATGTCAGTAAACCTAACTAACCAACCCGCCAGTGGCAGGAAACGTTTACATGCATGTCAATAAACATCACTAACCAACCCGCCAGTTGTAGGAAACGTTTCGAAGCTGTTGAAGTACAATATTGTAACTCGAACTGTTTCGAACGTCTAATATGCCTGTACCGCCCTCCACCCAGTAAGCAGCATAAGACCACCGACACACAGTTCCTGAGTGAATTTTCTGATCTTCTCAGTAATGTGTGTGATCGCAGAGGTGATGCGACCATTATCGGCGACTTCAACTATCACTATGAAGTGTCCTCGAACAGTGATGTCAATAAGCTGAAAACGCTAATGCATGACCACAACTTCATTCAACTGGTACAAGAATCAACACACAGACTTGGACATGTTCTTGACTGGCTCATTATCAGGGAAGAGGTTAGTTTTCTTCAGTCACATGCAGTCAAGGAGATACCCTTCTCTGATCACAAAGCCATTTTATGTGATCTCCACTTGTGCAAACCTAAGCGTGCAAACAGAACTGTGTCCTCGAGAAATCTGAGGAAAATAAACATTGATGTTTTCAGGGCTAATGTCCAGGTTGCGGTCACCCGCCTGTCTGCAGATTCTTCTGACTTGTCCCTAGTCGACGATTACAACTCTGCTCTTCTCGCCATTCTCAATCATCATGCTCCACTCAGGACCAAGAACGTAGCCGACCGACCCTCTTCTCCCTGGCTCACCGAGGATGTTAAGGTGGCAAAGCGACAGCTGCGTCAAGCTGAGAGGCGTTGGCGTTCTAGCCATCTCACAGTCGATAGACAGAATTTTGCTTCCTGTCGCGCTTCATTGAAGGCAGGACAACATCTAGCCAAGCGTGATTTTTACTGTGCCCGTCTCACGGAATGTAAGTCTACAAAAATGCTGTTCCAGGTCTCTGATGAGCTGTTCGGCAACAGTAAAGATTCCTCACTCCCATCATGCCTTCCCAGTTCTGAACTGCCTGATAGGTTGTGTGATTTTTTTTACAAGAAAGTTTCAGATATTCGAGCTGAGCTTGACACTTTGACGGATAGTGTTGCTGGTGATGACTGTTCCAATCCTGTCTTTGCAGGTACACCCCTCTCTCAGTTCGAACCAGTGTCAGAGAGATACATTCAGGATATCTTGACTCGGTGCCCAAACAAGAGTTGTGCACTTGATCCAATTCCTGCTTCGTTACTGAGATCATGTTCAGACGAATTACTGCCAATATTAACCAGAATTCTGAACCTTTCCCTCGTGTCAGGTTGTGTTCCTGATCTTTTCAAGCAAGCACTTGTCATTCCTCTCCTCAAGAAGCCAAGTCTGGACAAGGAATGCTTGACAAATTATCGTCCAATTTCCAATCTGCCTTTCCTTGCTCAACTTTTGGAGAAAGTTGCTCTTCAGCAGCTTTAAAAGCACTTGAATGACAATGGCTTGCTTGACATGTATCAGTCAGCATACAGGAAAAATCATTCCACCGAAACCGCCCTGCTTCATGTTGTCAGCAATTTTCTGACATCCGCTGACCAGAGAAAAGTCTCTATTCTTTGTCTACTGGATCTGTCGACTGCGTTCGACACCATCGATCATGACTTTCTTTTAAGACGACTGCAGTGCACTTTTGGCATAACTGACACTGCCTTACGATGGTTTGCCTCCTATTTGATAGGCGGCTCTCAGTGTGTGACTGTTGGAGGTGCAAAGTACAAACCACTCCCCCTGTGTTGCGGCGTGTCCCAGGGTTCTGTCTTGGGGCCTGTACTGTTTTCAATGTATACTCAACCCCTGTCATCTGTCGTCATTCGGCATAGTTGTGGTTTCCACAAATATGCCGACGACACACAGCTGCTCAGGGACTCCAAGCCATGTGATGTCCCAATTGTAATTAAGGAAGTCGAACTCTGTATATTATCTGTTTAAAAATGGATGTTAATGAACAAGCTCCTGCTGAATGATGGCAAAACTGAGTCAATGTGTGTCGCGTCATATCACACTCTTTCCCAGGACACCTGCAGCAGCTTGACTGTTGGTGAAGCTAGCATACCTTTCAAACGCTGTGTTCGTGACCTTGGTGTTCTTTTGGACTCTACTTTGTCTATGCATGACAATATCACTTCCATCTGTAGAGCAGCCTACTTCCAGCTGAAGAAAATAAACTCTGTAAGATCTTTCCTGACTCAGTCTGCCGCCACTCATCTTGTGTCTTCAATGATTTTGAGCCGCATTGACTGTTGTAATTGTTTGTTTGCTGTCCAGCCATCTGAAGAACTGGCTCGACTTCAGAGAATATTAAACAGTTCAGCTCGCGTCATTTTTCAGAAATCAAAAAAGATCATGTGTCATCCTTGTTGTACCAATTTCACTGGCTTCCCATCAAAGCTAGGATTGAGTTCAAGGTAGCTACTTTTGCCTTCCGTCATTTCGGTGGTACACTGCCTCCCTACATTTCCAGTATGTTAACTACTTATCAAGCTTCCCGCACCTTACGTTCTAACAGTGAAAAACTTTTGAAAGTACCGAAAATAAATACAAAGTCCTTTGGTCAAAGGTCCTTTTGTTTCTAGGCCCCAGTCATTTGGAATTCCCTTCCGAAGCACATTCGTGATGCCCCGACAGTAATTTCTTTCAAAAGTCAACTTAAAACACATCTTTTCCAGTCTCACTACTCTGTCTTACCAAATTATAGTATATTTTCTGTTTCACAATAACATCATGCTGATCCTGTGCCAGTCCTTGTTGCGATGGTTGTTTGTGCTTTGGGTGTGTTTATGTGCTGTTCATTTTAGAATTTGTATGTAATATTTGTATTTTGTATTGTTGCTGTCTATTTATTTGTGTTTAGGTTTTAACTTTGATTTGCATTGTACAGCGCTTAGAGCCTGCACTGCAGGGAGTTTGCGCTTAATAATAATAATAATAATAATTATTATTATTATTATTATTATTATTATTATTATTATAAAGCGCAAACTCCCTGCAGGAAACGTTTCTATGCATGTCAGTAAACCTCACTAGCCAAACCTCCAGTTGCAGGAAGCGTTTCCATGCATGTCAGTAAACCTCACTAACCAACCCGCCAGTTGCAGGAAAGGTTTCCATGCATGTCAGTAAACCTCACTAACCAACCCGCCAGTTGCAGGAAACGTTTCCATGCATGTCAGTAAACCTCACTAACCAAACTGCGAGTTGCAGGAAACGTTTCCATGCATGTCGATAAACCTCACTAACCAAACTGCCAGTTGCAGGAAACGTTTCCATACATGTCTGTAAACCTCACTAACCAACCTCCAGTTGCAGGAAACGTTTCCATGCATGTCAGTAAACCTCACTAACCAACCCGCCAGTTGCAGGAATCTTTTCCAAATTGGTATCTGCCAACCCACTGTCCCTCTGCGCTGCAGCGAGATTTTAGCGAGGGGTAAAAACAGGTCGAACAAAGTCGCCTCTAGCACTATGACAGGCAGGTACTGACTGTTTCAAATTACGTGCAGTTGGAACCAACTGTTGTTGGGTCCCAATCTCGGCGTCGACCAGAGTGACATAGAATGCTCAAACATAGTAAGGTGTATTAACCCATTCTGGAAGTGCCGACTCCGTATATGCGGCATAAGCCGCGTATCCGGAGGCGGCACGTCTTGAATGAGTTAACTTTTCAGCTTGAATTACTAAAGTCCTCAGAATCGGTATAATCACGGGTATATCAGTGATTAGACATCCGACTGGTCTACACTTTCACAACATTGGTGTGACATACTGCTCACAAAAAGTAAAGGATGTCACAATTTCAGTTTGAATTACTAAAATGTCGGAAAACAGCTTACATCTGCAAACTGTAGTCAACTTTTTCGTCTGATTAATGTTTACACTTTTGGGGACATTTTAATAATTCAAGCGAAAAGTAATACGTCCGTTACTTTTTGTGAGCAGTATATGTCACACCAATGTTGTGAAAATGTAGGCCAGTGAGATGGCTAATCACTGATTTACTCAATAGTCTCACTTACATAATGATGTTTGACGGTATCACCTTACGGAAGCCAGCGAATTTCAGACCCACCATTCAGCGAGTCCAAAAGACTCACCGACTCCGCCAAAACAGTTTCATTTCAACTCGGCTCAGGCCAATTTTCAAGGCAAACAATTTACGGCCGAATTATTGCATACTTTGGCCAGAATGTGCTCTCTTTTCCGCCGTTTCTCTGCTTGATTAATCGGGCGTTTAGCCAGAAATGTCAAATTAATTTGTTCGTCGATGCAGCGAGGGTGAGAGCTCAGTCGTCCATCTTGTGCGGCGGTGGCGCCCCCTGGCAGCTAGATGGATGGGTAACGCGGAGTGCGCTCCCTTTGCTTAACTTCCGAAAATGCAGGCTCCCCCCCCCCCCCCCCTTTTTTTTTTTTTTATTATTTTTTTTAACTCATAGTCGATAAATATGTAAGAGGCATAGATTTTCATGGGCCCCTGCATATGCAGGGGTCCATGAAAATCGATGTCTCTTGCTGTTACGACTGGAGATTTACTCAATCATCTGCCCCTAAAACTGAGGAAAATAAGCGGAAATGCAAGTTCTTTCGATCACCTCTGACACATCAGCGTGCAAGAGACATAGATTTTCATAAGCTCCTGCATGCACAGGGAATCATGCAACTCTATGCTTCTTGCTGGCAAGATTCAAATCTTGCCAGTGGACGCAGATTTTGCTTCTGAAATCATTTTTAACTGAAGACCGGCCAAGGAACATGGATACACAGCGGTGTCAGCAAGAGGCATAGATCTTCATAAGCCCACGCAACTATATGGGCTCAATGATGACCGGTGTCTCTTGCAGTTAGGATATAGTTCACCTTTTCTAGGCAGTGAAGGGTTAAAATGAGGAAATTATCGAAATCAAAGTCTGTGATCGTTGCGTAAACACATACTTGCATGATATACAACTTAGATTTGTAGACGAACGTTACAAGATAACACGTAGATTTTTCTGTGACGTTCGCATTAGTTTAGCATATTTCTTTTTAACTTCCCGCTAAATTGATAAGCGTTTTGGACGGGTGTTATTGATAATGGGGTAAATAATTGCTGCAGAGGGCAGGGTGTTGAATCAATCTATAACAGGGCAGAGTGTCCCTGTGCGGCTGCATCGCTCTATCAAATTGGACAAACGGAAATTTGATTGTGATTGTCAACATCATTTGTTCTCTTTTCCCTTGTTTGTCTGGTGTGACGCGGTCTTCTTTTTTTTTTTTTTTTTTTTTATTTGGGAAATCAGTCAAGATGGGCGACAAATGCCCCAGTTAGAAGGTGTCCAATCTTTCTTTCTTTCTTTCTTTCTTTTTTTTTTTTTTTTTTTTTTTTTTTGTTTATTTGCTTCCTTCTGACATCATATTTCCCTTATTTTTATTTTATTTCAAGGATAGATTTTATTTACTCAACTATATTACAGTGGAGCAATTATCACACTAGATATGACAACAGTTTACGTTGTACTCTCAAAAGGTGATTTGATGGACAGTTTGTTTTAGTTCGTTATAATGGACACATTTCATTCACAAAATCGGTATAGTACAAAGTACAGCCACAAGTTGTTAACATAGATCAGGTATGTGGCAATGTATAAGCATGTACATCACATCTACACGTACAGAAGCGCAGACTGAGAGGGCGCTCTTGTATGCCTGTGAGTTCGTGAGCGTGTATGTGTGTATGTATGTGTGTGCGAGAGAGAGAGAGAGAGAGAGAGAAAGAGATTACAATTAGTTTCACAGTTACTGTAATTCGAGATGTGAGTCGCGTGCAACTATTACGTGAATCTCCGGGAAACAATATTGTCTCTACCACAGAAACTTTCTTATTCTAAGTTCAGATTCAAACAAAAATATGATATCTATTGGTGTACCATATTTGTACTTGCTAATACACAGCTTAGCTACTAAGGAGACGTGGTTAATAAATGCAATTTCTGCTGCTCCTAACACGTTATCACGGTATCCCAATAAGGCTTGGGCAGGGGTTATACGTATCTGAACATTGCATTTTCCTGAACAAAGTTGTTCAACTCTTTTCCAGATTCGAGATATTGAATCACAGAAGTAGAAAAAATGCTCAATAAAGTCAACTTCATGAGGACAAAACCTGCAGTATCTATTATTAACGACGCCCATTTTAGACAATAAAATATTGGTTGGGTAAATATTGTGTAGAATTTTCCACTGCAGTTCTCGCAACCTCACTTCCTTTGTTGCTCTATTCACAATACCCCAATGCCATTCACCTAACTGGACATCAAACTTCATCGCCCAGAAATGAAGGGCATAAGGGGGACTGTATTTCTGCTGCACAATTGTTATCCTAAAATCCTTTGCTGAAGTTGGCGTTATACTCTCTGACATGGAGTCAGCGTTGTTATTAAGGCATCGCATGTACGAGGTAAGGACACTTCTCACAACGTTGTATTCCAGCAACCTCCCAGGGGAATCTCCAACAATGCGACAGACATTTTCAAACGACATAATCTCGCCATCTTTCTTCACATCCTCCACTCGATAGACGCCTGCGCGGACCCAGTCTTTAAAAAACAGAACGTTAGACTTGTACATTAATACCTTGCTATTCCACAGGACCGTAGTGGGTTTGTTTTTTACAGTATCCAACCATGACATTATGACGTCTCTCCAGAAGGTCGACTTAATATTTTCAAGCCCTTTACATTTTTTGGAATTGATATTAAATTCAAAGCATATCAAGTCATGACCAAATACACCTAGCGCATGTTTGGGCAAGACAGTATCTCTCGTGGGTTTTATGGCTGTACGCAGCCTCGCTGCCCACTCACAGAGAAAGGAGGATTGCATATCCCTCATGTTAATCATTTTAATTCCACCCGCACAATAATCACTGCACATAACTGAACGTTTTACCTTCTCAAAGGCCTTCTTATTCAAATTTTTGTTCTTCCATAAATATCTGAAAAGCAAAGTGTTTATTTCATCTAGTACGTCTGAGGGGATACTGAGCGCTTGCATTGCATATACCATCTGTGAGATAATAAATGTTTTAACAACGCAAGCTTTCCCCCGAATGCTTAATTTCCGCTTTTTCCATTTCGATATTATACTTCTCATGTTTTGAATTCTACCGGTCCAGTTTTCCTCAACCTGTGACGCTGGCTGGTCATTTTTAAAGTAGATTCCAAGAATTTTAACCTTTTTGCTCCACCGGAGTACTCCATATTGTTCATCACAGTTCTTTTTCGAGCCTAGCCACATGGCTTCTGATTTATTCTTATTAAGCTGTAGGCCCGAAAATTTTGAGAAATGAGCAACTATGGCAAGAGCGTTTCTTAGGTCATGTTCGTCTCTCAAGAACATGGTTACATCATCAGCGTAGAGAAGAATCTTTAATAACTTCAGTTCGTCGGATCCATCATACGGCATTACAAGTCCCTTTATTTCTTTGCATTGTCGAATTTTAATTGCAAAGAGTTCCATCGCAACGACAAAAGCTAATGGTGAGAACGGACAACCTTGACGGATTCCACGTGCTGCTGGGAAGAACCCTGACAACCAGCCACAGTAATTAACACAACTCTTAGCGTCTGACATAATAACAGATACCCACCGAACAAATTCACGACCAAACCCAAATTTTTCTAAAGAATATAAAATAAATTCCTTTGATATACTATCATAGGCAGATTCGTAATCGAGCGCCAGCAGTAATCCTGGGGAGTTTATTTGGTTCATGTACTCAACGGTATCATCAATTAACCTTATAGCTGTAGAGATTTTGCGACCTCTGATAAAACCTTTTTGATCTTCGTGGACAATATCTCCGACCACGTTGGCCAGTCTAAGAGCAAGACACTTTGCCAAAATTTTATAGTCTGTATTTGTTAGGGAGATGGGACGCCAGTTTCTCAAAATATCTCGACTTAGATTTTTCCCTTTATGTATTAGAGTAATGACTGCTTTGGTCTGTGAAGGAGACAAAGCGCCATTTTCAAAGGCCTTGTTCATGGAGTCCACCACAAGATCCTTCAGATGGGCCCAAAACATTTTCATGAATTCTACTGTAATACCATCACAGCCGGGGGCTGACCCGTTATTTAAATGTTTCAAACCAATGGAAGCTTCATCTACTGTTATTAAACCTTCACATGACTCACTATCAAGGGATGAAAGTTTTGGAATTGCAGTGTCACTTATGAAATCATCCGCCAAGCGACTCATGGGGGACTGGTCTGTGCGAGATGCATACAGTGATGTAAAGTGTTTCATCTGTTCCTCCAGTATCTTGTTTTGATCTGTAACTACTGACCCATCTTCCAGAGTTAATTTATCCATTATTTTGGAATTCGCGCGAGCTTTTTCTAAATTCAAAAAATACTTCGTATTTTTTTCGCCTTCTTCTATCCACTTTACTCGAGCACGGACTCGAGCGCTATTTGCAGCGTGCTGTTCAAAGATTTCAAGTTCAATCTTTGTTTTCTGACGTAGTTGCTGAATATCAATGTTACTGGGATTGTTGGCAAGTGCTATATCAAAAGTATTCAGTCTTCTTTGTAAATCCTCTAACCTTTTGCTTTCCTTTCGTTTTTTAATTTTGCAAAAGTTTATACTGAGTTCACGTATTTGAATTTTTAATAACTCCCATTTTATCTGACTATCTGTTTCATCCGTCGTAGCCTTAAAATTAGAGATTAATGCATTCATCATTTTGACGTACTGCTCATCTTTGAGAAGGCTGTTATTGTATTTCCAGTAGCCTGGGCCTCTAGTAACATTAGATATACAGTACTTTAAAGTGACACATCTATGGTCAGAGAAAGACACCGACTCATGCTCACAGGAGAGAATTCTGTCAAACACTTCATCGGAAGAAAGCGCATAGTCTAACCGTCTAGCCTGAGTGGGGTTATTTCTAGACCATGTAAACTCCGTCTGCTGTGGATTCAGTAATCTCCATGTGTCGTTCAAATCACTGTTAATCAGAAAGTCATTAAAAGAGGAAACGTTCTTCACTGAGTGCTTGTCTCCACTAATTACGTCTTTATTGTTGTCTAGAACACAGTTAAAGTCTCCACACACCAAGACAGACGATATAGGGTAATAATTTAAATGTTGTACCAGCTGCTCAAGGAAAGGAGCCTTTTTTCCTGAAGCCGGGGCATATACGTTGTGTATCATGAGTATGTTGTCATCAATAGACACCTCCATAGACAGTATTCTGTCTGAGTGATGTACGAGGTTTGTATCGTATATAAAATCTCTTCGCACTAAGATAACCTGACCCATTGAATGACTGCTAACACAACAACAGAACAGTTGACCACCCCATTCATTCCGCCACTCCTCCTTCACGTCGTCAGTAATATACGTTTCTTGTAAACATGCAATATCCACTTTTTTCTGTCTAAGAAATCGAAACACTACATTTCGTTTTCGCTTATTTCTAATTCCTCTTACGTTGAGCGTTACAACATTAATATTTGATATAGCATCCATAAAGGGCCTAACAGTGTTTATTTATTAATCTCAATAGTGATAATACTTTGAGTCGCATAACGGTCTCATAGTCCAGGGATGGATGCGAGGTCAGGACCGAAAAAGAGCCACATATTCGACCAACTTTGTTAGGTCAGGCCCTGTGGCACGGAGTCGGACTCGGAGGTTTCAGTGGTTCCAGTCTCCCAACCGTCCTTTGTTGGCAGTAGAGTGCGTGCGTTTTTACCTGGGGAATGAAGAGGGGAATTAGATTCCGACCTCAGTCTTTTGTTAGGTGTATCCGATCGGTGTCTACGCTGGACAAGACTGGTAAGCTTCGTTTGTTTTCCTTTCTTCTCGTGGCGACCTCTTTCCAACAGCTGGCGACCTTTCTGTACACGCTGACCCACATCCGCGCTGTCACCAGAGGCAAACAAAGCCGCGGGCGGCACGGGATCGGTTTTGGGGTCAGAGTCTGTTGGTGTCACGGCAGGGAATGTCACAATAACGTCGGCAATGTCCGTGTCAGTTACTGGGTCAGCCGTCATGGTGTTTTCCTCGGTTGTCAGTTGAACACACTTGCCCTCTTTTTCTCTGTGTCCACCCTGTCTGCACCCACGACACACCACCTGATTAACGCATTCATGAGTGTAGTGTCCTGTCTGCAAGCAGTTGGAACACTTTTGCTCGCGCGTTTTCTTCATTTCCTTGTAAAATAGAGAAATTCTGAAGGGGCCCATCTGAAAACTACGCTCCAATGGAACCGTCGGGATCTCAATGTAAACAAACCGACGTCCGGTCAGGAAACGGGTCAGCTTACCATCAGTGTTACGGGCACGCTCATATGTAATAGAAGAGCGCCTGACACATCCGAGTCTGTCGAAGAGGGTAATAACCTCTTCGTCTGCTACGCTGATGGGTATGTCCTGTATGTAAAGCCGTGTAGTCGGTGTTTCTGAGCGAGATTCCCGCAGAATGTAAGGGTTCTTGTCGTGTAGACAGAGAGATCGCCCACCTATCTCCATTCCATTTACCAATAAAGTTGTCCTGGCCTCTCTATTCAGTGGATATATTCGCCATAGCCCGCGGATACGTTGAGCTCCAGCAATTGTTTCTCTGCCAGAGACACTTTCGGCCGCCAAACACACCTCCAGTACACTGGCGTCTCCCGGCATGTCGCTCGCCTTTGCAAACACGGGCTCAACGTGCATAGCTGAGGTCGCCATATTGCACCGACCGGCCGGTCCACACACCACAGCACTCGAAATCCTCCGTCCGTCCTCTGCTCCAACAGGAGCTAGCACAAGAGAGAAATATTGACAGGAACTTCTTCTTGTGGCTACAGTGACTCTCCTAACTTTTTGAGTCAGTACAGTCCTATTAAACTAGAAAAAAAATAAGCAAAAAAGAGCACCACAAAACAAGCTGTGTATCGTCTCGACCAAGGCCGGTAACAAGTCCCTGACGCGGTCTTCTGTTTTGTATCGTTTTCTGCTGGTTAACCTGCGGTTGTTGGTTTTGTTGTTGTTAGGGGTTTTGTGGTTCTTTTTTAGATAGTTGGTCTTCAAACTGACACTAAATTCAACGTTTCCTTTTAAATAAAAATAGTAATCTGCATGCTATTTGACTTTGTAAAATGTATGCGTTTCAGTGCAATGGTCTAGCGTCATAGCTTCATCCCCAGTAGCAAAAAGCCTTCGGGCCCACGACGGCCTTCGTGGGCTCGCGCACAGCCGTGCTCGGGCTCACCTCGGCCTTTGTGGGCCCGATGACCTTTGCTTACTGGGATGCAGCCGGGGAAATTCCGTTTTACTTGCCGGTGTCAGATCGAGGCTGGCGAATTCAGCGCTACTGGGAGTGCATTCCTAAGAAACCCGGGTTTCAGTTGCATGAGTGAGCTTAGTCCTGCGCCAGCCATTAATCAGGGTGCTTCGCTATAGCGGGAATACTTCTCAGATGTTTGCGGGAGTACTATTTAGATAGACCCATTCCGGGAGTACGCTACAAAATACAATCCTATTTAAATGAGATGCTAGCCATCTAATTTAGAATTTTCTTCTCCAAACAGCAAATAAAAACGTATAATTGTAATAATTTTCCCTCCGAAAATATTTATTTTCCACAAAAAAATTTTCAAAATATTGCGGGGGATAGGGGGTGGGGGAAGTGGGGGTGGCAGGCGGGAGGAGGGGGGGGGGGGCAGAGGATGTTCTACCCTCCCCCCCCCCCAACTCTACTGGGGGGGGGGGGGCAAGTGGGTGGGGGGAGGGTTTGGGGCAGGGGGGGGGGGCGGAGGTGGGGGGGGGGGGAAGGGCAGGCTCGCCCCACCCCACCCAACCCAATCAACCACGCTCTCCCCACCCTCGTTTTCTTTGGGTGGGGAAGTACTGATGCCTTGTGAAGGAAAAAAGACATGAAGTCCATTCTTGAAAGGCAGGAGTTTCATTGTTATTCAGTGAAAATCTCGCTCTCGCGAAAAATGGACTTTAATGTCTTTTCATTTTGCCTGCGCGAGGCGGACTGAGCCACTCACATGGAGATAGCCATCGCTTCTCCACAGCGGGATTATGATCACTGTGACGGCGCAAAATGAATGGCGGGAATTTATCAATTTTATTGCTTCTTTCCCACGCGCTGGCCGAGATGGGACACACTGAGTGGAAGAGCTTTGCCTTGTAAACGATCGACAAAGTCTGTCAACTTTTCCGGCTCCCGTCCCCTTCACATCCAGTGCCAAGCAGGCTTACAGTGTATAAATCATTTCGTGCTACTCAGGCACTAGGGAGTGATAGCTCAAGGGTAGTGCCCGATCAGCTTCAGGCGCCAAGCTGATCGGGCACGACCCTCGAGTTTCAATTATCGATGCATCTCTGGAACAGTAGATAACTGTAATATCAATTTCTCACAGTTGGCACAGAGAAAGAAAAATCAGCTCGACGCCATTTCGGTAACAACGATGGATTGGAAAAATAACAGCCGTGATACACATTGAGGTGCAGACAATTGCGTGTATTCAAGATAAGAGGCAGTTTCGTTTTGATTTCAATTTGCTGCTATGACTTCTAGATCACCAACGAACTCGCGTGTGAAGCTTGTTTGCAAAGTTATGTCCCCTGGAAGCTAATTTTCCCGCGGAGTATTACCCCTTGAATAAATTGAGTTACTCGAAATAAGTACTGAGGGAAAAAAAATGTGTCCATCCTCTTGCTGATTTATGTCCCCTAAAAGTTGGTTTTCGTGCGAAGTAAGTATTACCTCCCGCAAATAAACTGAGTCAATAAAACAAGCACTCGATCTAAATAAAACACGAACATCGTGTACACGCAAAAAAAAAAAAAAAAAAAAAAAAAAATCAACATCATCATAAAAAACAACAAAACAATAATAACAACAGCAGCAACAACAACAACAATAGAGCGAATACACGGGCACTCAACTTACGCACGCGCGAGTGTGGACCGCTCACACACACACAAAAAAAACTTTTCTCGCGCAGGATTGCCATGCCGGAATCCTTCACTGCCGAGAGATAGTTAACACGATCCAACGGCAAGAGACATAGATCCTCATGAGCCCCCGCAGTTGCGGGGGCTCATGAGGATCTATGCCTCTTGCTGAAGCCACTTTGTATCCATATTCCTTGCACGGCGGAGGATCGTTGACGCTGAATTCACACTGATTACAAAAATACAACCTGCGCCCACTGGCAGTCACGGGACTAAGGAAATTCACTCACTCGAGAGAAAGTGTACAGGAAAAAGGCTTGTATAAAAGCTGCGGGGAAAAAAATTCGACTAACTCTCGCTGCTGATGTAATGTAAATCTAATCGCCCCTAGCAAAGATTTTTCCCTCACCTCAGCGGCGCATGTCGCATGCAGAACAAATTAATTCACTCTGGCTATTTCCATTTGAATACACCTCACGTACAGTACGGCAATCTCACCCAGATCTCATAAACCGTCTGCAACTTTCTTTGGCCACACTACGTATTTTTTTTTTTTTTTGGCTGGCTTTTCTTGGGTGTTCATTTAGGAAATCAAGCGTATAATCTTATGTGATTTTAAAACGTACGGCCTGGAGCTAAGAAGTATAAAATCACAGACCAGCCCACCTTGCACCCCAGCCCACCCTCCCACCCACCTCCACCCCTCCCCCCACCCTCCCTCTCGACGTAGGCCGCAGTGGGCCCTCACACAGCCGTGTACCGGCCCACTGCGGCCCGAGGACCTTTACTTCTGGGTCTTGCCCTTCCCTCTCCCTCCCACACCTCGTTCCCCCAATATATATTACTTTTATTATATATATATATATATATATATATATATATATATATATATATATATATATATATATATATATATATATATATATATATATATATTAAATTGGAGGATTTTTATGTTGGTGTTATCGCGGCCAGACAACTATAGCACTATGGTTTTTTTTTTCGGGTTTTTTTCGTGGGGGGGGGGGGGGGGGGGGTGGGGGTGGGGGGGAGGAAGGTGGGTGGGTGGGAGGTGGGAGGGAGTCTGGAAAGTAACATGTCTTTCACTTTGAAAAAATATCGTCCTACACGTCAGATACTCGTGACTCTGTTTTCTTTTCTTTATTTCTGGTGAATATTTTTGTTCTGTATGAAGCATTGAGAATAATATTCTGTATATATTACTTACTTACTTACTTATGCCTTGCACCCCTACTGGGGCATAGGCCGCCTACAAAGGATCTCCAAGAGTCTCTGTCCCGGGCTCTCCTTTCCACTTGGTTCCAGGTCATCTTCATGGTCTTAAGGTCTGCATCCAGTTCCCGGCGCCATGTGTTTCTTGGTCTGCCTCTTTTACGCGTGCCCTGTGGATTCCATGTTAGGGCTTGCCTGGTGATGTTGTCTGCTGGCTTACGTAAGGTGTGCCCTATCCATCTCCAACGTCGTTGTTTAATTTCGTCTTCTGCAGGCAGCTGGTTGGTTCTGTTCCAGAGTTCGTTGTTGCTGATGGTCTCTGGCCAATGGATATTTAGGATCTTGCGCAGGCAGTCTGTATATATTAGGAGCATATATATTATTATAGGAGCAAGTGTAATGCAATAATTTGTGCGACGCATTAGGATGGAGTCATGAAATGTCTAACAAAACTAATGCGTGTGTGTTAATAACTTGTTCGCGGCAGTTTGCCGTATCCTTTTTGCAAATAACGTTCAAAGAAATAAGATTTCAAGATAAAGAAAAAACGTAAAGTGGTTCCATTTTATGCTTGAATGTGTTCAGATTGGAAAACAAGGGTTTGGAAGAGAAACACCCTCAAGAACATTTGGAGATCACTTGTTTAAAACTGGAAACTTCGTAAACACAGCATGTCCATGTTTGAGTATAGCGAGATTTTCATCGTATTGCATTGCAAATCTCGCTTTTCACAAAATCGACGTACACGCTTTTACTAAATTACACTATACAAAATACACTATAAAGTGACACCAGCACTTATGCAAGTGCAGAGCTGACATACAGAGGAAAAAACGCGGGAGCGAACGCAAGTACGCACGCACGCAAACACACACACACACACACACACACACACACACACACACACACGCACGCACGCAAACACACACACACACACACACACACACACACACGTACGCACGCACGGACGCGAACACACACACGCACGCACGCACACGCACACACACACACACACACACACACACACACGCGAGCTTATTCCTATCATTGATTAATTAATCTCTCTCTCTCTCTCTCTCTCTCTCTCTCTCTCTCTGGATGAAGCTAATAAGACATTACTTTTATCGCTCACGGTCAATCTGTCTCTAGCACACGGGAATAAACGTAGAAGTGTACCTCAAGGATGCGAAAAGTCCTTGGTTAAGCCGTTTTTTGTACAGTACTTCAGGTTGTAATAAATACTCACAAACCAGATAGGTGAGACTAGCGCTGGCAGAATTGTACAACAAACCAAGGGGAATCACTCAGCGCTGGACAGACGAACAGTTAGATCCCCTGCCCCCGCCTATCAGGCACCCATTCGCCAGCCCACAGAGAAATACGCAGGTATAGAACAAGACGATCATAATTATAATTGTACAATTCTGCCAGCGCTAGCCTCACCTATCTGGTTTGTGAGTATCTCAGTATAACTCGAGGCAAATTTGTATCGTTACATTGTTGTGTAATGTTCTGTGCATCTACTGTGGGCATTCAGGGTATTTACCCGACCACATATAGTAATGCACCTTCGTGTTTGTGTATGTATGTTTCTCCTGCCTACTTCCTAAGTTCCGGAGAAAGACATGGGTTATATAAGAGACCTGATGCATCCTTTTTAGGGATGTAGATGATCGTCTTGTTCTATACCTGCGTATTTCTCTGTGGGCTGGCGAATGGGTGCCTGATAGGCGGGGGCAAGGGATCTAACTGTTCGTCTGTCCAGCGCTGAGTGATTCCCCTTGGTTTGTTGTGTAATAAATACGAATATTTTTTTCTATGTTTCCTTTACTCTTTCGCTCAGACATTAACTGTGTTCGCATGCAACCTCGTAACTAACAATTATGTGTCTTTGAGGGGGAAAAACACTAAGAAACGAACGACCGAACGAGCGAGCAAGGGAGTTAGCGGCGAGCGAGCGAACGAACGAACAACATTAATAAAGAAAACTGTTCAAAATGAATAAACAAAACTGTTCACATTTTGGTCAGAATATGTTAGCTGAGGATTTCGTCACCATGCGGTTGTGAACATTTTCTGTTTAGCCATACGTTACTGCGGGGGCTCATGAGGATCTATTGCTCTTGCTGCGACCACTTTGTATCCGCGTTTCTATGACGTTATGACGCTGAATTCACAATGACTTCCAAAACACAATCTGAGTCCACTGGAAGGGAACTGGATAAAGGTAAGAGGCACCACCGGAGGAGGGAATCGAAGTTTTGGCACAGGTTACTGGCCATGACTCAGAGCGTCAATACTCTCTGATTCAGGGATACGATACTCATGCCAGAACTTCGGTTTCCTCCCCCTGTGGAGGCATGAAAAGGTGATTAGATGGAGCAGTTGGCAATGTAGATTTCATCAGGTAACATCTGAACTACAAGTGGATGCAGACTGTGTTGTTAGAATCATTGTAAATTCAACGTCGAAGATCCCGGCCGTCTGAGGAACTAAAGAAGGATACAGAGTGGTTCAAGCAAGAGAGATAGATCCTCAAGAGCCCCCGCAAAGGCTCATGAGGATCTGTGGCTCTTGCGTTTTAAAAAAAAATGAGCTCTCTGTCTCTGTCTCTCTATCTCTCTCTGTGTCTCTCTCTCTCTCTCTCTCTCTCTCTCTCTCTCTCTCTCTCTCTCTCTCTCTCTCTCTCTCTCTCTCTCTCTCTCTCTCTCTCTCTCTCTCTCTCTCTCTCTCTCTCTCTCTCTCTCTCTCTCCAACAATTTACTCTTCTCATCCCTTCTAAATCCTCCCCTGTCCCTCCCCCCTTTTCAGCCATCTACACTAGACAAACTAAGTTGCGCGTTTGCACTCTAAATTCCATCTGTTTAGTTTGTGCAAACTTGCCGCTGTTTGCCCCATGCGCGTCCTTTTACTGTTTTCATTTCCACAGCTAACTGAGCGATATAAATCGATCACCAGAGCTCAAGGGATAGTGCCTTGCCCCGTCTGGTCTGCCTCATGCGTAGCCTTTAATTTCTTACACAACTTTCACGCAAGCGTTTCCTGACCATGTGTTACACGGCTGTCTCGGTTCGCGTGTGGTGATACGGGTTGTTCGACTTACGCCGCACATTTTACTGCTTCGTTAAGCGATCAGCTATTAAAAGGCGGAGTAAAGTAACAGCGACTCAACTGTGGCACCGCACCACCTCGGAGAAAAATTAATATGTCAATTCTGAGGTTAAAACCCTTTCAAAAAGGCGTTGTATAAATAAATCAAATTATGTTTGACCTCCCGTTAGGCAAAATAAATCACTCGTACACATTTCGACCGATAAGATGCGTGCTAAAGCTAAAGGTAAAGCTAAAGCTTCATCGGTCGAATTGAACACGAGGGATTTATTTTGCATAATGCTGTCTCTATTCACTGTATTTCTAGCGCCAGCTCTGGGAAATAAATTGACTGTAATAGCCCAAGGGCTGCTCTTGGAGCCGTATTCCTCATGCATGATCTTTAATTGACTTCTTCTGTGGAAGATGAATAGATTAGGATAGCTCAACAGTAGGGCCTGAGCTCGGCGCCGTAATGAGGCGCCCCCCTGCTCTTCTTTCGGCTTTACAGCTAAATGTAGGATATACCTTGGTAGTTCAAGGGTGGTGCTAGATTAGCTTGGCGCTTTAAACGCCAAGCTAATCTGGCACTACCCTTGAACTACCATGAACGATTATCTTCTGTGACCTTGCACACGGTTCTAAGCAACCGATTAATACGCTAGGCTAATCAGACACTACGTTTAAAGTGATCTGCTTCATGGCTTTGAATGCTAAAATTCACCGATACAACGGGTTATCAATGTTGTCTTGCCTCAGCTAAGACGTTTCTACCCTTCTTTTCACAATTCGTGTGAGTATGAATACCTACCAGTTGTTTTCCACTGCATTTTGAGCGTAACGGAAGGAATTCTCTTGCGTACAATGGACAAGGAGACCAGAAAAGTATTTCATTTTACAACATTTAAACTTTATAATTTAATAATAATAATAATAATAATAATAATAATAATAATAATAATAATAATAATAATAATAATAACAATAATAATAATAATATAACAATAATGACTGCTTATATTGCGCTTATCTTAAAATAGGCTTTCAGCGCTTTACAAATAAAGAGTGGAAGTGGAGGGGGTCATAAAGCCAGAGAAACAAAGGATTCTGCAATACACACACACACACGCACGCACGCACGCACGCACGCAGGCACGCACGCACGCACACACACACACACACACACACACACAAACAAACAAACAAACAAACAAACAAACACACACACACACAGGTACATAATCACGAAAAACTAAGCTACGTTGGGATATCGAACAGGTGGGTCTTCTTAAGAGCAGCTTTAACTCATTAAGCCCGACGGCCGTATTTCCCAAATTTTGGAGACGTCATCTAATGAATATGCACCAGTTACAAGAGATGGATCGACCATGATAATTCAAGGGCAGTGCCAGATTAGCTTGGCGCCGTTAGGCGCCAGGCTAATTTGGCACTACCTTTGAATTATCATGGTCGACCCATCTCCTGCTGTAGTGCGTCAGGGCTGAATGGGTTAAAAGCGGTGAAAAAGGGAGACTGTCTAATGTCTATGGGTAGAGAGTTCCAGCTAACAGATCTTTTATTTAAGTTACTCCCTTTTGTCAAGCTTTACTGTAAAAACTACTGAAAACAATTTTAGCTTTCGCAACTGATCCATTTTCACGACCTGTAAGCAGTTTATGGCACTAACAGTGTGACTGCTAAAAGGACTCGCACTGTAGTTTTCTGGGCTAAATTAGTGATGTTACCTTTATACACCGAACCACTCCCAACACAAAAGTCCAAGTCAGGGCGGATAACCATTGTGTACCAGAATCATAGACAACACTACAAACATCTCCAAGAGACATAGATCCTCATGAGCCCGAAGGGCTCAAGAGGATCTATGCCTCTTGGAGATGTTTGGAGTGTTGTCTATGCTTATGGAACAAGTTGGTTATCCGCCCTGACATTGCTTTTGTTCGTTGTTAGGAGTCGCCTTTCTTTGTAAACGAACCTCACTTATAAGCGAAACGGTCTCAGTGTCGAGTCGTTACGATAAATAAAAGGGACGGAACCTACTGTCTTTTCTTGCTGTAAAGGGGCTCAGTCTATTGTCTTTAACTTCATTCTGACATAGGAATAACCGTCACGCAATGCTTTAAATTTTTCATTGAAGCATTCATATTTAACAGATTCGAGACATGCTGCATTGGCATAGGCTGGTTTATCGAATGCGTTAGTTCCATGTAACCCTTTTGCTTGCAAGTAATAAAACATGGTCTCACCAAGGGTCCGTTGAACGAGTGAGCTGTAGTCCTGCGCCAGCCACGAAGCTAGATGCTCCGCTACAGCGGAGCACCTTGCATAGTGGCTGGCTCAGGATTAACACTCCTCATGCAACTGACCCACCTGGTGCTTGGAAACTAAGAAATTCAAGAAATGTCAGTTTCATTGTTTTTGACATCGAACCTTTTCTACTGCATTATATAACGGCCGGTACAGATAATGCCGCGACATTCA
>BTPG01000007.1:69466493-69716493 GCA_036245525.1 Semisulcospira habei
AATCTCGCTTTACACAAAGTTGGACTTACTGTCCATCGCTTTCACTGTGAACTATACCAATGGTCAAAACTAAAGGGCCATTTTTTATCGCAGACGCACCGACAACACCACACAAATAATGTAACAATACTTGGAGTCAGTACTTTGCTAATTTATTCAGTAACAATTTCATTCACGTTTTGAGTAAATCAAGCAATTGTAACAACAGCAGCACGTTAGAATGTTCACCCACTCCTCATTTGAAAAGTCACACAAGACTGGTCCAGTCAGTAGCGAGTGTAGCCAAGCATTCAATGCAGCGTTGACGCATGGAGTTCACCAGGGTTCGGAGAACATGTTGTAGGATCGCTTCCCACTCTTGAAGCAGGAACTGAGTCAGCTGGGGGATGCCATGAGGTGGGGGGTGGTTGCTGACTACACGTTTCCCCAGTGCGTCCCAGAGGTGCTCGATGTGAGCCAGATCAGGTGAACGAGCTGGCCACTCCATCCTCATGATGCCCCGTTGCTCAAGGTACTCATTCCCCACACGTGCGCGATGAGGTCGAGCGTTGTCGTCCTGCAGAACAGCATTGTCGCCTATGGCTTGTAGAGCTGGCTGGATGAGGGACTGCACAATCTCGTCAGCGTAGTCCAGTCAGGGTGCCTCGGATGACGTGGAGGGGGGTCCTGCCTTCCCTGCTGAAGCCTGCCCAGACCATGACTGAGCTTCCTCCGTAGCGATCCACCTCTTGGACGCATCCATCCGTGAACCGCTCGCCCTGGCGTTTCCAGACCCTCACCCTGCCGTCGTTGAAGGACACAGTGAACCGTGACTCATCAGTAAACAGAACCTGAGTCCACTGGAGTCTGTTCCACCTCACATGTTGACGACACCAGGCAACCCGGCTCTGCGCTTAGCTGGAGTGAGGGGTATTCTCACTGCTACTCTGCATGAAGCCAGGTCAGTTTCGCGCAGACGTCGGCAGACTGTGCTTCTGCTGACGTTAACGTTTGCAGCTTGCATCAGTTGACGTCGCAGAGTGGTTGACGCGACAGTTCGGTCGCGCAGAGCCATCACACAGAGGTATTTGTCCTCCCTTCTGCTGGTGCAGCGTGGGTGTCCTGAGCAGGGTCGTCGTTCTGCCCTTCCATTTTCTTGGAATCGTGCCATCAGCCTCTGGATCACTCACTGGGACACTCCCAACTTCTCGTCCGGAAATTCCATCCTGCAGCCATGCTAGCGCCCGGCCTTGATCTACTGGCGTTAGGCTTCGTCGTGGTGGCATGGTTAAGAAAGTGACAATTATGCCCCTACTGTACCGGTATTTGTAGCGAAACAGAAGTGCTCAGTGTTCACGACAGACCCCTTTAGCACGTGCATGACGACTTTACCGAGTTTTTCCACCTGCCTGCCTTTGGTACGCTTGCCAATATCGCACAGCTTTTCACAAAAACTGACAATGTTTCACGTGAATTTGACACGTCCGTGGAAATTGATGAATTGTTGTCTATTGTGCCCTGTACAGAGGACTGTCTAAGGTCAACTTTTAACCCATTTGGGTCGAAAGAAGATTGTGTTTGATTAGCGTACTTGCGACGACAAACAATGACACAATAAAGTGGGGTGGCCCTTAAGTTTTGACCATTAGTAGCACTATCTTAAACGGATATATTTAACCTCTTCTCTGCCATTGAACGTACATTGTGTTTCAGAAATCTTTGTTCATTCAACGACCAAAAACCACAACGCACCAAGCAACATCGATACAAATAGGTCTCGGCAAGTAGCATAGATCCTCATGAGCCTCATCGAGGACTTATGAGGATCTATGTCTCTTGCAGTTTGGTCCTGTTTATATTTTCTCGGCAGTGAAGGGGTTAATATACCTCAGAGAGCAACGAAATAAAAATTGTCTGCATTTATTTTCCTATGACTACCGATTGACTAATGATTCCTGAGATAAACTCAGTTCGACGATTGGGTGACGTTTGTCTAGCTGTCCAGTGATGAGTAATTTCCTTTGGTAGATATTATGTTCCCATAACAGGGTAAAAAAAAAAAAAAAAGGTACACCAGAGAGACAGCATGAGACCGTTGGCCATGATGGCCAGTAGGCTCCGAGGGACGTAAAACACCAAAGAAGAACAACAGCAGCATTAGCCTACGCACGAGGCATTTTGTACCAAGTGCTTCGCTAATTTTGTTTCGAAGCTCGCATCAAAGAAAGAAAGAAACCGAACCACACTCCGGTACACTCATTCAAGGCGCCCCGCATCAGTAGCTGCGGAAATTTCGTTAAACGTTTACGGATTTAAGTCTTTTGTCCGCCACAAAGGTGATTTCAAAGACGGGGCATGGATTTCAGAAACAAAATATGCGTTCAATGGTAGGGAAGGGGTTAAGGCTAACGTCAGTGACGCGGGGTGACTTTATGGCTCTGCCCAAAGCGCAAAAGGCCATCGGGCTGACGTCGGCCGCCGTTGGCCCGTGCACGGCATGTTGTTTCAGGGCACAATTACAATGGATTGTTTGCTTTTTTTTTTTTTTTTTTTTTGGTTGCTTTTTTTGTGTTGTTCAATATTCGAAAGGATCAAGCAGGAATTTGAGTTTCTTTTGCGTGGATTTGTAATTTGTTCCCATCAAAATAGTTGCAAAATTTACAAGTAGCTAGATGTCACTGTTTATAGTTGTAAATAAACACATTTCTCAAACATTTACTTGGTGTGCGCTGCTTTTTGGTGTCCGTTTTCTTTTTCTTTTCTGTGTAAAGCAAGAGTGCACGGATTTCAAGAGACTGAAAGAAAAAAAAATGTTCTGAAAACAACAACAAAAAGCAAATCATGTGTATAGAAAGACCCCTGTCTAGTCTAGTCTAGTCCGTCCTCTCTCTCTCTCTCTCTCTCTCTCTCTCTCTCTCTCTCTCTCTCTCTCTCTCTCTCTCTCTCTCTCTCTCTCTCTCTCTCTCTCTCTCTCTCTCTCTCTCTCTCTCTCTCTCTCTCTCTCAAGCAAGTCCGTTATTGTGAAAAACGTTATTTTCACTCTGTTAAGATGTGAATGCCACTTTCCACGAAAACAAAATGGAGTACTTCTTTTCGCTTTTTCGATTTTCACCTGGATAAAAAGGCAGTTATACCAAGGTGGCCGATAGAACACGTTTAACCCACTTACTGCCAGTGGCCACAACCGGTGTCTTTGAAACCTTCACGGTTTCAATGGAAGATATTTCTGCGATAAGGACGACAAAAAATATCTTAAAAGACAGGTGCTCTGTAGAGAAGTCTCGAATGGCAAAAAAATGTCACCTGTGATTAGATCATCAGTTAGGTAGCTACACTAAATGGTGGTCTTTTATGACGGGTGGTCTCTCGTAAGAGTGGTCGCTCAATACACGTCAACTGTAACCCCATCTGGCCGGTGGCGGCGCACACGGGCATGGATAGAACCGTACACGGGGTCATTAACGTCTTCGCTGCTGAGAAGTACTGAACAGGGTCCTGCTGCAAGAGACATAGATCATCATGAGGATATTATGCCTCTTGTTGACACTACTGTGTATCCATGTTACTTAAACGACTGCATGGGGCTCTTTGGCGTTGAAACAAACCGACTTTACGACCACTGGGAGTGAAAGGCTGAAGTGCCGCTGGAAGTGCACCAGCATAATTCTAACTTTTCCTGCCTTTTCTTTTTTTTTTTTCTTTCTTCTCATTTTCTATAAACTTCTCAACACCCAGATAATAAAGCTAACCAACAGAGAAATATGTGGGTTGTCAGTCGATACTTCAGCCATCGATGACCGCGTTTTCTTCGATATTTGCCCATCCCAACCCACTAACTCTGCATTCTCTTCCGAATAGGTCTGTTGGCGACAGAAAAATCGAATACCCCCACCGCCCAAGTCCTCCACACCCGTCTCTCTTCAATCTGCAAGAAGCATAGATTCACATGAGCCCCTGCTTTGCTGGGGGTCATGTGAGTCTATGCCTCTTGTTGATCGGTATTTTGATCCTTCAGAAATAAAGTTTCATTTCAGTTTAGGTTAGGTCCGAGTTGCTTTAGCCTATTGCAGGGGGTCCTGAAAATACATACATGTTACTGACCAAAACCTTCATAGATCAAAAATAAAATTTCAGTCTCGGTTTCCGTTCAGTTCATTTAGGCCAGAGCATTTCCTCGAATGGGGGGGGGGGGGGGGGGGGGGGTTTGGGGGGGGGGGGGGGGAGAGAGGTTCTGGGTTCGGCCTTATACGACACGCACATGTCTTCGCGATTAAAGAGCAAGACAGGGTCGATCACTCGTGACGATAGGCCTTAAGTAGGCCATAAAGGGCGATAATCGTTGGCACACAGGAGGAAAGAAGACGTTTGTCGCATACAAATAATGTATAATGAGGGTGACCGAGTCTCAAGACACGGTTGGGAAGAGTGTAATTTCTGCTTTGCGCTGTCCATCGACAAAGAATACAGTGTATGTCAGTGCACAATTTTCTGGGAATTACAAGAACAAGTACCAGCATTATACAAACACAAAACATCGTTAAAAGAAGGAACAAGATGGTTTACAACACTGCTTCATCTTAAGATAATAACGACGCTGTGAAAATGCAAGATGAATAGTGTGGTATCATTTCCACTCACCAATGAACATGGCTTTACTCATTGCGCCGAAGTACAAAATGCCCACATTTTGGAGTTATCCTCTGAGGATTGCATTGCAATTCTGGGGACACATCGACCATGATAGTTCAAGGGAGGTGGCAGAATAGCTTGGCGCCTGTAGGCGCCAAGCTATTCTGTCACCACCCTTGAACTATCATGGTCGAGCCATATCTTGCGGTGATGTGTCGCGGGCAGAATGAGTTAACTCCCTTGTTCACGCAGTCACCGGTATTGTTTACCAATGACTGGACGCACAATGGGGGTTAATTAACTTGAGACGTGCCGCATACGGATACGCGGCAAACTAACGCGTATCCGTACACGATACTGTATGGAATTAGTTCATATTCTATGCAACAGTGCAATGTTCACAATGAGTGTGGCGAGAAGAAGCCAACAAAGAAAGGAGCAGAAACAAGTGCACACTGAAGGATCTTCCCAATAAGATGTAAATAGGCCAAAATAAATTATTTAAAAAAATCATAGCACTAACAAGAAACATAAATCCTCATGACTGCGGTGGTTTAAGAGGCTTTTTGTCTTTTGCTGATGGGTAGTGTTCGCCAAAGGTGAAAAGCAAGAAGACTGACATGTTTATGACCTCACTGCGCTGTAGCGCTGTAGTCATTTGAACATTTCAATCCCTGACATAAACAATTTTGGTCTTGTCGATGTAAATGCGTACGAGTATTGGTTGACATGATAAAAAATAAAAAGAAGTAAGTAGACAAAACAATCCCAAAAAAAAAAATCGACTACAAAAAAGGACGAGAAAATTAGTGTTCATTTGATTGATCGGTTGGTGTTTACATTTTCACTTGTTGGCTTCATTGTGGACATAGAATTTATCTTTTATCTTTCAATCCAGACCAAAAAGGTGACTGCCAAGCGTGTAATATGCAAAGAAGTACCCAACGGAGAAAGAAACACGCTTAGAAAAGACGGGTACAACACAATTGTGTTGTACCCGTCTTTTCTAAGCGTGTTTCTTTCTCCGTTGGGTACTTCTATGTTTTATCTTTGCAACGTAAATTTCCAGGTAGGTCAGTCGTGTTGTTGTTTTTTTTTTTTTTTTTTTTTTTTTTGTATACATATTTGTTTCTTCCTTCTTTCTTTCGTTCTATCGTTCTTTCTTTTAATTTCTTAAAAGCCGGGTTAGAATCGTATATAACAATAATTATGTCGAAACTAACGTTTCTATTTCCGACCCCTCCAGGTGAGATTAACCCTTTGGCTGTCGGTAGCCGTTTTTGTTGTGGTGACTCCAGTGGACAAAAAAACCCTGCCGACAGCCAAAAGGTTAAAGGTCCTGGTTCAGCAATTAGTCAGTTGAGGACAGCGAAAAAAAAATTCGAAGTCCCTACCTGACTTGAAGTGCAACCCTGACAGGGCCTCATCAGATGGGATCCCCGAACATTCACGTTACTATAGCTGCTGTAGAGTGTCAGACGTCCTTGACGGCTGTCACAGTTCATGCAAACAGGTATACGCCACTCAGCTGCCAAAGGTCACTTCCAGTTGCATCTGTCCGTACACGGTAACACCCACAATTCTCGTGCAACAACAACGAAAGATGACTATCCAACTTTCACTTCTGGGCCGGTACTGGGAAGCACTGAGCGACGTCCACAGCGTCCAAAAATGGCCCAGGGAATGGTGACGGTACGTCGAACATGCTATATCGTGGTCTTCTCATTTCTTATGTCCTCGCATTTATCCAAAACAAGGTTTCCTCGAAAGCGTTTGCAAACAACAAGTCTTTATGGTAGTCGCCATTTTTACGAAGGGAAGCTACTAGATAATGTGTGTGTAAGGGACAGCACTCCCGTGCTAAGCAACGCGCAAACGCCCACCTCAAAACGATTTTATTTTTCACAAAAGCCTGGGAGATAATTTACAGGTCATCATGCAACAATGTGATGTGCATGGGTGACAGTGCGAGAATATGAAATGAATGTAAACGGGACATAAATATGCCCCATAAATCCATGGCCAGCAAGCGATATACTTTCCCATGAGCTCCTGCGGATGCAGGGGCTCATGAGAATGTATGACTTTTGCATTTGGAACAGGCTGGCTGAAGGCCTGTTCTGTCTGAACCAAACAGCTGAAATTCAGCTTTTCGGGATTTTGAAAAGCTGAATCAGCTTCTAGGAGTGAAGACGGTCACCCATTGATGTGATTGTGCCTGTTCGTGTGTGTTACACGGACATAAAATTTGATTCCATTATAAGAATCTAAGCACTAGGTAATATTTTGCTTTGTCGTTTACTGCTCATCTTGTTTTTTGTTTTTTTGTATCACAAAAGATAATTACCGTCTGCAAACTTGATGAGTTCAGTGATAATATTTTCTCCCCAGACCAACTGCTGTCTATGCACACGCAATGCACCCTGCCCAATGCATACCTCATGCAGGTGCCTGACAGCAAACACCGATACACCAACTACAAGCTAAAGGGTGCACGAGCAAACGAGAGGCAAGTTTCAAAATAATTAGATACAGGGCCGCAGCAGATGGTTCCGGCCTTCGCCATACCAATAATGTATACATTTTTTTGACAAGACCATATAATTATGTCTGTTTATGCCCTCGACCCAAATTAATTTAAATGTTACTAATTTTTCCATTTTTGGGGGGTTGTGCGAATTCTTACCCCCCCCCCCCCCCCCCCTGCCCGATTGACTTTAGGAAGCAGATGAAAGCAAGCTGGCATCATGCAGGCATGCACCCCTTCGGCTGGAGCATTAGGTTTCTTTCACCTCGTGCTATGGTTATGAGATATGAAATAAATGTTAGGAAACAGATATATATATATATTATGTAATTGGTATTCTAACCACAATATATTTCATTCATAGTTTATCTATGTTTGCACTGACAGCAAACCATGTGGGATTTATTTCTGATTACTCCATATAGCAATGTTCTCTATCAGAAAACTGAAATGACTCAACCCGCAAAAATAAATATCAAGGAAATATATCAGTTCACAACAGCAAGAGGTATATCTCACTTGATCTTCATTTTGTGACAAAAACATTGTTTTCAAATACACTTCAACGTATGGCTTATTTGTTTATATCTGTACTGAGTGAAACTGTTAAAAATGCCTTTCATTGTGAGGCTTCTCTTATGAGTTTACCAAAATCGTCAAGTACATCAATAAGTGTCTCTTGGCTTGACTTCACGAACGAAGATTCTATAGGGCTTGCCCACGTCGTCTGCAGGCATTTTCGTGGCTGCGGAGGCCAATCCGGGACAGGCAGGTTTACATCAATAAGTGTATACATAAATAAAACACAATTACCATGATTGTGATAATTCCTAAAAATACAGCTGATTTTTTTTATGAAATGAGTATGTCTATCCTCAACAAGACCAAGTAGTCTATGTACCCTACAGAACCACATAGTCCAGATCAAAATGGTGACTGCGAAGCGTGTGTAATGCAGAGACGAACTCAACGAAAAAAAGAAAGACGCTTAGAAAAGACAGCTACAACACAATTTTATTCATATTATCTAGTAATAAATTGTGTTGTAACTGTCATTTCTAAGCGACGTTCTTTCCTCATAGGGTTCTTCTCTACAGAACAACATACATGTGCACTTTTACTTCCTGCACCATATATAACTGTAATAATACATGAGGCAAAAACACAAACAGAACAGAGACAACCATTTTAATTATAAAGAAACAATTTCAGTGATGTCATTGAATTATATGCATGGTATATTTTGCTTATGATGCTGTCATTCAAACTTGGTCACTGTGTTTTGGTAAGTGAGGGAGAGGGGGGGGGGGGGGCTGGAGGGGGCGGGTACACATGCAGGCATATATATATATATATATATATATATATATATATATATATATATATATATATATATATATATATATATATATATATATATATATATATATATATATATATATATATATATATATATATATATATATATATACCGCAACGATTTCCTAATGTAATGTTACATATGGCAATATAGTTCTATCATCATATGCTAAATTTTGCTATCCACCAAAATGCTAATATTGCCATGATTCCACAGCAGACAGACAGCCTTCATGGACAGGTCCAACCAGTGAAGAGACAACAGACTGGCCAGTGTCAAACATGTCACCAAACTGCAGGGGCGTTAGCAGCAATGTCACACAGAAACTTTGGAACAGCAAACAGCCTGATGCAGTGCAGTGTGCCCCAACTTGCTCTCAGCAGGCAGCTGCAAGACAAGAACAAAGGTCAGTTAGTACATGTGAAGATGTACTGCAAACACTGTTCTAGATGAGTTTACTTGGCTACCGGGTATCAGCCAGTATAATCTACTCAACATGAAACCAACCGTAATGAATCAATCACAGCCAGTGTAATCAATAAACTCCATACAAGACAGATTTGCAAAATAACTTTTACAAACAATTTCTTTGTCTCGGTGATGGTCAAACGATTTATACAGTTTTGTTCTAATAATAAAAGACATTGTAGCTTTGCAATGCTGCTTGGTAACATGATATTATATGAATATGTTTTCAGGCCAACATAACCAACTTTTCCCTGGGGGAGACTAAAGATGCACTCAACCGATGAGCAGCCCCTGGTGACCATATCGAATGTGGGAGTAGAGGCGACACCTTATCAGCGCGTGACCAGTGAAGACAATCCGGCCTACTGTTTGTGTGGGAATCATCTAATAATAATGGACAACAAGAACTACTGAATTTGATCCAGCTGATCGAGTAAACAGAAGAACCAACTTTTCTAGATATTTGTAAGAAGCAGACCGAAGTCAAATTTTGCAGCGTCAAAAATTATAGCATCACATTTGCAAATAAAATTCCCACATTATAATAGCAATCAAACATCACCAACACTCTACATACAGATTTTTTCAGTTGTGGCATGAGAGCCATATGGGGCTTGGCAACAGCAAACACTGTTGCTCTTGTCAGGTGGCCATAATCAGATGGCAGTTTCTAAGCCCCAATCTAAACTACCTGAGGGCACTATCTGGTTGTGTATGTGTGTGAAACCAACCTCCAAGTCTTTACTTCTGCTGAAAAACCACATCCACTCGTCGCTCAATCTTGTCATCTGTACTGCGTAGGTAATGTAACAAACTGGAGAGCTTCTCATCAGTGAGGCATTGGGGATACAAGGCCACGGAGCACATTCCTTGATGAGAAAAAACAGAATGAAGAGAACATTTTCATTAACTTTTAAAATTTACTTTCTGTCATGGAGATTGTTTACATCTGTTTGTACAAGTAGTTGGGACATGAATAAATGGACACATGCATGTAATATATACTCCATATTGTGCACTTTGTACTCTCTATACAAGAAAGTATTAAAGTTGAATGTAAAAGCAAAATGTTGGACATTTTTTGTTTTCAATACATTTGGACATTCTTCTTCATAAATTGCATACATGTCTGCTTTCATTTTTCCATACTGTAAACAGTGCACATGAACAGGAATTCTGCACCTGACTTGCCATAAGAAAGAATTAGTTTTCATGGTCAGTGTCACAATCCTAAATAGTATATTTCTACAAATACATGTACTGTAATGATACTGAAAATGACATGTACAATACTGCACTTGTACCAGAAATTGCACAAGTGTGTAACATACATGTACTATGCATATTTCTGCTGTGCTACCTGGTATGCCACAGAGTGCCTGTTGCTAATCTTGGTATACTGCTTGCATACTTGGTGGTTGAAGTCAAGGATGGTAAGCCTGTTGCGCATTGTGTAGCCTTTGTAGCCAATGAAAGTTTTTTGGGGGGCCATTTCATTTTCAGCCACATAGATACATCCCCTTGACTAACACTCAAAACACTCAATGATGAGACTGAAACATATCTAAACTCTAAGTCAAAATAAGTGCATAAATAAGACATGATACCTTGATCATGCCTGGCAAGGACACTCGTAATGTGTGGTGATGGTTGATAACAGGCTTTATCCCTTGTTTCAAGTGGTGTTTAGCCTTTGGCAGCAGCAAAGAAACTGAAAACAGATGGCCAATATAATAGATAAAGCAAAACCTGAAAGTAAAAAAAGCACAAAAGTGAAAATGTACCAGCAGCAGTTTATACTGAGTAGGTTATTTCGATGACAGGACAGTTTCGTGTGTTTTTGTTCTGCATACACTCAAGGATATAATCCTCCATGTAAACACACAGCTCACCTCAAACCTTTTATGCAATTCGCTTGCCTTTGTGCCACACATCAAAGTAATGATCCAGATGTTTCAGTGGCTGCGATCAAGTCAGTAATAATATACAAATCTATTTCATACTGGAAAAAAGATACATGCATTACAGAGTGGCAAACTGACCGGTAGCTAGCACTAGCTGTTATGAAGACTTGGGAGAAAAACCACCATGGCACCATGATAATAATGTTTACTGTCAACTTGTAAATATACTTACAGTGTGGAGGTAGCAGTCATATGTAAATCATAACTTAGTGTTGTGACAGCAATATTTCCAGGACACTATAAGCTACTTTATGTGTGATGTGATAACACTTTTACAAACAAAAATGATTTTGTGCAAGCGCACGGGTGTACCATACTTCAAAATCAAAAGCCACCAAACTGATAATTACCTGAAAGTAGCAGGAGATTACAGTAGAACTCTGTCGGTGACAACTTATCGGACAGGTCTTGCTGTCTTCAGAAACTCGATGCCATGCTGTGCATTCACCAGTTTCAAGTCACCTGACCTTGTGACAGCCCTGCTGTCTAGAAACAAACCATAAACACAGTCATGGATGGACAAAACCTGTTGAAAAAGAAATAAATACAGAAAATAGGCATGTGTGCACATACGCATGTGCGTGTGGCTTTCTAAAAATGGCTTAGTCACAAAATAGCAGCACATTTGAGTGTTATGATATGGAGCAATATATACATACATGTATTTACATGATTCACAGAAAAACTAGCAATAAATTATTTTGGTATACAAGAATGATATTATAAGTTTTTGTCACTCATATTTCTCCTGTTCATAAGCTTGTGGTTTCAGGAAAATATGAGAAATACATTGTATCAGTGGCAAGCCAACTTACAATAGACCACTTAAATACCTGATTGTGAGTTTCATAATGAATTATGCACATACATGTATTGCTCTATTTCATCACACTGAAATGTGCTGTTATTTTGTGAACAAATATATTTTAGGTTGATTATAGTGGTATATTTTATCCTTACCTAGACCTGTTGATTATATTCTCATCCAGACAATTGCTGATGTTGTTTTCATACAGCGAGCAGCTGTACATTTGTTTTCATTCAGACAGCTGAACATTTTGTCTGTGTTCAGACAACTGCAGGTATATTTTGTTTTTTATTCAGACAGCTGTATATTTAATTCTATTCAGACAGCTGTATATTTTGTTCTAAATATAAGCCAGCTGTACATTTTGTCCCAAGCATACACACACACACACACACACACACACACACACACACACACACACACACACACACACACACACACATTTTAGGTTCACAACTTACCTTGCCACTGCGATTATCTGTTATGTATTGTGATGAGATTGGGCGTTGTTCCATTACTGATGCACCTTCACTTTGTACTAGCTTCACAAATGTATCCACAGAAATAACACATTAGCTGCTTGCTGCTCTGTGAGCTCATTTGGTGTGGCACTGAAAAAGAATCAAATGACTGGTATTTGTATAGTTATGTAATGCACACACGGGTCTTGTACTAGAAAATGGCGTGGCGTTCTGAAGATATTTACACAAAAACAACCACCACGAACCCCCAAAACAAATCGCAACTAAAAGTGGAAACTTCTAAATGTGCATCAGACCAGAGCTTAGAATATATCGCATATTTCATTATGTATATAACACAAATATGTGTAATAGAAAATTGCCCAGAAACTATTACACTTATTTATAAAGGAGAGAATATTTAAAAACAAAGTTTCAGGCTGTTACTATAGTGACGTATATATATAGTAACTACAGAAGAGACGAACAGTGAGGCTAAGATTTCCAATCTATTCTTCGTCTTGTTCATCGATGTATTCTGCCTACTTCTCACCACTGTCGTCTGCTGTTATTTCCTCAGTCATCATTTCCCCCGAAATTAGTGTCCTGGTACACCAGAACACACATAACATTACGATCGCTAGGGTTTCTTGTTGTTGACAAGGAAGTGGTCATTAGAGTGGTGTCCCCTGATAATACATATTTACGAGTACCTTCCCTTTGTAAACACGACGTCAGCTACACGCGCATAGGTGTTTGTTGTTGTTGGAAATATACTTACCAACAAAAGTAATATTTGTACCACAAAAAGTGAAAAGACCACACCATATCATGTTGGACTTACCGCCACCATTCGCTGGACCTTTTTTGGACGCTCTGGACGTCGCGGCTCGGTGCAGGCTTCACCAGTGCGGCAAAATGAAAGTTGGATATTTTTCAGTCGTAGTTGCACGGGAATTGGATGTTACCGCGCACGGACAGATGCAACTGGAAGTGACCTTAGGCAGCTGGATGGTGTATACCTGTTTTCGTGAACTGTGACAGCCGTCAAGGACGTCTGACACTCTACAGCAGCTATAGTAACGTGCGTGCTCGGGGATCCTATCACACGGGGCCCTATCAGGGTTGCACTTTCTGTGTCAGGTAGGGACTTTGAAATTTTTTTTTTCGATGTCCTCTACTGACTAATTGCTGAACCCGGACCTTTAAGTGAACATCACACAGATACAACAGGCATAGAACCTCATGAAGGGCTCTTGAGGTTCTAAGCCTAGCTTGGCTCTAGCTTGTATCCGCGAACCTCGGCGTTGAATTTAGAT
This sequence comes from Semisulcospira habei, assembly GCA_036245525.1. Classification (NCBI taxonomy): domain Eukaryota; kingdom Metazoa; phylum Mollusca; class Gastropoda; family Semisulcospiridae; genus Semisulcospira; species Semisulcospira habei. Next base: position 69,480,009 of record BTPG01000007.1, read on the forward strand.
TTTTATCCGAAAACACAACTTACGGCCACAGGCAGTGACCCAATGCGTAGAAGGCCATCGGGCCGACGTCGGCCGCTGTTGGCCCGCGCACGGCCGTGCGCGGGCCAATAGCAGTCAACGTCGGTCGGATGGCCTTTTGCGCACTGGGGGGGGGGGGGGGGGGGGGTGCAAAACGGCAAGACAAAAATGAAACACTCGAACATAACGAGGATGGTAGAGGCCATTGCAATGGGTTTTTTCGTCAGCTTTCAAGATTTGTGTGAAATCTATCAAATACACTCCTGCCCTATCGACAGCGAAAATAGAGCGGAGAACAAATCGACTATGATAGCTAAAACAGATGACGTCACAAACTGAAGATTGATCGGCCATGATGGCTCGAAGAGTGACGTCGACCATGACAGCGCAAAGACTGACGTCACAAACTAAAGATTGATCGACCATAATATAGCTCAAAGAGTGACGTCATCAGTGAAGGTCCATCGACCATGAAAGCTCAAAGAATGACGTCCTAAACTGCAGGTTGATCGACCATGATAGCTCGAAGAATGACGTCACAAGCTGATGATTGATCGATCGTGATAGGTTAAAGAATGACTTCATAAACCGAAGGATGATCGACCATGATAGCTCAAAGAATTACCTCACAAACTGATGGTTGATCGACGATGACAACTCAGAGAATGATGTCACAAATTGATGACTGAACGTGATAGCTCAAATAATTACGTCAAAAACGGAACCTTAATCGACTATGACAGGTCAGAGAATGACGTCACAAAATGAAGACTGATCGATCGTGATAGCTCATAACTATTTGCACATGTTCGTCAATGGAGTTGACGCGTTTCAAGGGCCGTATCTGATTAGTTCAGAACGACCATGACAATTCAAATTTAGTGACATCACTGTCATTGTTCTCAAGGGTCGCGCTGATTCGCTTTGCACACAAAGGCGCCAAGCTAACAGGCACTACCCTTGAGCTGTCATATTCGGGCCACCTGCACAGATCTATAAAGTCAAACCTGTCTATGTGACCACCTGTACTGCTTACATTACCCTGTGTACGGTTACATGTCTAAGGTGACCAACCTTTTGACAGTGCTTTGGGTGGTCGCTGTATGAGAGGACGCCGTCATTTATAATTTGATCAGATTGACATCACCTTCGTGTTGGACAAATCACTTTAAGCCTTAAACGTTTAACTTTGTTGTTGTTTTTTTTTGTGTTTTTGTTTTTTTACCAGAGTGACGCGGGAAGCGATAGAGTTAAAAGTTAAAGCAGGAAGTGAAGGGTATCAGTTACCGCCAGTGGCTCGGCAGTTAAGGACGGGTGGTCACGATCATTGGCCAATTAGGCATTGATCTGGCGTTAACCCCTTCACTGCTGAGAAAAAGTGAACGCGCGCCAAACTGCAAGAGGCGTGGAAACCGCACGAACTAACACAGGTTACAGGGACTTCTTTTACGGACAAGAAAAAGTGAAAACCACAAAACTGCAAAGAGGCGGCGAAGCACGTATCGGTGCCCCCGCAGTTGATTCGGAGTGATCGACTTCACTGACCGGAATAGAACTACGCCATCCAACTGCAAGAGGCGTAGAACCTCATGCGTCCCCGCAGGTGCAGGGGCGCATAAGGTTCTGGGCCTCTTGCTGCGGATTTATTTTGTTCGCATGAAGCTCTATACTTCTTGCTGACGTTCTGCCATGTTGATGTTCTACGCAATTTTAATGACAACAGTTTTCATGTGTGTTCCTTGGTGGGCTGGGGTTCTTAGCGCTGAGTTAACAATGATTTCAGAAACATAACTTTCATGTGGTCACTGACATGGAATGAGTTAACCCGAAAGCTTGAAAGCTGACGTTTGTGGGATGGGAGAAAGGGGATGAGGGTGGGAAAGTACACACGCGAACATTCAGTCTGAACGTCCGGCAAAAGCAGAGTGAAATGTTGGGGTAGCAACTGCGGGGGCTCATGAGGATCTATGTCTCTTGCAAATGGATAGTGTTGAATTTATCTCAGAAATCAAGGGGCTAAGCGGGTCTAATCTGCACCCGGAAACAACAGGATCCTATGGCACTTACCAGCAATGTCGGCAGAGGCAGTCCAGATGAACGTCGTCTGAGAGTGGTTACGCCAAATTCAAGGGCAAAAACCGGCATGTTTCAAACGTGTTAGCACCAGACTATATGCATACACCAAACTATATGCATACACAAACTCCGAAGTTATCGGCACAGAGAAACCGTCACCACGGCAGAACCACACCAAGCGATTGTCACAGCAAGAGTTCAAGTTGTCAATGAATGACTCTGAACTGCTGCCCTTATTTGGCAAAAGACACTCTTTCCATTTTCGAGAAAAGCGTAATCTGTATTGTGTTACAACGAAAATCTCGCTTTTCTCTAATATGGACTTGATGGCTTTTGCCAAATAGCGACAGACTCCCCAATTTCACTGAGTTTATGACACAGTATATTTTACCAGCTACAGGAGAAGTGCCGCGAGCAGAACAAAGGGCTGTACGTAACATTTGTCGACCTAACAAAAGCGTTCGACACTGTGAGCAGGCAAGGCATGTGGCAGATCCTGGAGCGACTTGGCTGTCCCCCAAAGTTCCTCAACATGATTGTCCAGCTACACGAGGACCAGCAAGGCCAGGTCAGACTCAACAATGACCTCTCAGAATCATTCCCTATTCTCAACGGCGTAAAGCAGGGCTGCGTGCTGGCACCGACCCTCTTCACCATCTTTTTTAGCATGATGTTGAAGCAGGCCACAGTGGACCTTGATGATGACGATGCAGTGTACATCAGGTATCGTCTCGATGGCAGCCTGTTCAACCTCAGACGACTGCAGGCCCACACGAAAACCCTAGACCAACTGATTCGTGAGCTGCTTTTTGCTGATGATGCTGCCCTCGTTGCACACACAGAGAGAGCCCTGCAGCGCATCACGTCTTGCTTCGCAGATGCTGCCCAGCTCTTTGGACTCGAGGTCAGTCTGAAAAAGACAGAGGTCCTCCATCAGCCGGCACCCAAGACAGTGTATCGCCCTCCTCACATCACCATTGGCGAGTCTGATCTAAAAGTCAGTGCACCAGTTTACTTACCTTGGCTGCATTATCACGTCGGACGCCAAGCTGGACAAGGAGCTTGACAGCAGGCTGGCAAAAGCGAACAGCGCTTTCGGGCGACTTTTCAAGCGGGTGTGGCACAATCAACAGCTGAAAACAGGCACCAAGATCAGCGTGTACAGAGCTGTGGTCCTCACCACCCTGCTGTATGGTTCCGAGTCCTGGGCCCTCTACCGCAGCCAACTACGACTCCTCGAACGCTTCCACCAGCGCTGCCTGCGTACCATCCTGGGCATTCACTGGAGTGACTATGTCACCAACGTCGAGGTCCTTGAACAGGCTGAAACTGTGAGCATCGAGGCTTTGCTGCTGCGGACACAGCTCCGCTGGGCGGGGCATGTCTCCAGGATGGAGGATCATCGCCTACCAAAGATCACCCTGTTCGGCGAGCTTGCTACTGGACACCGTGACAGAGGGGCACCAAAGAAGAGATACAAAGACTGTCTCAAGAAGTCACTTAGTGCCTGCCAAATCGACCACCACCAGTGGTCTTCGCTTGCTGCGGACCGTGACACCTGGCGCTCCACCATTTACAAGGCAGCTGTCTCCTTTGAGGACTCTCACAGAGCTAGCCTTAAGGACAAGCGGCTCAGGAGAAAAAACAGAGATGCCGCAGCTCAGAACCCCGGCCATACCTTCCCCTGCAGCCACTGCGGTCGAACCTGCCTGTCTCGGATTGGCCTCCGCAGCCACGAACAAGCCTGCAGACGTCGTGGGCAACTCCTATAAAATCTTCGTTCGCGAAGTCAAGCCAAGAGAGAGATATTTTACCAAGTACACAGGGCTTTTGTGGGAGACCCACATCACGTAACACTGTGTGTCACACTGTTCACGTGCAAGACAGGTTTGACACGTTTGATGCGTGATGCATTGGGGGGGGGGGGGGGGGGATACCCGGCTTTACGCTGAATCTCAGGACACGGCACGTTTCGAAGTAGTTAACCCGTTCCCTGTGATCATTTAAAAATAAGGCCTCTGAAACTATCACAGATTCTACTGATTAACCCCGCGGGGGCTCATGAGGATCTATGTCTCTTAATTAGGGTGTTGTTCGTTGTGTTCCGGCAATGAAAGGGTGCGTAAAGTGTCGGGCATTTTTATATTTACCAAATGTGATTAACTCATTCAGCCCGGCGCAAGTATTTCCCAAATTTTGGAGCGTCATCTAACGACCGACTATGCACCTGTTGCAGGAGATGGATCGACCATGATAATTCAAGGGCAGTGCCAAATTAGCTTGGCGTCGACCCATCTCCTGCTGTAGTGCCCTGTAGTGCGTCAGGAATGAATGAGTTAAGAACTCAAGAGCCTATTCAGAACACTAATGATTTAAATATTGAGTGGATTTGCTCATTGTTTTTTGTGTGTGTATGTGTTGTTTTTTGGTCTGATTGGTTTTACGACGGTTTAGTTAGCCCCAACAAATGTGATATCAAGTCAGAAACTGCCACTGCAGATTTTGTCTTATCTTCATTAGGTATTCGGTCTTCTTTGTGGTGTGTACAACGCGGTGTCAGTCGCATTGAGAGAGAGAGAGGGGGGGGGGGGAGAGAGAGAGAGAGAGAGAGAGAGAGAGAGAGAGAGAGAGAGAGAGAGAGAGAGAGAGAGAGAGAGAGAGAGAGAGAGAGAGAGAGAGAGAGAGAGAGAGAGAGAGAGTTTTAGCTGTGTACGGCGTGGGGTCGTTATTTTTCCCGACACTCTCGATGAAATATGGCGCGAAAATTGCCCCACAAAATGTCTGCCCGGAAATGGGAGGAAAGAAGATACGGGTAACCCAAGATGAGAGAACTCGTGATGAAAACGCAACAAGGGAAACTACTCCCACTTTCCGTGGACCGAAAAATCAGGGCTAAGAATCGGGGGTTTTTTCTCCTTTTTTTTTTCTCTCTAAAACTGTTCACATCATAACAAAAATAAAAGGCTGTAATTTGAAAGCTTTTCGTTAGATGATTTCGACTAATAGCAGCGGGTTATAAGAATACAAGAACTTAATAGAGGCCGGAATAGAGTTCCCTTATGGAATACCCCCAGTAGCAATACGTCTACGGTCACACGACGGCCGTAGTGGGCCCGAGCACGGTCGTGCGCGGGCCCACTGCGGCCGTCTTGGGTCCGAGGACCTTTGCTTACTGGGATTCCTTTAAACCTGACAAAATAGAACAAAGAATTCTTCTATGTTGCACAATTTGCCATGTAAGGCAAAAGACAGCAAGTCCGTTTTTGTGAAAAGCGAGATTTTCATTGCATTGCAATAAAAATCTCGCTTTTCATGAAATTGGACTTGTTGTCTTTTGCATACAAAAAGCGTAAACCTCCGACTTATTTTTTTCTTCCGATCCAAACACAACTTCGTACACTGTTACCGTCGGAACACAGGAAAACAGAAGGAAAAGAGAGTCCTCATGTTATACAAAGCAACACTGACTTGTTATTGCGCATTTCGTGTTATTTTCGTTACGAGTCACCCTGGCTTTCTGTCTATAACATCCATCAGAAAATGTGCTCTAGCTAACAAGCTATAACAAAAGTCAGCCTGATGATATTTTGCGCACTTTGATTGTTCTTGCCAGTTGTACAGTACACTTATAACAAAGCTGATATAACACAAGTCTGATATAACAACTCTTTTGCAGAGGTCGCGACCACAGTCAGTTTTTCATTGTAAATTACTTCGCTTATCTCATTCGGTCCCGACACGCCCAGAAAGATATGGATCGACCATGATAGTTCAAGGGTGGTAGCAGAATAGCTTGGCGCCTATAGGCGCCAAGCTATTCTGCCACCACCCTTGAACTATCATGGTCGATCTGTCCCCTTAATTGTAATGCAGTCCTCAGAGGACAACTCCAAAACGTGGGTTTTTCTTACCCGGGACACAATGGGTTATAACAAACGTGGATATGAGAGCAAATAATTTGGTCACCTGATGATCTGTTATATTCGAAGTGTGTTATATCCGAAGTTTAGTAGTAGTTAACACAATAGGCCCTAAGGTCGAAAAGTTGGGAATGATCTCCCGACGACTACATACCAGTCCAGAAGACAGATTGACCATGATAGTTCTAGGGTGGTGCCAGGATAGCTTGGTGCCTGAAGGCACCAAGCTGTGCTGGCACCACCCTTGAACTGTCATGGTCGATCCATATTCTGTTGTAGTACATGGAAATCTGTCTTCCTCAATTACAGGAGGTCGTCGAGGGTTCTCGAGCTACATCGCAAGGCAGAAAAGGAGGCTATATGACGGAAAATAACCACCACACCCGCCAGAAATTGCAAGGTGTGATTTAGTATGGGTGGGAAAATTGCACTTGGGTTGGGATAGTCAGGGGGAAAACAAATGGCCCTGTTATATATTGATGAGAAGAAAGGAGAGAAGAAGGAAATAAAAAAGTGGTGGTGGCGGTTGTGATGGTGGTGTGGCATGGTGATGGTGGTGATGGTGCTGGTGCTGGTGGTGGTGGTGGTGGTGGTGGTGGTGTGTGTGTGTGTGTGTGTGTGTGTGTGTGCGCGCGCGCGCGCGCGCGCGTGTGTGTGTGTGTGTGTGTGTGTGTGTGTGTGTGTGTGTGTGTGTGTGTGGTAATATTCCACAGAGTAGCACATGTATAGCAAATCAAAGTGAGTGGTAGACGAATAACACCAACAACGACACCACTATCACCACCACCACCACCACCACCAACAACAACAACAACAATAGTGATAAACGTAACAATAAGCTGAGAATAAAATGGGTGTGATAACGAACATGTGAGCAAATGGCCATGAAATCATGCATAATGTCAACTGCCTAACAGTGGCGCTTATATCTGAGACATCATGTAATTCCCCATTCCTATGGTTGAGGTAGTAAAACGCGACGCTGTATGTTACATCCTGGACCGGTAATGACGAAATAGGAAGGAAAGTGCACAGAGTTATGGGCCCTGTAACTAATCGAACTCTCTTACTTTCTCTTGTCAGTTCCTAGAGAGCTCAGAAGTTTAAACTCATCTTGTGCAATTTTCTCTTTTCTACATTAATGGACTGAATACTCACCCCAGACCCAAAATTGCTTCCACACTTTGTGGGAAACGTAGGTCGTGCGGCGCTGCTCTGCGCTGTGAGCGCAAAACAAAGTGGCCTTAGTCGCCTGCTTGGCGTTAAACCCAAATAACTATCTTTTATGAAAAGCGACATTTTCATTGTAATATCTTTTTTAATCTCGCTTTTTACAAAAAAAATGGACTTAACTCATTCAGCCTCGAAGCACTACAGCAGAAGATAGATCGGCCATGATAATTCAAGGGTAGTGCCAGATTAGCTTGGCGCCTGTCGGCGCCAAGCTAATCTGGCACGACCCTTGAATTATCATGGTCGATCCATCTCCCGCAACTGGTACATTGTCGTTAGATGACGCCTCAAAAAAATTTGGGAAATGCGGCCTTGGGGTTGAATGAGTTAATGTCTTTCGCTTTCAGACACCTGCGCTCGTGTTGTAGCTGAAGGCACCATCTTCGAGAGACGGTTATCATTCAAGGCGCCCAGCATCAATGGTGGCGGAAGTGTGGCATAATGTCGCCGCCGGTCACGCTGTACAACACTTTCGCAGCTATTGATGCGGGGCACCTCGAATGAGTCAAATTATAGGGACAACTGGCGCAGATAAAACAGCGGGCAGATTTTGCGCGGCATTTGATGCCTGGCCTGGCGCCAGCGTGTAACAGTAAGCATCGCGCGGTCAGAGCTGCATGTCTACTCCACAATCTACTGTCGTTTGTTGCACCTTTAAACTAACCCTTTGGCTGACGCTAGCGGTTTTCGTCGCGATGATGCCTGTAGGAGTCATCGCGACAAAACCCGCTACCGACACCCACAAGGTTAAAGTTGTAAAGACATATATATGAAAACTGAGCTGGAAACTAAAAACACTTCCCATTGAACATTATTCTTTCGTACTTGTCGGTTAAAATGGACTGCAGCCATAAGATGAAACAAGATGAGGATTTCATCCCAAAGTTTACCGTATTGTTTGGAGATCACATGCGTTTTTCGTTTAGTAACATTCTGAGTTCATGTTCATATTTTAGTGTTTATCCCTCTGATCCATTTCCCTACTCTCTAACCCAACCTCTGATCAACACACACTGGCGCACACAAATAAAGACAGACACATGGCGCTTCCCGCCATTAGTAAGCTCTGTGGGCTGATGTAGCGACAGGCCATTCTGAAGAAGACTATAGCACGAGCAGCAAAACTTCACGTCATGGCATCGCTAGTCCCATGACGCCGCGTACTCAGTGACGAATTTGATGTCAATTCAGAAACATTGTATAACACTGACATCTGGTGCTTTGCGACAATTTAGAAACATTATGTAACACTGACGTGTTTGGCGCCTTTACGTCACCGTCAATGTCTGATCCTTTTCTAAAAGTCGAGAATCTTTATTTTTTAATTTTTTTTCTGCAATGAATTACTTTTTACGAAAAGATTGAACACGCACAAAGCTCATTCAATGTCTAGCTAGCTAGCCAGCTATATCCAAAATTCCAAGTGAATAGAACGAACATTACGGACTCAAATGCGGGTCAACCGTCTTATAAAAACGCAGTTTTTCTCTTTAACTTGTCAACCAATTAAAATATGCTCGGAGGCTCTCCTAAATACATTTCGACGAAAGCATTTCCTAAAGTTTCCGGCCTGTAGGTACACAAATACACAAACACCGGATATACTCGTGTTTACATACGTACACACACACACACACACACACGTATACACACACACACACACACACACACACACACACACACACACACACACACACACACACACACACACACACACACACACACACACACGGCTCTTGTTCAGCAGCGCGGTTAGCGTAGCTAGACATGACGTAATTTCTAATTCTATTGTGTTACTTCTTTTGTCTGAGTTTTTACGGTAGACAAAAATCACGGACCAGACCGATGCTGTTTTTGTTTTTTTCTTTTCAAGTGTGTGCTGGTCTGTGATTTTGGACCTTACGGCACAGCCGTAAGGTTCACAATCACAGACCAGCACAGGTTATCAAAACTGGCCTGTAATTATTGCTGTTATCGGAAACACCAATCTGTCACGGTCACCGCCACATGAGATGTAATTACTGATTTGTTTTACTTGCACACTCTTGCACGTTGCCTACAGCGTGTCAAGCACTAATTGTTTTCTATGTCGGCACATATCTATTTACACACACACGCACGCACGCACTCACGCGCTCACACACACACTTACACACACACACGCACACACACACACACACACACACACACACACGCGCGCGCACACACACACACACACACACACACGTACACACACACACACACACACACACACACACACACACAAACAAACACACGTACACACACACACACACACACCATCACACACTCACACACACACACACACACACACACACACACACACACACACACACACACACACACACACACACACACATGGGCAATCACCGTCTTCAAAACAAGGCAATTTGTTTTAGCAATTCATGCGTGGCATTCACTTGATGAAACTAGTTCATGCGATATAGACAAGGAAAGCTGTCTGCGCAGGGGTGGTGTATGGTAACACGCACCGCAAGAGAAAATAACGTGACGAAAATGTTATTATAAACCCTTGTATGCTCTTATAAAGATGAAAGATTAAAGGTAGTATTTAAGCACAGAATGAGTGAATGAATTAACGAATGAGCGAAAGAGCGAGTGAGTGAGCGAATAAATGAATGAATCACTCACCCACTCACCCACTCACTCACTCACTCACTCACTCACTCACTCAAATCAAATCAAATCACAGTCACATCACATCAAACCAAGCAAGCACGCAGCCTTATTCAACCATCATTCAGTCAGTCAGTCAGTCAACCAATCAATCAATCAATCGGAAACATTAGCACACCAAGAAACAAAAAATAGCCGACGTGTTTATGCGGCGTCAGATATTCTATTGCGCACGAGAAAGTGGAGGGAAAAGCCGGCCACACAAAGCTGATATGATTATCATAAAACAACTCCAACGACGAAACTTTGTCTTTTGCTCGAGCAACGAAACACTACGCTATTATCCATAATTTGGGTGCAGGTCTGTGATTTTGGACCTTACTGCTTTAAGCCGTAAGGTCCAAAATCAAAGTCCAGCCCGCATTAATTTTGCGCCAAGAAAGTGCGAAACCGTGTCTGCTGGGAAAGGGTCGGCTCAGTTCAAAGCCATGGATGTGTCATCTAACCTGCCCGTTATGGCGGCGTCGAGAATAATTGTGCTTTATGCCTCTAGCTTTTTGGGGATCTCGCTTTTTCTTTCTGGCAATTAGTGCAAATTGCAATGCCACCCTTTCTCTCTCTCTCTCTCTCTCTCTCTCTCTCTCTCTCTCTCTCTCTCTCTCTCTCTCTCTCTCTCTCTCTCTCTCTCTCTCTCTCTCTCTCTCTCTCTCTCTCTCTCTCTCTCTCTCTCTCTCTCTCTCTCTCTCTCTCTCTCTCTCTCTCTCTCTCTCTCTCTCTCTCTCTCTCTCTCTCTCTCTCTCTCTCTCTCTCTCTCTCTCTCTCTCTCTTCAATTCAGTTATATCTTCAGTTAATACAAGATGCTAATGCTGCATGTATTGTGTGTGTGTGTGTGTGTGTGTGTGTGTGTGTGTGTGTGTGTGTGTGTGTGTGTGTGTTTGTGCTTGTGCTTGTGTTTATGAATGTAAGTATGAAGATTTATACCTTTACAATTGTGTGTATGTGTGAGATTTTCTATGTTTATTTCAGCTTTTTCAATGATTTCTTTTTTAAAAACTTTATATTTCAATTTTTTATTAGTTATATATATATAGTTTTTCCCAATTTAATGATAGTATTTTGTGATTTGTGCATTATATGTAAAGTAGATTAGCAACGGCAAGTTCGAAAAATGGTTTCACCAAAACTTTCACCGTTGTAAAATAAAGAATCATTGTCATTGTTATTGTCATTCTCTCTCTCTCTCTCTCTCTCTCTCTCTCTCTCTCTCTCTCTCTCTCTCTCTCTCTCTCTCTCTCTCTCTCTCTCTCTCTCTCTCTCTCTCTCTCTCTCTCTCTCTCTCTCTCTCTCCACTGTATCGTTTACACGGGTTTTCTTGAGAAATGTGTTTTACATGATACAGCATTAACCCTTTTCATCCTGATCGGCTTGAAATAAGTTTGACTATAATAGTTCAAGGGTGGTGCCAGAATAGCTTGGCCCCTTGAACTAAACTGGTCGATCTCCTAATCTGTAATGTAGCCTTCATAGGGCTATAAACAAATGTTTAAAATCAGCCTCAGGCAATAATACGCTAACACATTTTAGATGTGCTGCGTTGGGATACGCGGCTTTAAGCCGCGCGTTCGGATACGGCACGTCTCATGAGTTAATTTCTTCACTTCCTCTAACGTAGATAGTGGACCTACAGAACACGGAAGAGAAATGCCTTATAAATGATGTAAATAAATAATTTCCATTAATACCCTCTTTTGTTCCGGTATCATATATAGATAGTGAACTACACAGGCCACGGCAGAGGAATGCCATTTTTGTGATGTGCATACATTTACATTATCAATCTCTCCCGCTCCACTAATATTGTTGAACCACAAGGGATTCGTAGTTCTGGAAAGAGTTTCGTGCCCTTGACTCGCTCCGGTTGACGCTCCGAGTCAGGGGCACGAAACTCGAACTTCGATCACCTCCCTATTGTTTGAAATGAAGGAGATCGTAACACATCGTTAATTTTTTTTTTTTAAATCCATTTTTCGACCTAGGCTATATATGTATAGTCAATACATAGGTGTCTGTACGCGATGTTTAACCATTTCGTCACTGCCAATAAAAGTAAACATGAACCAACTCCAAAAGGCGTAGATCCTCATGAGCCTCCGCAGTTGCGGCGGCACATGAGAATCTACGCCACTTGCGGACGCCACTTTCGATGTAGGTTCCTCTCTCCAGTTCTAATGCCTCGTCCGTTCCCCAAACTGATGTACCAGAGCTGGTAGACGTGGAGTGGCTAACAAATGCTGACACCTCCCCCCCACCCCAGACCCCCACCTATCACCCCCACACGCCCCCACAAGCCCCCCCCCTACTCCACCCCGCCCACCAGCCCCCCCCCCCCACCCCCGCCATCCCGTCCCACACCCCCTCCTTCCAAGAAAAAATCGTATCACCCATCCACCACCACTCCCTTCCCTCAAACCACCCGTCTCTGTCTCTCTCTCTCTGTCTCTCTCTCTGTCTCTGTCTCTCTCTCTCTCTCTCTCTCTCTCTCTCTCTCTCTCTCTCTCTCTCTCTCTCTCTCTCTCTCTCTCTCTCAGCGCAAGTGAGAAAAAGAGAGAAATTGTGTGTGTGTGTGTGTGTGTGTGTGTGTGTGTGTGTGTGTGTGTGTGTGTGTGTGTGTGTGTGTGTGTGTGTGTGTGTGTGTGTGTGTGTGTGTGTTATCGGCTGCAGTGTGTAACAATGACAAGATTGAAAACAGGTCTGTGACCTGATCTCTTATACTTGTCAAATAAACTCTCTCTCTCTCTCTCTCTCTCTCTCTCTCTCTCTCTCTCTCTCTCTCTCTCTCTCTCTCTCTCTCTCTCTCTCTCTCTCTCTCTCTCTCTCTCTCTCTCTTTCTCTCTCTTTTATTATTATTATTTTTTTTAATCTATTTTATGATGTAGATGTTAGCAACGGCAAGTTTGTAAAATGACGATTTGTTTCTGTCAAAACTTTTTACCGTTGATAAATAAAGTTTCATCATCATCATCTCTCTTTGTTAGTCGTAGTTGTGGCAACGGCAGGTACGAAAAAATGACTATCTTCACCGTTGTAAAATAACGATTCACTGTTTCATTGATTCTCTCTCTCTCTCTCTCTCTCTCTCTCTCTCTCTCTCTCTCTCTCTCTCTCTCTCTCTCTCTCTCTCTCTCTCTCTCTCTCTCTCTCTCTCTCTCTCTCTCTCTCTCTCTCTCTCTCTCTCTCTCTCTCTCTCTCCCTCTCCCCCTCTCTCTCTCTCTCTCTCTCTCTCTCTCTCTCTCTCTCTCTCTCTCTCTCTCTCTCTCTCTCTCTCTCTCTCTCTCTCTCTCTTTCTCTCTCTTTGTTGCTTGTTTTAATTTATTCATTTTAGATAGTATTCTGTGACTTGTTTCTTTACATGTAAACTAAATTAGCAACGGCAACTTCGAAAAGTGGTTCACCCAACCAAAACTTTCACCGTTGCAAAATAAAGAATCATTGTCATTGTCATTGTCATTCTCTCTCTCTCTCTCTCTCTCTCTCTCTCTCTCTCTCTCTCTCTCTCTCTCTCTCTCTCTCTCTCTCTCTCTCTCTCTCTCTCTCTCTCTCCTCTTCAGTCCTTCCTGAGTCCACTGAACGACCCATTCGTCTGTCCAGCTGTCAAACGCTACAAATGGCATGGACACACGACAAGCGACCACCAGACGAGTTTAACGCGTTCTTTTGCCTTCCATATTTCCACTTGAAATGCTGGAGACGTGCATACCCTTATTCAGTCTGCGTGCAATCTTTTAGATCTATGATCATTGCGGATGGACGTTTTCGCTTTGGTATTGTCGAATCAAGTCACTAACGACAGTCTCAGGTTCCCAAAGACAGGGCAGACTCCCAGCCTCTAATTGTGGGCTGTTGAACCATCCCCTGCACTGCTAGGAAAACGAAGTTGTGCAGAAGACGTGAAACAAAGTTGACAAGAGGCATAGATCCTCACGAGCCCCCCGCATTTGCGGGGGCTCACGAGGATCTATGCCTTTTGCAGTTGTGGGTATTTTCTGAAGAAGAGTTCCCCCAGACCTATTGTGAGTAACTGAAGCGTGTAATGGCTGATGGCGGAAAGGTGTCGTTAGACCTCTGCAAATGGCCTGCTTGGAGATCCTCGGGAGCCTGGGTTTTAAGGGCTCTCTTGCGGTCATCGTCTGAACGATGCAGAAGCGCTGGAGCCAGGTGCACGAGTGAGGTTAGTTCTGCGCCAGCCACTGAGCAAGGTGCTTCGCTGTCGCGGATCTCCTTGCTTAGTAGCTGGCGCAGAATTAACCTCACTCCTGAAGCTGGCCCTGTGAGCTGAGTTTTATCGCCCTTTATTGCCGAGAAAAGGTGAACACGATCCAACTGCAAGAGACGTAAGTCTCTGCAGCTGCGGGGGCTCATGAGGATCTACGCCTCTTGCTGACACCACTTTGTGTCCATGTTCCGGCCTTGCGGACCGGCTGGGGCTCTTTGATGCTGAATATTATTATCTCGCACGCACGCACGCGGGTACATAGACACACAACGCGACAAACACTTACAATCACACACACACGCACGGTGAGGTAGACAAAAAAAAGTTAAAAAATCATTATTATAATTAAAATATGCTCTGTTCAAGACAAAGTTTATTTTCTGCTGAAATAGCAAATAAAACAACTATCGCATCACAGTAAAAGAAAGCATACCAAAACACAAATAGGGAGGTTTAGAACGAAATGGTGGTTTCTTAGTGGTAGTGGTTTTGGTATTAAATCATTCAAGGCGCCCTGCATCAATGGCTGTGGAAGTGTCGTGCGGCAACGCTACACGGCTCCGTCTTTGTAGCTACTGAAGCTGGGCGCCCTCGACTGTGACAAGGGAGCATACTCGTACACAGTACAGGTAAGGTACACATACATAGTGTACGAGTGATTTCCCTTTCAAATAAACATTTGTGATATGACGCTAAAACAATCAGTTCATTTAGCAGTCATTAATTAACTCTTTCACTGCGATAGAAAATAAACACGATCCCAATGCAAGAGACATAGATACTCATGAGCCGCCGCGGGGGCTCATGAGGATCTATGCCTGTTGTCGAGACCAATTTGCATCCATGTTTCTCAATTGTACGGTTTTGGCGTTTGGCCGTGGAATGAACAAAGATTTCAGAAACAAAAATGTACGTGCAATGGCAGGGAAGGGGTTAAACTTGTGTATTGGAATGTATTGTTTGTCTTGTTTGAAACCATGACTATATTTCAGACTGGTCCTTCAAAGCCTACTACTGCTGTCAGTAACTGTTCAACGAAACACTTCTACAATAATATTATATGCATAAGAAACGTCTACCTATGGTTCATTTACGTACAAGAGAATCCAGTTCAGCTCAAGTCGTCTTAACCCTTTTAGCGCCATGGGCGCATTTCCCGAATTTTGGAAGCGCTTTAACGACTATGTGGGCCATGTTAATTCAAGGGTAGTGCCAGATGAGCTTGGCGCCTGAAGGCGCCAAGCTCATCTGGCGCTACCCTTGAATTATCATGGTCAATCAATCTCCTGCTGTAGGGTGTTGCCGCTGAAAGAGTTAATATCAACTAATTTTTTACCTTGACTTCGCTCCGTTCTATAAAAGCATCGCTAACTGTATAAGCAATAGCAGTAATGTAGACATGGGTTATATAAGAGACCTGATGCATCTTTTTAGATGCAAATGATCGTCTTATTCTATACCTGCGTATTTCTCTGTGGGCTGGCGATTGGGTGCCTGATAGGCGGGGGCAGGGGATCTAACTGTTTGTCTGTCCGGCGCTGAGTGATTCCTCTTGGTTTGTGTATAATTCTGCCAGCGCTAGCCTCACCTATCTGGTTTGTGAGTATTTATAACTCGAGGCAAATTTGTATCGCTATATCGTTACATTGTTGTGTAATGTGCTGTGCATCTACTGTGGGAAATTAGGGTATTTACCTGACCACATATGGTAGTGCACCTTCGTGTTTGTGTATGTATGTTTCCCTTGCCTACTTCCTAAGTTCCGGAGAAAGACATGGGTTATATAAGAGACCTGATGCATCTTTTTAGATGCAAATGATCGTCTTTCTGCGTATTTCTCTGTGGGGTAGCGATTGGGTGCCTGATAGGCGGGGGCAGGGGATCTAACTGTTTGTCTGTCCGGCGCTGAGTGATTCCTCTTTGTTTGTGTACAATTAAAGTAGATTGACGCACTAACGGCTGTGCAGAATATACAAATGTAATTACGCCTGTGCTTCACGTCTTCAGACTGCTCTAGAAGTTTATGTACTTTATATTATTTGAGTAGTATAGATGCTGGTGTCACGAGCAGGATAATTTCTTTGATCCAAAACGATCTTGTCAGGTCGGCAGACCTGACAAGATCGTTTTAGATCAAAGAGACCACATCTAACAGCAACGCTACACCGTCAGGAGAACTGGTACCTTTGCGTAAAATAAAAGACATACTATTTATATTGATTTTCTGCTCTCGCAATCACACTGACATGCTATGTGCTACTATGTCTTGCAAAACACATAGCATTCAGAGTTCGTAGCACCGAGCCTTTCTTCGATAATTCAGTCGCAGGCTGTGAGTGGTGACCTTGCCTGACAGCGAGCTTGAACTTTTTACTGCTCACTGATTACGTTTCAATCAAAAACAACTCTCGCTACCTCTATGAAACTACTACCAACGCAGATCTAATCCTCCCTAATAATTTAACAAAACATTGTGGTTTGTCAGCACAGGAAATAGATTTCGAGTTCAACTTTTATTTAACTTTTTATTGTGGTGCTGGATTATCGGGAAGCCATACCTGAAAGGGCTTTGCCGCGACCTGAAGGATGTTCCACACGTATGGTGGCTGACCTGAAGGACCTTCCCTATCCGGAACGACTGAGAATTCTCAAAATTCCCAGTCTTGAATACAGACGTCGTCGCGGCGACATGATCGACATATTCAAATACATAACTAACATTTAAAAGGTGAACAAGCCGAACCTAACACCAGCACGTTATTCGCACACCATGGGCAAGGATTCAAGCTGCTCAAGTAGTTTGCCAAAACTAAAGCCAGGCGTCTGAGTTGTGTACGATTGGAACTTGCTCTTAGATAATGTAGTGGCTGCAAAAACGTCAACATTTTAAAAACCCCTTTGGAGCCTGCTGGGATAATCTGCAGTCATACCTATACTGACGAGCAAACGAAATGCGATATATTTAGTGTCGACTCGAATGATGTCGCATTTCTTTTGCTCGTCAGTATATATCGCTACGAAGTACAAGTACAAGTAAGTAAGTAAGTACAGGTAAGTATCAATGAGTGTCATCATAAAGGAATGGTTAGTACGTTGCAAACAGGTTTCAGTTTTAACTCATTCAGCCCTGAAGCACTACAGCAGGAGATGGGTCGTCATGATAATTGAAGGACAGTCGGCGCCAAGCTAATCTGGCAGTGCCCTTAAATTATCATGGATTCATCACCTGCAACAGGTGCATAGTCGTTAGATGACGCCTCCAAAATTTGGGAAATATGTGCGCCGGGCTGAAAGAGTTAAAACAGACGTCAGGTAAAACGTGCCGAACATGCTATGAATTCTAAATGGTCTTATTTTAAGTTAAGTTTTCCATAGGAAAAATTCATAGTACATTCGGAGCTGTTTGTTCCGCTGGCTAGTTTTTGTTTTATATATCCGTGCACTGGCACAGAATCGCCATATCATTCCCCTGCACTGTAATTCTGTCGTGAGACGGCCTTAGTCGCCTGCTCGGCGTTAAACCCTAATAACTAACCGTAATTCATTCAGCTAAGCGCACGTATTTCCCAAATTTTGGAGGCGTCATCTAACGACTATGCACCTGTTGCAGGGGATGGATCGACCATGATAATTCAAGGGCAGTGCCAGATTAGCTTGGCGCCGACATGGTCGACCCATCTTCTGCTGTAGTGCGTCAGGGCTGAGTGGGTTAACTGTGTTAATTTGGAACTATTGTAAATTCAAAGTCACAGATCTCCAGCCGCCAAAGGAACATGATTTCAAAGTGATTACAGCAAGAGGTATAGATCCTCATGAGCCCCCGCGACTGCGTGGGCTCATGAGGATCTATACCTCTTGCAGTTGTGTGGTACTCAACGTTTCTGGGCAGTAAAGGGTTTTAAAGTTCAGTGAAGAAAACTACTATGAACTCGCGCGGCCCTCTGAGGGGACTTGCCGCACATTGTGGCCAGTTCTTGTCGAAACTTGGGCCCGGTCAAACAGTAAAGAAAGAAGTGGATAGCGTTGTTGGCATACTGAAGCATGTTGACAAGAGACCATCCTAAGGCCAGCTGGGCGTGCTCCTTTGCTGTCCTCCCTGGTCAAACAGACAAGAAATTTATTATTGGTCACGTGCTCAAACAAAGAAGAAATGTATTGGTCAAGGGGTCAGACAAAGAATAGATGTATTGGTCAAATGTTTTTGTCACGTGATAGACAAACAAGAAAATTATGGTCATGTGGTCTGACAAACAAAAAAAAAAGACTAATTGATCACGTGGTCAGAAAAAGAATAACTTATTGGTCTCGTGGTCAGAAAATCAACACAAATTATTGGTCACGGGGTCAGAGAAACGAGACGATTTATTGGTCATGTGCTAAGACAAGCAATAAAACTGATTGATTAAGTGGTTCAGACAGACAAGCAATTTATTGGTCACATAATCAGAGCTCCAGACAAGACATTTGTCAGGGGTCAAGAGGTTATAAAGATATGGCAACATCGGACAGACACCTTCTTAAACCCTTCGCTACAAGTGGACACAGGATTATAGTTTTTAACCCTTTGTGTGTCGGTAGCGGTTTTTGTCGCGATGATTCCTGCAGGAATAACAACATCCCGACATCCTACAGGAATCATCGCGACAAAAACCGCTACCGACGCGCAACGGGTTAAAAACTCGACAAATTGAACACCGGGTTATCCCATCAATCCAAAAAAACACGGAAATGAATAAGGTCAGCCAGAGGCAAAGATCATCATGAGCCCCGGCATGTGCGTCGGACAGCCTCCTAATTAAAACCTTCACTGCAAGCGAACTTCTAGTGTTTCCGATGCCGCATTTCTTTTGCTCGTCAGTATTTCCGGTGACTCTAGTTGATAATAATAATTACGGTATTTATAATGCGCTTATCTTATAATAATAATAACTCTAAGCGCGCACTCAGAACTCGCGCACACATGCGCACGCTTTTGACAATGACTCACGTACCACAAATACGACAGTCAGCTTGGGGTGGGGAGTGTGGTGATGTTATAGTTCTAGAACTGTTGAAATAGGTGAGTTTTGAGGGCGGACTGGAAGGAGGAGAGAGTGTTTCTGACGGAGAGAGAGGGCGAGAGTGTTCCAGGTGGATGGACCGTAGACGGAGAAGGAGCGAGGGCCGAAAGTGCTGAGTTTGGTGCGGGGAATGTGGAGGCGGAGAGGGTCGGAGGCTGAGCGGAGGGAGCGGGGAGGAGTGTAGGGGTGAAGTAAGTTGGAGAGATAGGCAGGAGCGTAGTTGTTAAGGGATTTGTAGCAAAGAGACAGAATCTTGTATTGAATGCGCCAGTGACGGAGTTTGAGCAGGGGAGTGATGTGGTCGGATTTCTTCTTTCTGAGGACGAGGCGGGCAACATTATTCTGGACGTGCTGGAGAGTGAAAGTGGTGGAGTGAGGGAGGCCGGAAAGGAGAGAGTTGCAATAGTTGATGCGAGATAAGATGAGAGAGACAGCAAGTTTGGTGGCAGCTTCGGTGGTGAGGTATTTTCTGATCTGACTGGTGCGACGGGGGTGGAAATAGCATGCTTGGGCCGTGGCGGAAACAAAGCTGGTCATGGAAAGAGAGGAATCGATGATAACGCCGAGGTTCTTGGCCAAGTGAGAGAGGGGGATGGGGGGGGGGGGGGTCTGTCGAGTTGAAGATGGAGAGAGGGAGGGAGCTGGGAGAGTTTCTGGCGAGTGCCTACCAGCATGGCTTCCGTTTTGTCGTCATTCCGTTTTGTCGTCATTTATAATGTCGCATTTCCATTGCTTGTCTGTATACTGATTATTGCAGTCGAGTCATCTCTTGCCGCAGTTTGAGAGAACAACATGAGATACTGGTTCGGGACCTTTACCTTACCACCTACAGCTGTAAGATCCAAAATACAGCGCAGCACCTTGCTTAGTGCCTGACGCAGGACTAAGCTCAACCGTGCAACTGGAGATATAGGGTCCACCAATACAAACCAGAATGTGCACACACGAGAGATTCTCATGAATATTCACGAGGCGAATGTCTCAGGATGCCTCGCTTTCGATTTGTGACTTTCACACTGTGGTGTGACGTTATTTTGAGTTTCACGTCACTGCAGGCCACGAATCCAAGAGACATGTCGCATTTGGAACGAGAAGAAATGAAACTTGCAAAAAACGTCGAAAGAATGCTGTAAGTCGCGGCAACCCAAACAAGGAAGGAGGTGAAGGCTTTTGCTCGATCATTAAAATAAGGCAATAGACTAATCTGTTGCAGATATGAAATGGAAAGAGGTTACTGTCGGCGCTTATATTCCGGAATAAGTTATAAGAAGTAGACAAGAAAAAGCACTAGTAAGGGAGAGAAGCGTACGTTATAGACTAATGGTATAGATCTAGTTGACCTAACTGGCAATGGGAAAGAACAGTACATCATAGGCCAATGATCATAGATCTAGTTGGTCTTAATCCCTTCACAGCCACTGATCGTACATAGTACGTCTGAAATCTGTGTATATTAAACGCGAAAGAGCTCCAACCGTCCCATCAACAATAGACCCAAAGTGGTGTCAGCAAGAGGCATAGATCCTCATGAGCCCCCGCAATTGCGGGGGCTCATGAGGATCTATACCCCTTGCAGAAGTGTTGTGTTTATTTTTTCTCGGCCGTGAAGGGGTTACAAACACTGGTAAGAGAGAGAACTGCATTATTGACGAGTGATCATAGGCTTATTTGGCCTAGTAGGTCAATAATGCACAGTTCTCTCCTTAACAGTGCCTTTTCCTACCAACTTCTTTCCTTGATGTGTTACATGTAAATATTACCTTGCGACCAGTACGCATAACCGATGACGTAGACTGCGATGGGCGCGTTCAGAAGCCAGAAAAGCGTGTTGACGGTCAGCAGCATCACAGTGAGACTCGGTATCCCACAGTGGCGATTAGCCCGGGATTCAGATACGTAGCGTGGACGCCGCGAAGTCTGGCGGTTGGGGAGGGGTGGTCGAGGTTGCGATGTGCGCCTGGCAGAATCCTCCATTGGCTGTTGAGGTGGTGTGGGTTTAGAACCGCCACCATCTTCTCGAGGTTGACTAGGTTCTGATGGGGATCTGGAAACATCTGGAGATTTTTCCAGAGCCCCAACATCGCCTCGACCACGACTAGAAGATGGTGGCTGTTGTGGCGGTGACGATGGCGGGGAGGACAGCGGTGAGACGGGGGGTCGTTCTGTAGAAGCATGCTTTTGTTGTTGGTGGTGTTGCTGTTGCTGGTGTTGCTGCTGCTGCTGCTCAGTAAATTCATCTGTTGTGCTATGTTCCTCACAGATCTGTCGTTCTCTAGTCTTTATATCACTCCCCGACTCCTCTTTTATTGCATCTAAAGTAGCTTCTTTGGCCTCTCTCTCAGAAGAGACACCAATAACGCCAGCACGCCGTTTTGGAGAGCCAGGAACTTTAGTGTCAAAGGCGCCTAAAGATGTTGCCATGTTGGACAACAACTGAGGTGGGGCATTCTCTATTGCCGCTGTCGAACCTGGCAACATTGATGAAAGGGTAGTCATTGGAGGAAATTGTTCATTTCTGTTCACCTTTTCTTGTTCAGAAAACGTTTGTTCTTTGGCTTGAAAAGTGTTACCTTCTTCAATAGGAGGAAGGCTGTCATTAAGAAACCCATGACACAGAGAGTGAGGACTTAAAGTAGGTTCCCGCGGTTGCAATTTACGAAAAACGGAGGGAGTGGTCGCATGACGATCTAATGTGTTGTCAATGTGTTTGGACTCCTTATTTTTATCAGTTGCTGAGTGACACTGGTGATGGTTCTCTGAAAGAAAAACTGACTGAAAATGGCTATTTACTAAGGGTGATGACAAGCTAGTTTCTCTAACATCTGCTTTTCCGTCTTTCCCATGATGTAATTTTCCGTGAGTTTGTTGACCTTGACCTTTGCCATCCCCGTCCACAGAAACCTTCTGATTTCTGACGTTAAGGTTACTCCTGCTGTTTGCAGCCGCAAGATCCATGTCGGAATGCGCGAGAAGTTTCCTGGCTGACATCACAATCTGTCTGATAATCAAACAGTTGCACACGAGCATGATAACAAACGGAATCAAACACGCCACACAAAAATCAATCCACGGCCAAACTTTCTCCACGAAAAAGGCTCTGCTGGGGTACGGGCTGGTGTAGCAGGAGTACCAGTCATTGCCGGCGATGCCGATGCTGCCCTTGTAGATGACCGACACCGTCCAGAAGTAGTGCATGTTGATGAGGAAGGCTAAAGCCGCGATGGCTACAACGACCATCCTGGCGTGAGCCAGCGTGCACCATTTCTTGGCGGCGAAGGGAAGAGAGACGCACACGCAGCGATCCACAGTCACAGCCACGAGAATCCAGACGGAGAAATCCAGCGTGAAGTAGACCAGGAACGTGTGGAGCTGAAAGGGAAAATACAAAGTATGGCTGATTTGGTCACTGCCGTTCATGTTTTAGGATACTGTATGTCACATACAGTGCCTTGTGTTACAGTGTACGTGACATACAGTGTCTTGTGTTACACTGTGTTTGACTTTCAATGTTTGACTTTCAAATCTCGCTAGGAAGGCCACGTGACCCGACCATTCCAGCATAGAAGTGGAGTGCTCGTATACTATCATTTCCAGACAGACCTCGCGGCTGACACTTCTGCAACTGTTTGATCCATAGTCACAGAGCACTGAAAGCGCGAGGCGACTATGCACCAAAGACTTGCAGAAGTGTCAGCCGCGAGGTCTATATAGAAATGATAGTTTTCGAATATTCCACTTCTATGTTCTATAGAACCTTTCACAACTCAGAATAGTGATGTAGGTCGAAGCCATCTTTGAACGGGAGGGACGCATTTATTTTCGTAAATAGTACACAATAACTCCAACTCAACAAATAAAATTCGTAACAAATGTCCATTTTGCACAACAACAAAAATAGGATGAAATTTAATTGCAACATATAAAACAACAATGTGTAATACGAAACTATTTTGAACTCAGTATATATAAATCTACATTACAATGCAAAATAATGTGAAGTTGTTTCCCTTGTTACTAACATTCTCGCATTCTTGTGGTATTTCGGTATGTAAACGTCTTACGTACTCTGCGCGATCTAAACTTCTTATTTCGAAATAAACAATGGGAGAATGATATAGTTCCGGATTGTGCGTGGGCTTTCTAACTGTAGGAAGTGAGCTTGAGCCATTCAAATGTGGAATGTGTTTTTGGCGAACTCTAGTTTGTGAACTGGCTACCATGATATCCCAGAAAGCTTAGCGTGGTAAGACTAGAACATATGGTGTGTGCGTGGGTGGGGGGATGTTAATTGTGGTCTGTAATGACAATTAACTCATTCAGCCCGACGCACGTATTTCACAAATTTTGGAGGCGTCATCTAACGACTATGCACCTGTTACAGGAGATGGGTCGACCATGATAATTCAAGGGTAGTGCCAGATTAGATTGGCGCCGACAGGCGCCAAGCTAATCTGTCACTACCCTTGAATTATCATGGTCGACCCATCTCCTGCTGTAGTGTGTCAGGGCTGAATGGGTTAATATTTCATTAGAGTGGTCGCTCAAAATAGATTCTGTCATTCTGCTATAATGACTAATTGTCTAATTCAGACATAAACAGATAAAAGGAAGCGTGCAGCACAACAACAACAACAACAACAAATCTTCGGAATTAAAAGTCAAAGCATGTCAATACATTTTTGCGTTACTAATGCGTGCCATATACTGTGTAATAGGCGAGTATATTGTTTCCCTGTGAACCAATACATGTATTACGGCACACGGCGAGCTTTGGGTGGTTTCAAAGTGTGAAAAAAAAATAAAGTTTTAAAATTCACGCAGAACATTATCCTCGTCGTATCACAAAATCATATTGATATAATATATGATCCTCGCATAAGAGAAAGTAGACTGCAGAGGCGGATCAGTTTCCTCGAGGTGGGGGGGGGGGGGTTCCAACTTTTTGTTTGGAACCTTCCACCTGATACAAAAGGCCTCCCCGACTCTAGACCTTGTTCCAGTGGCCGCAAACTCACCACTCGCCAAAATATCAAATAACAGGAAGGGGTGGTGAGTGTAACGTGTGTGTGTATGAAAAAAACAAAAACAAACAAACAGGGATGGTTCCAAACACCCCAAAAAGGGACTTTATTATAGCATTTGAAAGAATTTCGGGTCAGGGGGGGGGGGACGGGGGGTTCCGGAACCCTGGAAACCCCCCCCCCCCCCCATCTTTCCCCCTATGTGCGCCCCTGGACTGTAAATGTTCAGCCTTTGCCTGTCGGTAGCGCTCGAGAGGCGGCGCGTTTCAAATTAACCCATTCACTGTCTAGAAAAATGTGAACGCGATCCAGCTACAAGAGACACAGATCCCCATCAGCCTCCGCAACTGCAGGGGCTCATGAGGACCCATGCCTCTTGCTGAAAAGCGCAATGCACCCGTGCTGTTTCGACGGCTGGAAAAATTTGAAGTTTGAATAGATGATGTGTTCAAACACAGCAACCTGCGTTAACTGGCAATGATGGGGGTTAACCCCATCACTGCCGAGGGAAAAGAAAAAAAAAAGAACACCGCACTACTGAAAGAGGGATAGATCCTCATGGGCCCCTGTATTTGCAGGGAGACTGATCTACCCCTCTTGCTCTAACCACTTTGTATCTATTGTTCACGGGAAGGCTGGAGCTCCTTCGCATGGAATCGTCACCGATTTCGGCACAACATGCACGATCAGTGGCAGTGAAAGGGTTAACTCATTCTGCCCGCCACAGCAAGAAATGGCTCGACCATGATAGTTCAAGGGTGGTGGCAGAATAGCTTGGCGCCTATAGGCGCCAAGCTATTCTGCCACCGCCCTTGAACTATCATGGTCGATCTGTCTTCTGAATTGTAATGCAGTCCTCAGAGGATAGTTCCAAAATGTGGGTATTTCGTACCTCGGGCACAATGAGTTAATGAGAACAACGCCCTCACTGACCTTACAAGCGAAGTCCGAATCTAAGCGTATGTACACCCTGAAGGCGTTGTCTAGCCAGAGTCTGAGGAGCCCCGTGTAGAGGACGGCCAGGTCCGCCACGGCCAGCACGGTCAGGTAAAACATGGTGGTCAGGTGACGCAGCCTTTTTCTCGTCAGCACGAGAATGGACAGCAAGTTGCCGAGAGTTCCCACCGCGAGAATCAGAGGCGAGCCCACCCGCCAGATAGTTTTCATTATAAAGAACTCTTCATATTTTGCGCTGGAGAATCTGTCATCGGAATGGTTGGAGTAGTTCAGAGGCTGTTCGAAGATTGGTGGCTGGAAACTGTCGATATAATCTGGGATGCTTGGATACTGGAGGGAAGTCCCGTTCATGGTGGTTCTTGCTTTCAAGTCTCGTTCATATTTCTTTCCTTCAGAAAAATAATTTAAAAAAAAAATTTAAATCCAGGTCAAAATGGTGTAACATGCCAAAAAACACCAACCATAAAAAGAAAACACACTTCGAAAGAACAAGTACGGCACATTTAACCCCTTCACTGCCGAGAAAATGTGAACGCAATCTAACCGCAAGAGGCATAGATCCTCATGAGCCCCCCGCGACTGTGTGTGTGTGTGGGGGGGGGGGCTCATGAGGATCTATGCCTCTTGTTAAGACCACTTTGTGCCCATGTTTGCTTTTGGACAGTTGTGGCTTTTGGTCGTTCAGTAAACACAGATTTCAGAAACAAAATGTTGGCAGGGAAAGAGTTAAAGAAATACCCAACAAAGACAGAAACACGCTTAGAACAGCAAGTACAACGTATTTGTTTTTTAGTTGTCCTTTTTTAGTCCCATCTATTTATAGAAAGGACGTTTTAGGACGGGTCGCGTGGGGCTAATTTAATAGCTTGTCCATGATGTCAAACTCACAAACCAGATAGGTGAGGCTAGCGCTGGCAGAATTGTATACAAACCAAGGGGAATCACTCAGCGCTGGACAGACAAACAGTTAGATCCCCTGCCCCCGCCTATCAGGCACCCATGTGTATGTATGTTTCTCCTGCCTACTTCCTAAGTTCTGGAGAAAGACATGGGTTATAAGCGAGACCTGATGCATCCTTTTAGGGATGTAGATGATCGTCTTGTTCTATACCTGCGTATTTCTATGTGGGCTGGCGAATGGGTGCCTGATAGGCGGGGGCAGGGGATCTAACTGTTTGTCTGTCCAGCGCTGAGTGATTCCCCTTGGTTTGTATACAATTCTGCCAGCGCTAGCCTCACCTATCTGGTTTGTGAGTATCTATAACTCGAGGCAAATTTGTATCGTTACATTGTTGTGTAATGTTCTGTGCATCTACTGTGGGAAATCAGGGTATTTACCCGACCACATAATTATAGTAATGCACCTTCGTGTTTGTGTATGTATGTTTCTCCTGCCTAACTCCTAAGTTCCGGAGAAAGACATGGGTTATAAGCGAGACCTGATGCATCCTTTTAGGGATGTAGATGATCGTCTTGTTCTATACCTGCGTATTTCTCTGTGGGCTGGCGAATGGGTGCCTGGCAGGGGATCTAACTGTTTGTCTGTCCAGCGCTGAGTGATTCCCCTTGGTTTGTATACATGATGTCAAAGGCGGGCAGGTCTAAACCTCTCACAACTGAAGTAACAAAATAAAAATTACCTTATGTCTATTTACGCTAACCTCGCTGCTGAACGTACATTTGGCGCGAAGCGCCGTATGTGCGTATGTATGTATGTATGTGTGTATGTATGTGTGTATGTATGTATGTATGTATGTGTGTGCGTATGTATGTAAACAAGAGAATCTCCGATATTTCTGTACACACTAGCTTGAAACTTGAAGAAATAATTTCTTAAAGGGGTGGCTAAGAGAGCCTCCGAGCATATTGTAATCGAATGTCTCATTTAAGACATAAACAACCGTTTTTAGGAAGTCGGTTGTCCCAGATTATAGTCCGTAATTTGTGTCATATTTACTTGAAATTTTGGATATAGCTAGTTTGGATAAAAGCATTGGATGAGTTCGTGAGCCAGCTTTGTATCCTTTCAACTTCTTAGTAAAAATTAATTCTTTTCAGGAAAGAATTAAAACAGTAAAAAAAAAAAAAAATTAAAAAATTGACTTCTAGAGAACGTCAGACAGTGGCGGTGACGTAAACAGGCAACTCTGTCAGACATTGACATAATACTCTAAATATAACGTAGTTCTCTCTAGCATCTCTCTCTCTCTCTCTCTCTCTCTCTCTCTCTCTCTCTCTCTCTCTCTCTCTCTCTCTCTCTCACACACACACACACACACACACACACACACATACACACACACACACACACACATACATGCGCGCATCTCCAAGAGGCATAGATCCTCATGCGCCCAGAGAGCGCATGAGGATCAATGTCTCTTGGAGATGTTAGGAGCGCGCGCATTCACGCACTAACACACACACACACACACACACATACACACACACACACACACACACACACACACACACACACACACACACACACACACACACACACACATCGTCGCGCTTTCAGAAGAGCATTCAAGTGACCCGATACAGCTAGTTTGGAGAAAGACATTGGATGAGCTTTGTACCCTTTCAACTTCTTCAGTAAAAATTAATTCTTTTCAGATAAAAAGTAAAACAGTAAAAATAAAAACTTGACATCTGGAGAAAGTCAAACAATGGCGGTGACGTAAAAGAAGCAACTCCGTCACCACGCAGACATACTCTAAATATGACGAAATTCTCTCTCTCTCTCTCTCTCTCTCTCTCTCTCTCTCTCTCTCTCTCTCTCTCTCTCTCTCTCTCTCTCTCTCTCTCTCTCTCTCTCTCTCTCTCTCTCTCTCTCTCTCTCTCTCTCTCTCACACACACACACACATACGCGTGCATCTCCAAGAGGCATATATCCTCATGTGCCCGGAGTGCGCATGAACATCTATGCCTCTTCAGGATGTTTGGAGCGCGCGCATGCACGCACGCACACGCATACACACACATCGACGCGCTTTCGGAAGAACATGCAGGTGTACTTAGTATAGCATGTATCTAGGTAAAGTCAACCTGATTTCACACAAATTATAGCAAGACTGAAATTGTACCGTGAAATTCTAGTTTTGTCACCATTTTCGCAAGTCTTGAAGCGAAAGCGAAACTCATAACATGTTAAATATAAAATTACGTAAAAACAAAAATACGTCATGACTGACAAATGGCGTTTAACAAACCAATGACGCGTATGCACTGCGCGCGCCCCTTATAGAGTTCACTATGATGCATTGACACATCTGCGAGGCTTTTTCAAAAGGAAATATTTCAACATCAGAATCAAGTCAAAGACAAAAGGTAGAGACCCTTGACAGCGAAGACAGCTCTCATATAGAAGGGACTTTGTGGGTTATGGTTCATCCCATCTTGTCTCCTTTAGATAGGCATTCCGGTTTGTTTTGTATGGTGAAGTCACACTCTTTTTTCTTGCCTTCAAGTCTCTTCCATCGAATTATGTAATAATTAAGTATGTAAGTTTTAAATTGAATAAAATATAGTTAGCTTGGAATTCACTGCAAACTTGTGATAAGTAAATACTAAACTGTAGTACCAAGTGTTCTGTACTAACTACCTATGATGTTTAACGATGGTTAGCAATTTCACAGGAATGTAAATAACACCAAGTATAACTTCTCACAGTCACTGAAATTACATGATAGAGGTTAAGTTTACGCCGGACAACTCCCAACAACGAACGAGAGCAAAGTCCTGACGGATAACCAGCATAAACCATAAGCACATACAACACCACACACATCTGCAAGAGGCGTAGATTCTCATGAGCCCTCCGGGCTCATGAGGATCTATGCCTCTTGCAGATGTTTCGAGTTTTGTCTATGCTTATGGTGGAATATAGTTATATACCGTGCCTTCGTTTCGTTCGTTTTGGGGAGTTGTACTGCGTAAACGTTACCTAAAATTACCATTGTTTGCAGTATCAGGCCGTACCGTAGAGAACTGTGCTAATCATCTCACCAATCCAGACCAAAAAGGTGACTGCCAAGCGTGTGAAATGCAAAGAAGTACCCAACGGAGAAAGAAACACGCTTAGAAAAAACGGTACAACACAATTTATTAATATTTCGGGTAAATACCCTTTGTCAAAATAGACAAACAAACAGAGACATTATTTGCTACTTATCTTCAGATGCAGAAGGAATGTGGCAACTGAAGATAAGTAGCAAATAATGTCTCTGTTTGTTTGTCTATTTTGACAAAGGGTATTTACCCGAAATATTAATAAATTGTGTTGTACCGTTTTTTCTAAGCGTGTTTCTTTCTCCGTTGGGTACTTCTAATCATCTCACCGTCTGATTTTCTACTAAAACTTCTTCATCCATTTCACGATAGATATCACACAAAAATCAAAAGATCAGAACAAGCTCAGTATCACCCAAGTTTTGTTACAAAACTGTGTCCGTCCTGCGGAGGCAAAAGAAAAGTCCGTTTCTCTGAAAAGCGACGTTTTTATTGTAATACAATGAGATAGTTCAAGGTTGGTGCCAGAATAGCTTGGCGCCTGAAGCGCCAAGCTATTCTGGCACCACCCTTGAACTGTCTTGCTTGTCGCAAACATAGACTTCCTGTCTTTTGCCTACACAGGGAGGCTGTCACATTTTACCAGTTTTCAGAAAATGGAGTCTTCAGGAAAACCTCTGACAGATGATGCCCAAAGACTGTCAGGCAAATCTCGAGTGCGTCCGCACCATCGGAAACGCCATCACATTGTGTTGTGTCTGCTGTGGTTTGAAACAGACTGTCAGGCACGATAAGTCCGGCCATAATAATTATCACCAGGTCATAATGCAATAATGTTGATCCAGAAAGGGGTATTATCAAGGAAGAAGCACGAGGAAGCAGAATTTACTTTTAAAAGGGCGACGTTCAAGTCACTGCGGGTCACTGTTACACGGGCCATCCTCAATAGACGATTTTCGGAAATCAAAAGTATGTCATAACTGCACGTGTTTCGACGAAAACAGTGGATTAAAAGCCCGGACAAACATGCGGTAGCGCCTGCCATTCAACTTTTCTTTTCTGTCATTAAACACATCCTCATTATACAATATGTCGAACGCAACACCACCCATACCAATATGCAACATTGTAGCCAGACTATACCAGTGTGCCGCATGTACCTCTTACATGTCACTATGCGAGACATAAACTTGATGGGTGGGGAGACTGACATTCAGGTCACACTCAAGTGGACATAAATCCACACTTACAGAAAACCGTGACTCATAAACAAATTAAGTCAATTGTCTGTGCATGAATGGCAGCAAGGTGCAAATGTTGAGGAACAGTTTATTCCAGCACAGACGTCCCGAACCCGAGACACACAAAAACTGAAGTTGGTATAACACGCGAGAAGTTCACAATGTCAACATTTTTTAATGAAACTTGCTACTGCAGTAGCACTAGCATAGTGACCACTTAATTGCATTCAGAAATGAAGTATTAATGACATTTCATCAAACTGTAAAAGTCGACCGTATTTAATTTTACTTCAGTCGACAATGACAGTCTAGTGAACGTTAAGCTCCATGACACGTGCTGGCCTGTGATTTTGGACCTTACGGCCGGGGGCCGTAAGGTCCAAAATCACAGGCCATCACACATTTTAAGCGTAACATCTGTGTATTTCTCTGCAATGACCCTGGCCTACTTTTTCACCGGGAATTTGATGTGTATAATTGAGAAGAATTACGACTTTGGCCACTTGACTGATTTTACGACGGGTGTGAAAAGGCGGGAAATGCGGGAGTGAGGGCACTTCTGCGCGCGGCGTGTGCGGCGTTGTTGCCCGGCCAGTGAGCAAAAGGTCCTCGGGCCTGACTGCGAACGGCCCGATCCCATTTTGATTACGTGGTGTGTTACGTTCGTGGTTCTGCCATTCTTTTTAGGGCATGTGCGTGTTGGTCATAGGAAAAGATCCGGTGTTCAGTTATTTTAGATTAGAGTCACGTACCTTTTTAGTATGATTCGTTTCTTTTTGCATGGAGATTTGCGATCAATTTTTGTGTGTGACTAGAATGTTGCACATTTTGCTCACTTGTAGCAAAGTCAGACCTAGATTAAGCTGGAAGGTTCTGAAAAAGGCGCGATTGTTCTCAAACATGACGTCAAAGTTTTGTAGTACACATGTTGGTTACATTTCATGACGTTTACGCAATGCACCTAGATTTTAGAGAAAGATTGTAGAAAAATGTAGAGTGTTCCTTTTAATCAATATTAATGATATTTGGTTACGTTTTCTTTTCTGATTGTTCGAGTTGTGTAATTGCGGGATTATTGTGGAAATTTGTGATATTATAAAAGAGAGTGTGTGCATGCATTGTATGAGACTGTATCAAAAGTGTGGATGCATTTATGAGAACTAGTGCATCAAAGTGTGGATGCATTTATGAGAACTAGTGCATTAAAGTGTGGATGCATTGAGCTGAGAGTGCATCATGAAAATAAAGTACTGTTGAAACTCTTATTCCAGTGTGGTATACAATTTTGTGCCACGTGTGACGAGTTGCAAATGAGTGCAGTTTTTCTACAAGAACCCTACGCGAGTCTGTTTGGTGTGATTGCATCATACTTCGACTACTACCACTTAATAGGGCGCCCCGTTATCAGTCGTCAGAGTTTGACTGACCATATAGATTGATCGATCTTTTTTTTCAGAATGTGTGTATCAGCTCTCTGACCGTCACAACTCTGCGTCCAGCCTCTTGAGGGCAGAAAAAAAGACTGACGACAGGGATATAACTCATTTAGACCGGACACGGCACATCAAGATATGGATCGACCATGAAATTTCAAGGGTGGTGCCAGAATAGCTTGGCGCTTATAGGCGCGAAGCTATTCTGGCACCATCCTTGAACTCTCATGATCATCTGTCTCCTGAATAATTAATGTGATACAGCCTGAAATATTTTTAAAATATATTTACATTTTGTCTTAAAACCTTTCTTTTAGTCTGACTGGCCAGATCTGTACAATTCCCGCCGACAGATGGCCTTAGTCGCCTGCTCCTCGTTAAACCCAAATAACTAACTAACTAACTTGTAATACAGTCTTTTGAGAACAACTCCAAAATGTGGGGATTTCGATCTTGGCGCACAGTGGGTAAAGCCCTACTGACAAAATAATCCCAAGAAAGGGAAGAATGTAATGCATTACTTATGGGGTTGGTTTTTTTTAAGGCCAGGCCGGAAGTGTGACTTATCGCTTTAAAACAAAGTAGTGCATTGCACGAGCATTCTTGTCCATAAATCCATGTTGAAAACGGGCTGGAATTTTAACAAATACTATACTGCTTTGTAGTTGTGCTTTTTAAGCGTGTTTCTTTTTGTCTTGGTATTTTCTTTGCATTTTACACGCTTGGCAGTCACCCTTTTTGGTCTGGATTTTTTCTCTCTCAGAGAAGCACAGAGAACTATTAATTTATTTAGTTAAATTCTCGCTGTCCATGTTGATGTTATCCCAATTAGCCCTGCAGCAGAAGAGAGATGGATTGATCATGTTATTTCTTGGGTAGTGCCAGATGAGCTTGGCGCCTGAAGGCGCCAACTCATCTGCCACTACCCTTGAATTATCATGATCAATCCATCTCCTACAACTTGTGCATATTCGTTAGACACTGCCGCCAAGAGTTTGGAAATGCAGCCGTGGGGTTAAGGGGGTTAATCTGGTCTTCCTTTGGTCTGATCTACTGTGCATAACCTGGCTGTCACAGTTTCAGCATCAGCAGGCCATTCCCATTATCTCCCAACGGCTATACACAGTTCTTTTTAACAGCCAGTTCGTTTCCACAGGTTTCACAGCCTTTGACTGCCGGTAGCAGTTCTTGTCGCGATGATTCCTGCAGGAATTGTAGCGACAAAAACCGACACCGACAGCCACAGGTTTAAAACAAAACAGGTAAAAGGCTGGTGATCACTTATTGATCGTAAAATAAATGTCGTGTATTCATCTTCCTCATAATTGATTTTTCCTACTTATAAGCGTTACGTGTTTTCTTCCTTAAACGTTATTTGGATAGAACAGGCTGCAAGTTTCCAGCAAGCGGGACCCAGTAAACAATGACCATCGAGCCGACGTCGGCACGAGGGTCTTTAATTTACTTGGGTAATAACATCAAACTTCTACTCAGCCTCCGTCAGCACATGTTTGGAACAATAAAGATTGTCAAAATCGCATTGTGGTACAATTGTAGTGACTTTTGTTGCCGGTTTATTCTCTGGCAAACTGACGTCATTATGTTTAGAGTCATTTTACGACGCTCATAGTCTAGCAGCTGCCCTTCATAGACGATCAGCCGTTTACGAGATAGTGATTTTCTAGAGAGTAACAAAGGTTTGGGTATATCAAAATGAAGTCTAGTATGAATAAAAGCAGTGCGCACTCGTTTTAAACCGCCGGAGGATGGAGACATTTTTCTGTAGCACATTTTGTTTCCAGTATGGCTGCAGACGAAACCAGGACCTTCGCGGCCATGTTTACAGGGGATCAGTAATTTACACGGGTCTCATTGTTCCTATTCAGTGGTAGTATGCACTATATGTCACTTAAAAGGATTTCATTTTTTAAAGTAATATTTTCACACTTAGATATATTAAGAGAAGAAACAATTACGAAAACGCTTGCCTTGAACGCAAAATTAATATCGTTTCGCAACAATAAGGTATCCCAAAATCACGTGATCAAAACATCACGTGATGCCACGACCACTGCGGACGTGAATTTCTGTGTGCCGACGGGTTCTTTTTTATTTGTTCTACATAAGCTTGTTTGTTTAAAAAAAAAAAAAGCAAACGTGTCAAGTTGCTGTGTGCATTTTTACGGCTTGATAAAGGTTTGTCACGTTTATTTCCATTCACTTTACCATCGCTTTGCCCGTTTCATTTCGACAACACAGCACCAAAACAAAACGTAACCCACAACACAAACGCTATCTTCAAAACCTATGCTGCATTCTGTAAAAGAAAAAGAGTGCCACACCACTTGGTTTTAACTGTCATGGCTGAGCAAAGTTTCGGAACTTGATTAATTATTTTATGCAGCAGTAACATTTATTTTAATCAGTTGCACTGACAAGCTATGTTGTGATGTGCGATCACTGCCAGTGCCAATTTTACAGTCTCAGTGATCACTGATGGTACAGTACACTTCACACTGAAAAAAAAAATACACAGCACAATGTGAACACGCTTGGAAGTTCATGCAATGCTTTGTTTAAAATTGAACCCTATCTTGCTAGCAGTAGCCTACTGCACAAAAGAGGAACTTATTTTGCTGCTGTGTTATTTGCAGTTTGTCTGCATATAGACATTTGCAGTTCGCTGCAAGGATTCTTAGCAGCTGACATTAGCACTGACATATTGGGATTAAAACGAGAAAGAAAACGGAGAAAGGTGACACAGAGATGATTTAATAAATCAGTCAAGTGATCAAATGAATGAGCTATCTATGTTTTATGATAAACAGCTAGTTATGGGAGGGGGTGGGGGGGGGGGGAAGGAGGCACATACTTTATAATGTACACGTACTATTTCTTTCAGTGTTTCCATCACCCATTCATAACACCATTAGACTCGATGAGTTGTCATGTTTTGAGTGGTTTACAAAATACATGTACTTGTTGCTGTTACATTATCTTCTTACTGGTTTTGACATTTCGCTGTAAGATTTACAGTCACATACTTTAAGCGTGTTCCCCCTAACGCACACAGAGGTTGACTGTATCATTGATATGTGTGTGTAGGTAGCGTTTGGTTTTGTTTGAGGTGGCAGTTTTGGCCTCACCTTTAAGTTTGGTGCCGCTGTGCATGTGGCACCAGTACTATTTACAGAACTGATGACTGCATGTGCAGGCTAGTTCACGGTATCAAAATGTGAACTGGGCAGCCTATTGTTTGAAGTGATCAGTGGTAGCAACATCCATGATGTATGTGTGCATTTGGCCACTGGTACTGTTTACAAAGGTGCTGTTTACAGAACTAGTGGCTGAGTAGGCATATTATTATTAGTACTGTTATTGTTATCAGGTGTGGCCTTATCTCTTAGTTTTGGTGCCCCTGTGCATGAGGCCAACAGTACTTTTCACAGAACTGACGGCTGCATGTGCAGTGTGGTTAACTGGACACATGAAATTTGTAGGTGGGCAGCTAAAATACAGGCAGTCAATACAAGCCACTTGCTTAACCTGAAGTCTCTATATATAGATTTTACAGTCCACTAATGCCCATCAGTATACAATTGTGCATGTCTTTTGTGGGTATTCTGTGGTTTTGTATGTGGGCTGGGGTTGAAAGTGGGGCGGTATAGCACCTATTACCGTGTATGTACAAAACCTTCATTACAAACAAACATAAATTAATAATTTTAATAAATAGTTATTTGGGTTTAACGCCGTGCGGTAGACTACGGCCATCTCATGGCAGTTAAATAAATAAGATAAAGTAAGTCAAAGATACCTGGGACATAAGAATGCTAAGTAAAGTATAGATTATGATCATGCACATATGTACATTGGTGGATGTTCTGCGGTTTTGTGTGTGTAACTGGATTGGGGTTGGGAGCGAGTGATACTGCACCTATTACCATGTACGTGTATAAGACATAAGACATTTATTCACCAAGTAAAACGTTACAAGGATTTTTGTGTGGCATGGCGACAGTAAAATATGTCCTCACTTGTAGGGCATTCATCATGTCATACACTTAGTTGGCGAAAATCCTATATACAGCACTAAAAGATAGATAAACACAATATTAAACACAAATCAGTCATATGTCACAAATCATGGAATCACGTTGTTCCGTGCATGGTGATGTATTGAGGACAGCTTCTGGAAAAAAAATTGCATCTGAATCGAGAGGTTCTGGCTTTAAAAGCACGAAACCGCCGGCCAGAGGGCAGAAGCTCGAAGAGATGATTGGCTGGGTGTGACAGATCTGACAGAATAGTACTGGTGGCCACATGCACAAGGGCACCAGGGTGTATGTTCTTGAGCTGTATGCTGATGTGTATGTACAAACCCTACATTACAAACAAACAAAACAAAACAAACAAACAAAATAAATAAATAATTTAAATAAATAATATAAAGTAAGTCTAAGGTACCTGGGACATATGCATGCTAGGTAAAGGATAGATTAAAAATTATGAACATACACAGATGTGTATGTCCTTCTTTTGGTAGGTGTTCTGCGGTTTTATGTGTGTATTTAGGTAAGGGTTGGGAGCAGGCAGTATGGCACCTATTACCATCTATATATGTGTATATTTTCTTGTTTGCTGATGCCCCCACACGGGTCTGCCCTGGAGGACTTGGGTGGGGTTAGGTGCTTTTTAGTTCCCAGGGTCACCCTGGTCAGCCCCACAGGGTGGGTTTCCTTTCTATTCTGGGGCATGTGTTTCTGTCTACCCTTGGTCCATTCACCTGTATTTGTCTTTTTAAAACTCTCCCAACTGTCTGCACTGCCTGTAGCCCTTGATGTTGGATGTGTGTTGCTAGACAGTCTTAGCTTTATTTAGGCCCCATGTTGTAGGTTTATTTAACGTATTTGACCGGCTGGCGACATACATTCAATTTTCTGTTTAGTTTTTTTTTTTCACAAGCAGTGCAGGCACGTCCTGAGAAAGCCTTGTTGCTGTCGGGACGTTAAGCAATGTACAATCAATCAATCATTGTTTGCTGATGTGTATGTACAAAACCTTCATTACAAGCAAACAAAATAAATAAATAATTTAAATATATACTTATTTGGGTTTAATGTCGAGCAGGCGACCAATGCCATCTCATGGCGGTTAAATAAAAAAAGATAAAGTAAGTCAAGATACCTGGGACATATGAATGCTCAGTAAAGGATAAATTATGAACATGCACAGATGTAAGTGTCGTTTGGTGGGTGTTCTCTGGTTGTGGAGTGGGGTTGGGAGTGGGCAGTATTACCATATATGTGTATGTGAACATCAGCATATGAACAAAACCTACTTTTCAAACAAATAAAAATAAATAATAAATTTAAATAACTAGGACATATGAATACCAAGTAAAGGATATATTATGAACATGTACAGATGTTTGTTCTGTGGTTTTGTATGTGGGGTGGGGAGCGGGTGGTATGCACCTATTACCATATGTGTACATGTTATGTTCACATCATATATATGTATGTTCTCATCTTGTATGCTGATGTCCCCCACCCAGGTCTACCCTGGGGGACTTGGGCGGTGTTAACTACTTTTTAGTTCCCAGGGTGACCCTGGTCAGCCCCACAGGGTGGGTTTTCCCCTCTATTCAGG
The DNA here is from genome assembly GCA_036245525.1 of Semisulcospira habei. NCBI lineage: Eukaryota > Metazoa > Mollusca > Gastropoda > Semisulcospiridae > Semisulcospira > Semisulcospira habei. The sequence goes on from BTPG01000007.1 coordinate 69,517,564, forward strand.
GGCGTGTGTTTCTGTCTACCCTTGGTACATTCACCAGTATTTACCTTTTTTAAACTCTTCCTACTGTCTGCACTGCTTGTAGCTCTTGATATTGGATGTGTGTTGCTAAAGGGTCTAGTTAGGTTTATTTAGTGTATTAGACCAGCTGGCGACATACATTCAATATTCTGTTTAGTTTGGGTTTTTTTCACAAGCAGTGCAGGCACGTCCTGAGAAAGTCTTGTTGCTGTCGGGACGTTAAACAATGTACAATCAATCATTTTATGCTGATGTGTATGTGCAAACATACATCACAAACAAACAAACAAACAAACAAATAATAAATTAATAAAATAAGTTGGGGATACCTGGTACCTATAAATATGCATGTTAAGTAAAGGATAGATTATGAATATGCACAGATGTATGCATACTGAAAACAAATTTCCTCTCCTTGGTGACCACTACCATACCACTATAGTGATCATGTGCATCAAGGAATTCCTTCCATCCATAATTAAAAGGATAAATAATAAATAAATATGTAAGTGAATACATACATGAATCAATAAAAAATAAATAAATAAAACATGTAATATAATAGAGAGGGCTACTATCTGTATTGTGTCTCATGCAGTCCTGATAAAGCTTAATCATAAGAGTCCTTGTGAGTACTTGAGTGCGGATTGGTTGAATTGGTTGCAAAAACTAAAATTTTATATTTAGGTGTTTAGCTGAACATGGTGATTTTGATGGAAACGGTTCGGAGATGGATTTCACTCTGCCTGGCTTGTGCTTAAGACCAGTCGGATACGAGTGTGCTTGACCAGTTAAAAATCCCATCTCCACTAATAAAATAAATTAAAAAAAAGAGCAGACCTGCACTTAGAGCCGTTAGGCTGAAAAACAGACGAACAACATGCATGTTGTATCCGGCCAAAGAATGTTGAAGATGGTCGGCAGACACATTGCACAACATGCACAAAGGGAGTTTACTTTCGATATGCTTTCCTCCCACAAAAGACCGAGTTCTATGGAAAAGGCTGTTTTCAAGACCAGGAAAAATAACGTATTTGACGTTGATAAGATGTTCAAATCGAAAATAATCTCTGTTTCAATTCAGGAGCAAAGTAAAGCTTCATCAACCGTGCGCGTCTGATTGACGTCTTTAGAAGGCTTCTCGCTGACCGCCATTTTGAAACTAGCGACGCGACTATGCTTACCGCATTAAAAATAATACTTTTAAACTTATTTTATCGTTTATATGTATGCACGTTTACTTGCTGATGATTTTAATTTACTCACTGGAATAAACTTGTAACTTGTATGCTTGAAAGTTTCAATGTTATGCACAAAAAATGTCTTGCACCTTATCCGGGCTGTGTACGAGGACTGGCGGTTCCCTCACATTGAAAAATAGCTTTCGAAAAACACTTCTACAAAAATGTCTCCATCCTAAGGACAAATATTGTTGCCATGCATAAACTATATGGCATTAGTACTTTCGTTTCGTACCTGCAAACCATTGTTACTCTTTTGACGAACTACTTAGTCTGCAGAAATTGCGAAAAGCTGCTCGACTATCAACATGAGGGCAGCACGACCCCAGTTCGACCTAGCCTGCATAAGGGTATTATTAGATCGATCAAGCAATAGATTTATTCTCCTCAGGGGACCAATACTGGTCTCTTCGAATGGAAGAATTTTATTTGCTGGTGTGTGAGCACGAGCACTAAACGTCACGTGGTCGGTGAGTGAATATAAAAGCCATGCGCAGATCACGTGCTTTCCAGGGGGGAAATGATGGGCTTGTTCAATAGCATGTCCGTTGAAAAGTCCTGGTAAATCAAAGTGGCATAGTTGGAGTGCGCCTGAGTTGATCAGTGTTCAGGTCGTACTCCATCGGTAATAGATTTCCCTGTCCCCCATAACCCGCCCGACAGGGCCGCCCATTATGGCACTTCGATGCCGTGGACGTTTAACCCGAACTAACCAACGTGCTCTTCAGATTACGTCACATGAAAGAAAAACGGACACATGCAGTGTTATGCATACAATCGTGAAAAAGTGTTAGTATTTCGTGTGACAAAAAGTGCGCACAAAATAAAAAACTGAATGCATGACTTATGGTGTCGAAACATCAACAACAACAATAACACAGCTCAAGAAAGAAAAGAACTCATCGACATGCTATTTTTCCCCATTTATTTCACTGTTAGTAAAAACTGGAATAGTGTGAAATGTTAAAATTAAAATACAACACAGTGACAATCACAAGCGTGTGATGATCTTTCATTTTGGACCTTGCGCCTCGAAGAAGTAAGGTCCCAATCAAAGACCAGCAAACGTCGACGAACAATAAAACAGAGACATTGCTGAAATGACTGTTTAACAATAAATATCAGCTACGCCTGTAGCATTCAAAGGGTTAAACCCTTTACTGCCGAGAACTATAGATTATCATAAGCCTTCGCAGTTGCGGGGCTCATAAGCATCTACGCCACTTGCTGAAACAACTTTGTATCCATGTTCCTTGGACGATTGGAGATTGGTGACGTTGAATTTCCTGTGATTTCAAAAAAACACAATCTGCGTCCACAGTCCTGGGTTAACTCATTTGAGACATGCCGCCTCCGAATACGCGGCTTATGCCGCGTATCCGGAGGTGGCATGTCTCGAATGAGTTAATGTGGTCAACATTATGGAAAGTTTCAACAACCTGTGTAGAAATGAAGAATATACTTGTATATCTATGGAAAAGGAGTTAGTTAGTTAGTTAGTTAGTTAGTTAATTAGTTAGTTATTAGGGTTTAGCGTTGAAGAGGCGGCCGTATATGCAAAAGAAAATAAAGCCAAAATTAAAATATTTGGCAGTGTAAGTGTACAGATCTTCTGCACATGGTCAGTAAATGTAAACATTTTAAAATTTGACCAGTAAATTCAAACCAACCACAAAAAACAACCTTAGAACTTGAATGAGTCGGACGAAAAAGATTTGATTGTTTTCTCAGAGTAACCTTTCCCCCACCCCCTCTCCCCACCCCTCCCCCTCCTTACCTCCTCTTCCTCCCCCCCCCCCCCCCCCCCCAGCACAACCCCAAGCAGTGACAGGGTCTTGGACTTCTGGTAAGTGCGGGTAGATACTAAAGTCTAGAGCTGTAAGATCCAAAATCACAGACAAGCGGTTAGTTGCATGAGTGAGCTTAGTCCTGCGCAAGCCAAGAAGCAAGAAGCTTAGTGAAGAGCGTAGGACTAAGCTCACTGATGCAACTGACCCAAGCACACAGTCGCGCGCATTTCCACTGCGGCCGAGGGGCTTTGCTTACTGGGTAAAGTTTAGAGGGGGCGGGGTGTGTGTGTACCAGCAAGAGGCATAGATCCTCATGAGCCCCCGCAGATGCGGGGGCTCATGAGGATCTATGCCTCTTGCTGACCTTAGTTTCTTTTCGCGGTCATTCTACACATGCAGGGACAACACGCTGAGCGAGGATGACTGAGGAGAATAAATAGTAGTTCGAGAGTTCGTGTAATAGTGGTGAGTCCAGAACAAAAGAATTGCTCGCCATCAGCGGAAACATGCAAAGAAATTCATCAAAAAGCAAGAAAGGCGTTATAAAAGGACAAATACAACACAATTTAACATTAAATGTTCGCGTTAAAACCATTTTCTTTTTAATTAACAGCCTGTATTTTGCAATAAAATATGTCGTTTAAAGCGACAGGTGCTCTCTCAAGAGAATTCTAGAAAGATCAAAATGTGCTACCCGTCACCAAAAACCATCGTTTAGGCGCCCACAGCCATCTCCCCCGCCACCTACCGCCCCCCCCCCCCCCCCCACCACTCCCCCCCACCCCACCCCCCCAAATTACAAAAAAAGGCCCCCAACGGTATTAGACAACATGAACTTCTCTTTTTCAGTGAGGCAAGAAGCTGTGCAGTACTTGCCTTTTCAAAGCGTGTTTCTTACATTGTTATTCATTCATTTTATGGGAAAACATGGTATACGGACTGGAATTAAAGTCGTTGTAAGTCTCAATTGTAAGCGTGCATCAGGATGATGGCCAGGAAGAAGAAGACTGTGGGGAAAGCGACGAGGAAGACAAAAGACGCTATCTCGCCCGATGTTAGCGGCTGCTTCTGCAAGTCATCGAAGTACGCATAATCGTTGTATTTCTTCACTTCCGCCGGAAGTTCCTGGACGTTATCGGCTACGGCTGCGTCAGAGAAGTCTGCGCCATTGTTCTTTTCCATTTTGTTCTTCTAAAACAATACACATAAATGAATATATAAAGTACGAATGAACACATCATCTTCCGGTCAGTACTGAGTGAGTGAGTGAGTGAGTGAGTGAGTGAGTGAGTGAGTGAGTGAGTGAGTGAGTGAGTGAGTGAGTGAGTGAGTGAGTGAGTCAAACGTGTAAAATGCAATAGAATTCCCCCCCCCCCCCCAAACAAAAAAATAAATAATAATAATAATAATAATAATAATTAATAAATAAATAAATAAATAAAATAAAATAAAACAACAACAACAACTTGCTTAGAAAGGACAAGTACAACAGTTTATAACTGTGATGTACTTGACCACTTTCTAAGAGTATCTTTTCTTAGCTTGGAACTTGAATGAATGATATGAATGCATAAATGAACAATGAATGAATGAATGAATGAATGAATGAATGAATGAATGAATGAATGAATGAATGAATATGTTTCCTCAACTGACTCAAGATTCAGGAAATCTTATTGTCCGCAAAAGGATATTGTCTTTGCCTGCTGTGCGTAAATAAGACCAAACAAACATAATATCACAACATGCATCACAAATGTTAGTAAAATTGTATGGACAGTTTCAAAATCTCATTCATAAGACAAACCATTAAGTTATTAGGTTCTTTCTCCGGGTACTCCGGCTCTTCTTCCCCCACGACTTTGGTATCAATTTGAGCTCACTTAATCAAATTTCAAATATAAACGATTTGAATTTCCAAATCTTCAGTAGCTCGCTTGAGCTTGCCCTTAGCACCACGTGAATGCTCTATGTTTATGTACAGTGTGTGAGTGAATGCGCCTGATTCACATGAGCGTGCTTGTTAGGTTTGAGCCGATTTTCAATTGTGATAACTGAAGCGCCTATTTAATGCGCTGATTTATTTATTTAAATATTGCACTAACTCCGCTATTATATTAGAAATAGGACCTCAATAAATTATTGCTTTTAAAAGTACGCTAAATCCACAACTAATAAAATGGAAAAACAACAACAACAACAACTGTGAAGCCTTCGTTTCTGCGATTAGCTTTCATACCCCTTCGAGCGTCTTCGCTTACAGGGGACGTAACCGAGGCACCGAGGTACTAACTACTTTCACGCTAACGTCCCTTAGTTGTTTTCGCATCAGTCCTCTTGCTGGCCCTACATAAATCTGCGATCATTGGATGCATGTGTCATCCGTTTGGCTGTCCAAGACTCGCTGCTTTTTGTTGAGGGATCGCCTAGACTAAAAGCGCTACCGACAGCCAACGAGTTAACAAGCTTTAACGAGGATAACTTCAGAGCCGGAGTTAGTAGCTAGCAGAACTTGAGTGACTGCTACTTACGGTACAATGAACAATGAACAATGAACCTTTATTTTCCAACGGTAGAAGTTATTGGTAACAGGACCAGTTTTCAAACTTGCCGTTAACGCGTCTTTTCCGCCGAACGGTACCGTCAGTAGCAGCCGGTCACGGGTAGAAGGGTCGTAGAACTAGAAGATATGTTTCCCCCTCTTTCCAGAGTGAGTCCGCTGCTGGAAATGTAAGCACAACTGCATAAATATCCCATGTTGCGCCCCCCGTCCCCTTTTTCGCGCAAAGAAGGCGACCATGTCAAACCACCTGCGTGTCAAGTCGACGGGATAGACCATTCCACACCCACAACATCACAACATGAAACACTCACCTGTTTTGGGAGGCTTTGGATGAGTCGAACAACACGGAGAGTAAACAGTGAATTCTGTACAACTTCGGACACAGAGACCACGCTGATCCAAGCTTACAGGTTCAGTACTCGACACGACTGAACAGCTAGTCCGAGTCGACAAGCTGAAACGACAATCGCTTGGAACAACACACGATTGTAGGTCAGGTCAGGGGTGGTTACAAACAAGATATATTCACCGACACGAGTGTACAACACTTCTAGGGGCCACTAACCCTTTTAGCCCCAAGATTCCATTTCTCAAATTTTGGAGGTGTTGCCTAACGATTAGGTACCAGTTGCAGGAGATGGATTGATCGGGATCAAGGGTAGTGCCAGATGAGCTTGGCGCCTGAAGGCGCAAAGCTCATCTGGCACTAACCTTGAATTATCATGATCAATCCATCGCGATCTCCTGCTGCATGGTCCCGGGGCTAAAAGGGTTAACTGATAACTGAGTACCAACTTGAAGCGACTTCTTTTCCTAACAGTATGTCGAGAGACTGTACACAACTTTCGCGGAGGACTTGGCTACGTGGAAAGTGTGTCACCTATAGTGTACACAGGAGAGGTTCGTGTCCCTCAGGTGTGTCGAATACACAGTGAAAACAAGTGTGTTAAAGTTTAAAGTCCCTCGGCACACATGTGATCAATGATACACAGTCCCTTAGCCAGTCCTTGTATCTGCATTAGCAAAATGCGCAGGATAGATTTATCTTTCTCATTTCCCTGCAGCAAGAGGCATAGATCCAGATGAGCCCGCGTACACGCAGGGGCTCATGTGAATCTATGCCTCTTGCCAGTAGAGTCCATCGTCACTGATTTACAGCTTTGCTCCTCCGCAGTGGCAGAAAGTCTTGTGGTTTTAGCCTATAACTGTATAGAGGTGTTTCGTTATAGGTCGCTCTCCGAATATGGTGTTGCTTCCCCGATCACATTGTGTGCTAGTGGGACATTAAAATGAAGAAAACAACAACAACAACAATGGTGTTGCATGGTTGCTCATGGGTGAAAAATATGAGGGTGGGAGAGACTGACGTACAGTCAGTGGGGTAGAAACTCTGTGTGTGTGGGCGGGGGCGGGGGGGGGGGGGAAGGGTGGTATGAAGGTGAAGGGGGGGGAGGGGGGGTTTGAGAGAAGGGAGAGAAGAACAGGGGGGGGGGGGGGGGGGGGTTTTGCAGAGTTTTCTTGTGAGAAACAATGATTATAAATATGTTTGATTTATTCAGGACTGGACGACTAACACGGCTTCAAAATACAGTTAACTCATCCACAGAGCCCTGCATCATTAGCTGCGAAAATATTGACTCAGTCAAGGTGCCTCGCGCGCGTCAACAGCTGCGAGAGTGTCGTCTAGGGTTGCCGCCGGCAACGCTATTCGACACTTTGGCAGCTGTTGATGCGGGACCCCTTGAATGAGTTAGTATAATTATAGGCTTGGCAGACAGACGACCACACTGGCTGGAAAAATATCGCAACACGTGTTGTGTTCATTGTGTACGTCTATTTGTATACAACAGCTATTCAGCGAGTTGGGGTGATTTACGGCGAATTACATAATTAGACTTTCTATTTTTTCAATTAAATGGCTTTGGCTGTGTGGATGCTTTGGAACACACGTGGAGGTTGGTTGATAAAGCTCCAACAAAGCGCAACTAGCCACCTCTTCACTGCTGAGAAAAAAACGGACAACGCATCTATAGGCAAGAGACTTACATCCTCATGAGCCCCCGCAGTTGTGGGGGCTCATGAGGATCTATGTCTCTCGCCTGACACCACTTCGTGCCCATCTTAACATGAATGGCTGGACGTTTGACTTAACAAAAATATTTTCGAAACACGTTTTGCTTCCGCAGGCAGGGATGGGGTTAATGCTTTCATTGACGAGAAAAATTTAACACAACCCGACTGCAAGAGACATAGATCCTCATGAGCCCCCGCAGTCGCGGGGGCTCATGAGGATCTATGTCTCTTGCCAAGACCAATGTGTGTCCCTATTCCTTGGAGGGTTCTGTCTTCAGATGTGAAATGTACGTACAGTGGCGGGGAAGGGGTTAAGCCGCAAAAGCTATCTCACATCGATGAAATCAAAAGTCAACTTACAGAGGTTAATCCATGGATCGGAAACGTGGCAACGACAGTAGGCTGAACCATTTTACAGTGAGAAAAGTAGGCTGCGTCTCTTTAACGCAAAGGCGACCTCACAGTATTAAAGGGACGGGTTTGCTTATCGCCCTTTTGACCACTGCGGCATGCGTCCTTTAATGAGTAGCCCGACCAGACTGAGGATGTCTATGAACAAGAGGCATAGATTCTCATAAGCCCTGCGCCTGCAGAAGCTCATAAGAAAGGGAGGGGGAGGGGGAGAGGAGGCGGGGGGCTGGGACGTCTCTTTCCATCGTGATATGTGAATGCCAATTTTTGTGATTCATTTAATCGCAAAATAAAACGGCAAAGTTTGACATACTTCCTCAATGCGCAAAAGTCAATTTGGTCGACGTCGGCAGCCCTTGGAGCGCGCACGGCCGATGGTCTTTTGCGCATTGGATTGGCAGTCACCTTTTGGTCTGGGTTTTGCAAAACAATTTGTCCTGAATAATAATAATGATGATGATAATAATAATAATAATAATAATAATAATAATAATAATAATAATAATAATAATAATAATAATAATAACAACACGAATCTACTCTTATAATGCCTTACAAAAAGGCTGAAAGCGCGACATTGGAACAAAAACAAAACATATACAATACACACTAAGATAAAAGAAAACCTTACATGAATACGCTGACGTTAAAAAACCAATCGATAAACACTACCACACATACGCATATCTTGTTTGTGATCACCCTTGACCTGACCTACATATTTTGATGTCCGTGCAGTTCTCGACCTACTCGTGATTTACGTATAACCCGTATTAGTTTTTGAATGCTGTCAAAGTGCTGTACAATTACTTACACACAACAAAGAAATGGCCGCAATGTTTAATCTGATCCATCCTTTTCAACTCCTCGAAATAATTTACACACTTCACTCAAATCGAAACTTCAGCTTGCTGCCCGCCATCTTGCGACTGAAAACCGCCTCGAATTCTTCATTTTGCGCGACGGTGAACCAGTTTTTCCAGTCACCAACTTCACCTGGTGACAAAGGAAAAAGGAAATACCTTCACTGGCGAGGTAAACTGCAAGAGACATACATCATCATGAGTCCCTGCAGTTGCTTCTTTCTGAAGCCACTTTGTGTCCATGTCCCTTGAGCGGATGGATCTGTTTGGCCTTGGCTTAACAAAGATCAGAAACACGATGTGCATTCATTGGTAGCGACGGGTTTAATGATAATACAATACAGGCACTCATTATCAGAGGATTTCCAAGGCTGGATTGAATTACAGCAAAAAGATCAACCGTGGAAAGTCAAGGCTGGTGCCAGAATAGCTTGGCGCCTTTCTTCGCCAAGCTATTCTGGCATCAGCCTTGACTTCCCACGCTTGATCTTTTGGCTGTTCTAGCACCACCCTTGAGATACTAATGTAGGTCAATCCTCAGCTTCTGGTAGGGTGTCAAGGCTGAATACCTAAATAGCTGCAAGCGGTATAGATCCCCATGACCCCCGCAGTTGCGGGGGCTCATTTGGATCTCTTCCTCTTGCTGACATCACTTTAAATCCATGTTCCTGGGACATTTGGGATTTTTTTGTGTTAAATGAACGAAGACTGCAGAAAGACAGATTGAGTTAGATGGTACTGTACGGGATAAATTCACCTGTGTAGCTGACACATGGTGGTAAAACTCTGACAGTATAGTCTGTCTGCTTTATAAACACACTGCAATAAGTCGGTAGACACACACCGAGTGATCAAGATTACTAATTTTAACCCTTTGCGTGACGTTGGCGTTTATTATGAATCATCGCGACAACAACAACAATAAAAAACGCTACCGACACGCAAAAGGTGAATGTGAACTGAGTCAGCGTACATACTTTTTCTACCACGAAAAAGCTAAACATATGTGTTTAAACCGATACTGAGTGCGGAGAAAGCGGAAGGATAAGGTGGGACATTGCCAAACAAACAAAATGATGATGATGATGATGATGATGATGATGATTGTTGTTGTCTCGTCACATTGTTTCGGTCAGGCAAATGAAATATCATCTCCTGCACATTATCAACTTAGGTGGATAAGGTGGGATATTTCCAGATTAACAATAATGATGATGATGATGATGAAGGTGAAGATAAAGATGATGATGACAGTGATGATGATGATTGTTGTCTCGTCCCGTTGTTTCGGTCTGATAAAGGACCATCTCCTCCACAGCATGAACAAAACACAAACATATATTTACTTACCTTTGCGGTAGAAAGAGTTTCGAGAGGTGCCTTTCCATTCTGAGGTCCCGTCATTGTCCGAGCTCACCACTCGGGTCGCGCCCATGTTGGAGAATCTGCACGTATGAGCAACCTCCTGGCAAAACTCTCGACTTCTCTGCGTTCCCAAAAACTCGTTCAGTCTCTCCAACTGTCCGGCGGTGTCCTAGATGGTTGAAGGAGTAAGCGGGGATCTACCGTTATTTGCTCAATGCCAGTATATATGTATGTCTGCCCGACTAATTTACAGAGTAACAAAACGTGAGCACATAACACCCTTACTTGTTGACTTGCACTGGCTGCCTATATCTCAAGAAATTGTGTACAAGGTCTCTGTTATTTGTTACAATGCTATTACCGGTTCTGCTCTCCCATATTTTGTCCGACCTGGTTCATATTTACACGCCTTCAAGATCCCTCCGTTCAGCATCAGACACGCCTATTTTAAGGGTTCAGAGGCGAAAGAAGTCTAGCCAGGGACAGCGTGCCTTTTCTAATTTAAGTCCAGTCACCTGGAACGACCTTCCAGCACATGTCAGACATGCCCCAACTCTGTCTGCTTTGAAATCACTGCTCAAGACCTATCTGTTTTCTTATGCATATAGTTAGATGCATTTTCAGTGCGTTAGCAATCTTTGGCAGTAACTGTTCTTGTAACGGTGTGTGTGTATGTGTGAGTGTGAGCTTTTGATATGTGTCACTTCAGTTTTTGTAACATTTATTGTAGCGTTTTCTTTCTTGTACTTTTTGTTTTGTGATTTTTGATCTTGTAAAGCGCTTAGAGCACCATTCATCCCTACAGGCAAGGGATACTCGTCGCGTAGTTGGCCACCTCTTACGTAGAGCATAAACGCGGAGTGTTCGTATACTATCATTTCTAGACAGACCGGGTGACTCCCATTCTCAAACTGTTTGATTCATAGTCACCGAGAGCTTCGCTCTCGGTGACTATGAAGCAAACAGTTTGAGAATAGGAGTCGCGAGGTCTGTCTAGAAATGCTTCGCTCTCGGTGACTATGAAACAAACAGTTTGAGAATGGGAGTTCCGAGGTCTGCCTAGAAATGCTTCGCTTTCGGTGACTACGAATCAAACAGTTTGAGAATAGGCGTGGCGAGGTCTGTCTAGGAATGATAGTACAGGAACACTCCACTTTCATGTTTTATTAAACTTTTCTATGCCTCAATAATACTGGTTAAACATTATTTCCGAAACCTTTCATTGTTGGCAATGTCTACAAGCATACGAACCAGGACCGTATTCACACTAAGTCACTGCTTCGATTCTCTAATCGAGGCTAGATTACTTTTACCTAAACGTTAAAGTGTGTATTATTTCTAAATAAATTGTAATACTTCAATACACAGTTTAGTATTTGCAAAAACAGTACACTGATAAAAAAAAGTAATTCTACTGTAACTTAATCAAAAATATTTAGTTACGGGACGGTAACACTGATGATTACATCATTAGTAAATAGCAGTTACTACTACGCGTGTTAAGAGATGACCGGTTACGAAAACTGCCATACCAGGCCTGTGGAAAATGTAAGAAGAATTCCATGAATAAATAGAACCTTTCAAGACCACTTTTACATAGGAAACCACCCTCACACCATATGTCGTAGTCTTTTCGCGCTAAGCATTCTGGGATATCATGGTAAACCTGTAGCCAGTTCTCAAACTAGAGTGTGTGATGTGACTGTTCGCCAAAAAACCACACATTGCACATTTGAATGGCTCAAGCACATTTCCTACACGTAGAAAGGCCACCCACAATCAGAAAATATACTCATTTTCCCATTATTTATTTCGAAATAAGAAGTTTAGATCGCACAGAGTACGTAATAGGTTTACATACCGAAATACCAAAAAAAAAAAATGCGAACAGTTAGTCAGCTTCAAATTTGCATTGTAATGTAGATTTCGGTTTATAAACACTGAGTTCAAAGTAGTTTCGAATTCCACTTTGTTGTCTCGTATGTTGCAAGTACAACTGCATCCACTTTTTGTTGTTGTGCAGAACGGACAATTGTTTAAAAAAAATATTTGTTGTTTCAAATGTTGAGTTGGAGTTATTATGTACTATTTACGAAAATAAATGCGTCGCTCCTGTTCAACATATGGCTTTGACCTACATCGCTATTCTGCGGTTGTCTTCTTCTTCTTCTCGAAAGTCGTCACACTTGGAGTTTGGCTCTCAAAATGAAATCTGTGGTCTTCTGTAGCACCTCCACAGGCCCGTACAGTTTCTCTTGTAGAGTGGCTGGCTTCTGCCATATCTCCTCCCTCAGCAGCTGGTGGTTCCCACGGTCCTGGAGGATGTGCTCTGTGGTCTGCTCTGCTTCTCCACAAGGGCACAGGGGAGATGGCACGAGGTGAAAGCGTATGTGCAGTTGGAAATTGAGTCGGTTGTGCCCGGTCCTCAGACGGAAGATGGTCACCTGCTCTTGTCTGGACAGCTGATGGTAACTGTCTAGGGGCCGTTGTGGTGGTCTGTACACAGACTTAATGATGGTCTTCATCTCTGTGCAGCTGACTCCATTTTCATCTTGTTCTTTCTCTGCGCCCACTTTTGCCATTCTGTCAGCTTCTTGATTGCCGTAGATGCCACAGTGTGAAGGGATCCACTGCAGCACCAGTCTGGTCCACTTGATGTTCTGCGGTTGTGAAAGGTTCTATAAAACACAGAAGTGTACTATCATTTCTAGACAGACCTCGCGGCTGACACTTCTGCAACTGTTAGATCCATAGTCACCGAGCGCGTTCTATGCGGCCATAATAACAAACCTGGGCCGCATACAAAATATACCTGTTTCAGATCTTCGTACGTCACCTGCAGAATGGGATGGTCTGGGTGGCGTTCAATTTCACTCTCCCAGTCTCTCAGGTACTCGAAAATATCACCATACCAGACTGCCATTGAAGACAGGAGTTTTAGAAGTGAATGTATTAACGCATATCAGCACCATCGTAAGGTACAACAGAGAAGTAACTCCTTGACTGCTACTGACGATACCGATCGGCGGAAAAGGTGCGTAGTTACGTAGTTAGATAGTGACGTAGTTACGTAGTTAGGTAGTGACGTAGTTACGTAGTTAGGTAGTGAAGTAGTTACGTAATTAGGTAGTGACGTAGTTATGCGTCTTCAAGTTTTCGCCGAGCCGTATCGTCAGCAGCAGTCAAGTGCCCGTAAGTAAGGCGCATCCAGTATCATGCTATAAGTAGACAATAACCCAACGAAGAAGGAACCACGCTTAGAAAAGACAGTTATAACACAATTGATTACTATTTTCAAAATAGACACACACACAAGTATACATGTTTGTTTTTGTATTTTCATAAACGGTAAAATCTGAAAAATAATAAATTGCGGTGTTGTAACTGTCTTTTCTAAGCGTGCTTCCTTCTTCGTAGCTTATTCTTTGCATTTTACACGCTTGGCAGTCTGAATTTCATACTACAGGCAGCTCAGACAGACCGGAAGGGAGCAAGCATTTGAAAGGCAAACAGGCGATTTGACCAAGAGGGGGACTGAAACATGAGCCCCCAGAACACAGAGTAAGACTGTGGGAGCTTAGCTTAGGCACTAACATGTAATCAACACCGCCCGAACGTTCTACGGTAGGTCAGTGCGATAGCAACTGAGAGCTGTTACAGGCACTGAATGACAGTGTGAATTCACACACACTCACACACACACACACACACACACACACACACACACACACACACACACACACTCACACACACACACACACACACACACACACACACACACACACGCACACACACACACACGCACACACACACACACGCGCACACACACAAACACACACACACAAGCACACACACACGCATACCGCTACAGACACACACATTCCCACCCCCAGCCCCCAACCCTCCCCCTCCCCCCCAAATAAAAATTAAAATTAAAATAAAACAAATAAATAAATAAATAAAATAAGGGGTCCCATCAATATTTTTAGAGTAAAAGATTAGTAGAGTTTGATTCTTATAAATCTGGTTTATTTTAGACTGGACGACTAATACTTCACCCTTCACACCCCCTCCACCTACCCCCTCTCCCCTTTTGATTTTCAGATTTAGATTGAGAAAACAAACTAATTTGTCCCATGCCAAGCTGGCTAGGGAATTTTTTTCATCCGTGATGCATAATTATATTTTAAAATTGCGTTTCCAGATTTTTCGGAGGTATGAAAGCAACATGTCAAACTCCCCCCGCCCCTCCACCTACACCCGCCACCCCCACCCCCACCCCCACCCCACCCCCACCCCACCCCCACCCCCCACCCACCTCCACCTCCTGCTCCCCCTTCCCTCCCCGACCTTACAAAAGAATCACACAAAAAAGTAAAAAGAGAATAACACTCACAGCCTTGCTCCAGCATGACAGAAAAGAACTGTTCCCATGTTCCCTTGTACTCCATTTTCCCACCGAAGTTCTGCACGAAGGCATAGGACGACACAAACACGTCCTTCGGGTTTCTCCGTACGTACACCAGCTTCACTCCCTTGTTCGCGACGTCGCGAGGCAGGTCTCGATAGCGCAGGTGTGACCACAGCGTTCTGGGTCTGTCAGGTGGAGCTAGCTGCCTGGCACCGCCAACAACGTCCAGCCATATGTAACGATCATTGGTTTCTACGGGCTGGAGCTGGATCGTGCCCTCCATCAACATCGTCACCATGTGGTTAGTCCAGTTCTGTCCTGTAACGAGCGACCATAGTGTGTGCAGGTCTGTGATTTTGGACGTAACGTCCAAAATCACAGACCCGCTCACAAATGTTGAATATATCGTCATTCGCACTGAATATGGGGACGGCATTTGGAATGGATAATGGGTTTGAAATTTTGTTTAAACACGTCAACATAACTATAATAATACTATTACATGGTTGAACAATACAAATTATCTTTAAATCATTAAGTAGGTAAACATTGCACGGACTTCAAACATTCTTTGGTTTCATCCAGCCAGATCCATCGTTAAGAGGTTAAATAATGATCTCATGAGTCCCTGCAACCAATTTTGGGAGTTATGATCTAAAAGACTGTATTGCAGGATACACGACGTATTGAGCGTGATAGGGCAATGGAAATGCCAGAATGGCTCGCGTTTAGAGGCGCCAAGGTGTTCTGGCACCACCATTAAACTATCATGGTCGATCCGTGCCTTCTTGTATACTGTATACTGTATACTTCTTGTATACAACAGATATGCGACATTTTTGGAATCATCGGAAACACCAAAGTGTTTCCTATGATTCCAAAAATGTCGCATTTCTTTTGCTCCTCAGTATACACAGCGTGCAGGGGTTGAATGCCGTCGTGTAAAGGCAAAGACAGTAAGTCCATTTTTGTTGTTGTGAAAATCGATATTTTCGTTGTAACGCAATGAAAATTTCGCTTTTCACAAAAAGTGGACTTCCCGTCTTTTGTCTTGACATGGCAGAATAGGTCAAGCTCACCTGATTTCGGATAGCAGACTGTGATGACGTCATCTGAACGTAGAGGCAAATTCTTTACAAACTTTGCCTGCTCGTTAAAGTCATGAATGCATTTCATAGCCGGGAACTTGATGTCCGGATGGCCGAACCAAATGTCGTTTCCAAACTTGTCTTTTTGGTGGATTATGCCTAATGATGACATGGTTGTGTCAGTTCTGCTGAAGAGAATATAGCTGTTAGAGTACATTTATGAAGAAAAGAGATTTAAGACTCCATTTCATTGGGATAAAGCGTAGTTAGTTAATCATTACTGTTGCTCGGCCGTAGAGCGTTCGACTCTTGTTCGAAAGGTCGTGGGTTCGAACCCAGCTGCGGTCAACATTTGGTGAGGTATCTTTCGGTGCCCCTTCTTTGAAATCAGCTTCGTGGTGGACAAGAGACGTTAAGCCCCCAAAAGCTTAAATTAAAAAAAAAAAATGCTTGTCGATACCGCTCAGCGGAAACTCATAGTTAAGCGGGTTTTTTTCCACCGAAAGTTATTGTCATCAGTCAAATGGTAGATTTTGTTTCTTCAATCTTTGTTATTTCAACGTCAAACGTGGATACAATCTGGTGTCAGCAAGAGGCATAAATCTACATGATCCCCCGCAGTTAGGGGGCTCATGAGGACCTATGTCTCTTACAGTTGGAGTTGTACACACTTTTTCTTGGCAATAAAATGCTAATACAGTTCTCTTCAGGACTGTACATATCAAGGGGAATTACTAAGCGCTGGTTAGATCCCCTGCCCCCGCCTATCAGGCACCCAATCGCCAGCCCACAGAAAAATACGCAGATATAGAACAAGACAATCATATACATCCCTAAAAAGATGTCTCAGGTCAAACCCATGTCTTTTTCTGGAACTTATGAAGTAGGCGGACACAAACAAGAAGGTGCACTACTAAATGCAATGTGGTCGGGTAAATACCCTGTGTTCCCACAGTAGATCCACAAGACAATCACATGTCTGTCCAGCGCTTAGTAATTCCCTTTGGGATGTGTACAATTCTCTTCAGGGCACCACAGCAAGTGATGGTTTGGCTATGATCGTTTAAGAGAAGTGACAGATTAGCTTCAATGGAATTTAACACGATTTGAGAGGATCTCAGTCAAGTCGTGCCACATCCGGATACGCTGCTTTATGCCGCGTATTGGAATGCGACGCGTCTCGATTCCGTAAGTTAAGACCATTCCCAGTGTTTAAAAAAAATTTTATAGGCTTGAATAGAATGATTGAAGTGGAAAACCTTCATTCATTCACAATTCTTTCTATTTTATATCCTCTATGTAATCTTGCCTTAGGTCTTTCTTCTTAGATGTTGTGTTCGTTGATGTTTGGCGTGTACTAGATGAAAATACACGTGGTTCACGGCGGCGCGGTGCTGTCTGCCGATAAATGCAACTGTGACTGGGAATTAAATCAAACTATGCGAGCCTTTTTTCAATTACACGAGTTTTGTGACAATGTGACAATGGTGAAAATATTAGATCGTGGACAATCTCCCTTACACACGACTGATTTTTTTAAAATATTTTTAAACAATGTGTGAATAAGCCTGATGGTCTTCCCCGTCTCTTGGTTACAATTAGACTGAATAGTGAACTGAAAAGTTTCAAAGTATGGAGATCACTCGGAAAAGTACCTTTCCTGGTAATCTCATGCGTAAAATTGCAATATTAAATTGGTACTTTTGCAACAATCGATGACAATCAACGAACGTTGATCGTGGGTCTCTTATCGAACGAAAATCAAGGTAGGTAGTCGCTGTGGTCAAAACGAGTGAGAAAAAAATTAATGTTGTGCTTGACTCGAATTTTGTTATTCTCACATTTGTATTGCTTCTTTATAAGCATTTACAGGTAATGAAAGCAATAGCATGAAGTGTTTAAATTTCTGTGAGAATTTGCGTTCAGTTGTGCAAATGTTCCATTGTGTTCACATCGAAATTTTGAACAATTGAAAGCGAATTCTCACACAAGTTTGTGAAGGAATACGATGGCCTGCAGGAAATTCTGTAGAAGATCAATAGCACGAGCAGCAAAATGGCTCCCTTGTGAGCTTCACGTCATAAATCAGCTTGTGACGTAGATTGTGTATGTAACTGAGCCGTAATACAAAAACATTGTCATGACGTTAAGTCTACAATGACATCATGTTGCTCCTCGTGCAGTGCGGCAGTCGGTCCTTTTCAAAATGTAACTCGTATGCCACATAGCTATTCTACTACGATGATTCAGAACGAATGCGCGTTCGTTTGTTCAGTCATCCGATCGTAGCTAACGTAACCGAACTACTAGTACCATGCATGACGTTTACCTCACAAAATGACGTAGATCGGGTAGTGTCTGTGTCTCTCTTGCAAAAGGGAAAACTCTGACCCACTTCAGAGAGGAACACGCAGAGAAGAACCCAACGGAGAAAGAAACACGCTTAGAAAAGACAGTTAAACACATTTGTGCTGTAACTGTCATTTCCAAGCGTGTTTCTTTCTCCTTTTGGTTCTTCTCTGTACAAAAAAACCCCAAACAAAACAAACAACAACAACAACAAAAACTGTCGAAAATGATATTGGCTGGGCCTAAACGGCCGGGTAGACAGCATTCATTTTGAGAATTTAGTTGGGAAAATGTGTAAGTAAAACACCTTCTCTCAAAGAAGTGTATCGCCATCGCTAAAACAAGTGGTTCACGAACATTGCAAACGCACTACACACCAAGAGCCACCAGGAGCTTCGTAACAATTGTCACATAAAGATCATGGACACTTCATACAATTCTCACGTGCTTTTTGACACAGACTTTGGTTGTAACAACACTCGTGGAGATTCCACAAAGCGTCCACGACTTTTGTGATAATTGTGACATTGCGACAACGCAAGTTACTGTAAGCCTCAACTACTCCTATTAACCCCTAAACTGCCACTGGACGCAGATTGTGCTTTTGAAATCAGTATCAATTGAACGTCAAAATCTCCAGCCGTCGAAGGAACATGGATACAAAGTGATTTCGGCAAGAGGCATAGATCCGGAATTTCTCTCTCAGGTATTTTTAAGTCCCTTCTATTTATAGAAGTAGGTAGGTCCACTCAATTTTTTTTTCCTAGAAACCGCCACCAAACAAATGCACCACTCGGAAGTACACGTTCAAAGAAGTGCACATGCAAAAAAAAAATCAGAACTTTATGTTGATTGGTTTCCTAGATATTTGCATTTGAATATGACCTAAGATCCGCTACCTTGATGGCCTTGCAGGAACAGAAATTGATGGTCTTGCAGGAACAGAAAAGGAGCTAGCTCAGCTGGTGGAAAAGCTGGACAGTACAGCCATTGCGTATGGGATGGAAATCAGTGCAGAGAAGACCAAACTGATGACAAAATTAATAACAACTACGGGAACTCATCCTCAGGATCTATATCTCTTCCATTTGAGTGGTGTTACATTTTTCTCGGCAGTGTTGGGGTTAATGTTGTTAATGTTGCTGGGAACTTTCATAGTATAATTTATAAAACGTGTGTGTTATCGACGAATATTAGCTTGCGGAATACGAGCAATATAACATTATGGTGAGGACTATTTGTGCTGGAAATAGAATTAACAAAATTGTTTTACTATTATTGTGCGATTTACATTTACCGACACGCTTAGCGGTATGTATTTTCAGCGCTGGGTGTGCATGGATAATGTAATCATTATGTTTAAATAAGTGAGTAGTCACGTTGTTTGTGTTAATTTCTGTCAACATGGTGTATTACTAATATTAGTTGATATGAGTCGAGGGCCTCCGACATTGACCTCCCTGACCGGACCCGAGAAGCGACAAACCGAATCACTAGCAGTGCCTTAACTCGCAATAAACGATTTTGACTTCAACTGTAAAAAGTGTAAACGTGAAATGTACCCTTGAAAGGGCCCCAAACTTTACGTGTGACGTACAGATTCAGGGGACGTAAGTCTCCATACTTCCAACTATCAGTCAACAACCTCGCGCGAACTGCATTCGCCTGGAATTTCTCTCTCAGGTATTTTTAAGTCCCTTCTATTTATAGAAGTAGGTAGGTCCACTCAATTTTTTTTTCCTAGAAACCGCCACCAAACAAATGCACCACTCGGAAGTACACGTTCAAAGAAGTGCACATGCAAAAAAAAAATCAGAACTTTATGTTGATTGGTTTCCTAGATATTTGCATTTGAATATGACCTAAGATCCGCTACCTTGATGGCCTTGCAGGAACAGAAATTGATGGTCTTGCAGGAACAGAAAAGGAGCTAGCTCAGCTGGTGGAAAAGCTGGACAGTACAGCCATTGCGTATGGGATGGAAATCAGTGCAGAGAAGACCAAACTGATGACAAAATTAATAACACCAGTGGCATTGGCACTGACGTCATGATTGGAAGCCAAAAACTAGAAACAGTAAATAAATTGAAATGCTTAGGAGCCATTGTGACAGATGAGGGATCAAAACCAGAAATACTGTCCAGGACTGCGCAGACAACAACAGCACTGACAAGATTGAAGACCATATTGAAGACCATATGGAAGGACAGAAACATCACGCTCTGCTCCAAAACCAGACTGATGCGCTCCTTAGTCATCTCAGTGTTCTTGTATGCCTGCGAGTCATGGACCCTCACAGCAGACCTTGAAAGGAGGATACAAGCCACTGAAATGAGATGTTTTCGAAGGCTGCTTGGCATTTCATACAGAGATCACATCACGAACGAGGAAGTGGGAAGCAGAATCAGGCAAGCCATCGGGCCCTATGAAGACCTATTAGCCATTGTGAAAAAACGCAAACTGAAGTGGTACGGTCCACCATCCGCTTGTTATGAGTAATGCGGCATGACTACGCTTGATCTAAGTAAATACCAGAATAATCTACTTTTTCCCGACATGGTGAATGATCTGAACGTCTTACTAAATAACTGGAAATACTTGGACGTTTTATTTGAGGCTCTATAAATTGAGAAATTAAGGGACTCTTGTTTTGTGGACTGAGTATCCAGAAGGAATGACCAACTACAGCCCTACGCGTGCCTACTAGAATCACTTTCAGTAGGAACCTGAATAAGTAAATGTAAGGGTCAAGACATAGGGACAAAGAAAGAAATTAAAAAGTATAAAAACCCTGGAAAAGAAAGCCCACATATTCTACCTGCTCCGCTGACTCAAATTGTTTCCGCCAACTGACTTCGCCGATGCAACGTAATATTTCCTACATCCACTGGCCAGCAACAGAGAGTCTTCTACTTCGACAGAAGAGCTAGAGGTCTCGCCACAACTAAATACGATTTTCTTCGGTCTTCATTTTCACCAGAGAAACTACAGAGGGTCTTTTACTTCGACAGAAGAGGTAGTGGTCCCATCATAACTACTGACAAGATGGCGGCCATGCAACACCGGCAGAAATGGTCGTCACCGGCAGTATTCCAACAGACATTGTACCTTCGTTTGATATACAATGTCAGGCCATGCAATGCTGCATCACGACTGGAGTGGCTCTTCCAACGCCACGCTCAGCATCACTGTCTACGGAATAGCGCGAGCCGTACATACAACGAAGCAAGCTTCAGGCCCCCACATTCCAGCCGAATGATGTGATGACAGACGCCTCTCAGATACAGTGACTGTGTAGTTTCTTACAACCGCGTGTGCATGTGTGTACCATAGAGCGTATACAATTATGGTGTGTACTCGTTAGAAACTATTTTTGACTGCTTTTACGTTAATGCTGTAGTTCACTACTCACGATTGCTTTAAAAAATGGCTATGAAGTTATATCCTAGTTAAGTTATAATTAAGGTGGTGACTGTTTATGCCGGAGCGACTGTCTAATAGCCGGCGCTGTTCTTATGGCGACGGGCCCCCAGGTAGCAACTGTGAAAGTATTCGACTTTTTTTTTCTTTTTTTTTTTTGTCTTTTTGTTTGCGTATTTTTTATTTGTGTAACTAGTCTCAGCCAAGCAGAAAGTTTAAAAACATTATATTATGTGTTACAGAGATACTACGATAGGGCCGTCTTTAGTTTGCTTGTGTTAGGGAGGTTCAGGTCGGGTTGGGGCCGTTGGCGCCGGCCATGAGACGCCTTGGCGACGGGCTTCACCCGTCCCGAGCCATTGTCCATTTGTTGTTTGTAAACTGTTGTGCGAGTGTGTGTGATTGCGAGTTGCACCTGAGGTGGCGAGACGAATTTCTCTTTTCGGGATAATAAAGTACTCTTATTCTTATTCTTATTATTATTTTCTTCGGTCTTCATCTTCGGCAGAAACTACAGAACTGAAGAGGCGCGGTGGTCTCATCAAAACGTCATCTTCGAAAAAATAGCAGATTCATCACAACTATACGCGGCTGGCTAGAAATCTTTTGTTGCCTCGCTGGAACCTTTTACTTTCACATGTTCGATCGCCACAAATTTTGTCGCATACGATTTCGGTAACGCAGTCTGAATAATCTGTCATCATGACGGTGGGATTCTGCTTCTTTTCCACTAGTATTTTGCCAACCACGACTTTCAGATTAA
This sequence comes from Semisulcospira habei, assembly GCA_036245525.1. NCBI lineage: Eukaryota > Metazoa > Mollusca > Gastropoda > Semisulcospiridae > Semisulcospira > Semisulcospira habei. Next base: position 69,539,919 of record BTPG01000007.1, read on the forward strand.
CTCCCCTAATCAGATCATCTCCCTAGATTGCTGAGAATTAGCCAACCAGAATGCGTAACGGTCAGCCAATCGATCCGTTAGGATAACCGAAAGAGAAAACTGACAGAGGTATTTCCCAGCAAAGAAAGTAAGAAAAAGCTTATTTATTTACCTATTATTTAGTAGGAACGTTAGAAAGTTAGAAACGTTAGTCCACTAAAAGTGTGGATATTTTTCTAGTTCAGTTATCCGACTAAAATAAAGACTGTCCCATAGTACGGTATTCTGCAAAACAGTTACCGAGTGAATGCGTGTGATTCACGTGAGCGTGCTTGTTGGGTTCAGTTCGCGGCTACATTCTGCGCATTGAGTTATATTATAAATATGAGAAATGCGCCATATAAATGCTACGCATTATTATTATTAACTTGCAAGCATTTTTCTAAGAGTAACCGGTAAAAGAAGAAAAAGAAAAAAAAATATGACTTAGTGACTTGAGGAAAAAGACATTCTCTTCCCGAAGAGACGAGAAATATGATGTAATCATTACTAAGAGAAGAACCTTGTTTTCTAAATTTATTATCTCTGTCTTTTATCAACTAACAATTTATTGCGTGCGATTGAATGGCGCGGTTACAGTTGGTGCGTGAGTGTGTGTCTGCGTGAGCAGGAATTGAAAGTTCATACACGAGCAAAGCATGATCCTGACAGATAACGGCTAGCTATTCTGACGTGTTGATATAGTCCATAAGCTAGGAAGATCTACCGTGCACCCCCCCCCCCCTCCAGTACTCAATAAGATGGGTTTCAAGGTGTTCCTTAGTATGTCCTGAGATGTTTAAGCCATGTTCCCCGAAAATCCTTAGGAACACACCAGATATATAGCAATGGCGCAAGGGTACCCCCATTCACGCTCTTCGCAGGTGCTAAAAAGAGTTTGTGAAACATTTTCCTCTAAATAAATCAGAATTCATTCCAGAAGCCCAAATCAGGCAATATTATGTTACGGCACACGTTCTGCAGCCTCTGCAAAAAACAGAATGAAAAAATATTGAATCTCTGGCTCACAGTGAAGGTATTTGTGTACCCAGCAAACGCCCATTTCTGCGAAATCGCAAAAAAAGACAAAAATAATGTGTCAGATGCCTTCAGACATTTTCTATAGCGATGGCAGTCCATTTTCAGGCTTACATCATTAAAACAGGATGTCGCAATTATTATAAACTTGACTAGGTGATGCTGTGATCACTGTGAGTGCCACAGTGGTTGATTTTGTACCCCTACCCCCAAGTTGTAAAAATACACAAAATTAATTAGAAAAAATTACTAAAGTTATTCCATTTCATTTTGACCTCTCTTTACCTATTAAGTTTCAATAATGTGAGAATAAGGTGCAAGAAAATAAGGAACGTCGGCATCCTTTACGGTACATTCGTGGTGAATGATAGCTTTTTCCCATTTAAAATTGCCAAATTGGGAAACATACGTTGTTTCCGATGCCCTCAGAAATTGTGTATACAACCGATAGGTCTTTGTTAGATTTTATTGGTTAGGATAGAGTACCACAGTTACTGCCAACCATATTTTGTGATGCTGTGATGCATTTAGGGGCCACAGTGGCTGAATCTGCTGCCCTACCCCCATTTTACCAGTACGCAAAGTAACGCAAAATAATCATTTAAAAATTGCTTACGTCATACTCTTAAATATTTTTTGTTGCCAGTTTTTTCTTTAATTTAAAGTATGCATATTGAGCATAAAACGTTGTGATCATTTCATTAATTTCAATGTAACCCATCCAATTAATTGTAACTATTTTTAACTGGCTGGTCTTTTAGGTGATATTTTACTTAGCGTAAGGCGGGTCTAGTAAGGTCTCCCCTTTTCCTTTCATTTATTTTCATCTAGAAATGTGTAAATATGAATATGCGTAATAAAGTTTCATGGTTCCTAATAGCCAAAACAATGTTATCAAATACTTAGTTTCCACATGTCGACTAGGAGATCTCCACTTCCACCTTCTGCAACATTCAATTTTTTTATGGCCGTCTTTAAATCTTATATTGTTCTGGCTGCCAATAAGTGAGCTGTCAAGAGCTAGGCAGCATGTTTTCAGAGTTTGGTGTACAGGGGCGTGTCTTCTGGTCAGAACTGTAAGCAGGCCGCTTCTCTGTATGGACATGTTTGGAGAATGTGCTAAGGAGACTGATTTTCTACGCCAAATTCGCATAGGGCTGTTTCCGCATGACCCAGACTCACGAGGTGAGTCCAGCAGGGTCCTTACGATCTGTGAACATTTGTGAAAGTTGTTAAAAAATGACAAGGTTTTTCAGGGCCCTGAAAAGTCTGTCAATTTCAGTCCTTTTCCTTAAAGTCTGTGAAAGTTTATAAAAATGACAACGTGCTGGCAAACTTTTGTCTACTTATTTTTTTTTTTCTCCCCCAATTTGTGACTATTCCATTGAAAACGATCATGCTGACGCTTGTTGCAAGTGATCTATATTTAGCTCTGATCATAAAGTGACTGCATGGCCTTTCTGCTGAACATTCTGATTGGTTATTTACACTTCTACCGAAGTCCGCCATTGCTAAGCGTTCTTTTATTTTGGTATCTCTTCATGTATTAGGCACGGAAGCTTCAAATAATTGCTAAAACAGAATGATCTGATTAAAGTGTCTAAACCTTCAGGCTTCAGTTTGGGTTTGTGAAACGTTCCTGCTTTTCTGTATGGACCCAGTCCAGAGTAATCAGTGCGTAGATGAAAGATGGTGGCCTGGCTCTCCCTGTTCAGCTTGTTGATGTCATCTGCCCATGGGCTGCAGCCGCCATTCTGCTGTTGCCAATCACTTTGTTGTTGTAGTGTCTCCATTCCCAGCTAGTCCAGAATGCACTGGAATCCACTGCAGCACTATTTTGTGGACAGGGCATCCAGTCTATCTTGAAGCTTCCTGGTGAGATCAGTGGATCAAGCTGCTGCCTTTCCCTAGCTAGTGCTCTGCTGCTGTGTTGAGCACCTGCAGATCTGTATGATAGTTGGAGCTGCTGCCGCCAGCTGGTAAGGAGAGGGAGGTAGTAGTGCGGTCTGCACAACAGATGTACACGCCACTTCCTTCATTCCGCACGGCATCTTGTGTGGTATCACAGCTGCTGTGAGGGTAGCGCTTGTGCACAACCTTCAGCACGATGGCTTTGTGCAGTGCCGCAACCTTTGGCAAAGAGTCCTGGAACATTGTTTATGTTGTCTTGAATGCTCTTTTGAGATGTCCAGGTATCTGAAGGGAGCTGTTTACACATCTTTGGGCTTGGTTCCAGGACGTCAGTGTTAGCCCTTTGCAGGACCTTAAGTTGGCGGTTCAGACTTGGGCATTTCTGACGGTTCTTGGTCTGCTCCTGTAGTCTAATAATAATAATAAATAATAATACCGTTATTATATAGGCGCTTTTTCTCAATTTTGGGGAAATCGACTCAAAGCGCCGCGCCTGAAACCCAACACACATACTCACGAAACAGACACGGATTTACGCCATTTAAGACAAACACAGTACAAGACAAACGAAGGGCCAGTCAGCTACTGAAGTTACAGAGATTTTTGATCGCTTGTATTTGAAATTTGTAAAGTGGCCTGAGACCGGTACCAAAGTGAGCGGGGGGGGGGGGGGGGGAAGAACCGGAGTACCCGGAGAAAGAACCCCCGACGGTCCGCCCGAATTAACGGTGACACTTACCAGAGGAGAAAAGTCCAACGCCGGAACCCGGTATCGAACCGCGCACCTTTGGCATTGGTGGCAGGCGCCTTAACCACTGCGCCACGGACCGCCCATGCTGTTGGTGTTTAGTAAGTCTCTTCATCGTGTGTGCTGTTCTGCATTCCAGTGGCTCCAATGTCCTCCATTTCCTAAATTGGGGTGCTCCAGATGGCTCTAAGAATGTCACTGTATCATGAGAATGACCCATGTTCTGCATCTTGTCAAGCCTGGCTTTTTGGGTTTTGCAGGCAGTGTTTCATGTTGTCGATGTATCTTGGTACCACACAACTGGTCTGACCGAGCAGGTGTTTGCTTGTGCCAGGATGCTGTAATTTGCGCCAATGTGGTCCCCACCAGTTTTTTCATCAGAGACTTTTTTTTGCAGCTCTAGCTTCCGTGGCTTCGATGTGAGGCCTCCACGTGAATCCAGTAATTTATTTGTTGCCAGTAAAGTTGGCCTGTCTGTTTTTGGTACTGGAAGGTCTCCAGTTTTGAGGTGACCTCTTCCGTCTGATTGAAAGAGATGGTCTAGCTCAGTTTGAGTGGCCTCTTTCAGTCCAGCTGCTGACTCTATTGGCAGCATCCTGGATTCTGGAGGATGCTATTTTTTGATGTTCTGCTGCGCTCCACACTGCAAAGTCATACGCATGGAGGATGTTCGAGACGAACCTTGGTACTGTTGTACTGATGTCATTAATGTAGACTAAAAACAGCATCAGACACAACATCTCCCTGAGGTACACCTTCCCCGAGTTTGACAAGAGTGCTGAATGTGCAGACGGTAGAAACTTCAGCGGCAGCCCCTGTTAAGCATGCCTTAAATAAAAGGAATTACATTTAAATTGATCGGTCACATTGAAATTAATGAAATGATCACAAATGTTTATGCTCAATATGCATATTTTGTTAAGAAAGCTGGCAACAAAAATATTTAAAGCGAGGAGTAATTGTTATGATCATTTTTCGTTCCTTTGAATACTGGTAAAATGGGGGTAGGGCAGCAGATTCAGCCACTGTGGCCCCTAAATGCATCACAGCATCATAAAATCAGGTTGGGAGTAACTGTGGTACTTTATCCTAACCAATAAAATCTAAAAAAGACCTATCAGTTGTATACAAAATTTCTGAGGGCATCAGAAACAACGTACGTTTCCTAATTTGGCAATTTTAAATGGGAAAAAGATATCATTCACCACGAACATACCGTAAAGGATGCTGACTTTCCTTATTTTCTTGTACTTTATGCTCACATTATTGAAACGTAATAGGTAAAGGGATGTCAAAATAAAATGGAATAACTTAAGTAATTTTTTCTAATTAATTTTGTTGTTTTTTTTTTTACAACTTGGAGGGTAGGGATACAAAATCAACCACTGTGGCACTCACAGTAATCACAGCATCACCTAGTCAAGTTTATAATAATTGTGACTTCCTGATTTAATGATGTAAGCCTGAAAATGGACTGTCAGTGCTATAGAAAATGTCTGAAGGCATCTGACACATTATTTTTGTCTTTTTTTTGCGATTTTGCGGAAATGGTCGTTTACTGGATGCACAAATACCTTCACTGTGAGCCAGAGATTCAATATTTTATCATTCTGTTTTTTGCAGAGGCTGCAGAACGTGTGCCTTGACATAATATTGCCTAATTTGGGTTTCTGGAATGAATTCTGATATATTTAGAGGAAAATGTTTCTCAACCTCATTTTAGCACTTGCGAAGAGCGTGAATGGGGGTACCCTTGCGCCATCGGCTATATCTCTGGTGTGTTCCTAAGGATTTTCGGGGAACATGGCTTAAACGTCTCAGGACATACTAAGGAATACTTTGAAACCCATCTTATTGAGTACTGGGGGGAGGGGGGGGTGCACGGTAGATCTTCCTAGCTTATGGACTAATATGATTCCTCTGCCACGTTAAAGAGCACGTCGCAGAAGTGTCGCCTCAAGAGTATCACAAGTGCACGAAATTACAATTACAAAAACACCCGAACGAGCTCCGCAGCTAAAGATAGAGAAAGATAAAATAGAGAGCTGCAGAGGTGGGGCGGAAGCGGGGGTGTTACAATATATTCACCGACACGAATATACAGCACTTCTAGGGGCCATTAACTCTTTTAGCCCCAAGATCCCATTTCTCAAATTTTGGAGGTGTTGCCTAACGATTTTGTACCAGTTGTAGGGATGGATTGATCGTGATAATTCAAGGGTATTGCCTGAAGGCGCCAAGCTCATCTGGCACTAACCTTGAATTATCACTGATGAGCAATCCATCTCCTGCTGCATGGTCCCGGGGCTAAAAGGGTTAACTGATAACTGAGTACCAACTTGAAGCGACTTCTTTTCCTAACAGGATGTCGAGAGGCTGTACACAACTTTCGCGGAAGACTTGGCTATATGGAAAGTGTGTCACCTATAGTGTACACAGGAGAGGTTCGTGTCCCTCAGGTGTGTCGAATACACAGTGAAAACAAGTGTGTTAATTTGAAAGTCCCTCGGCACACATGAATGAATGAATGAATGAATCAACTTTATTGTTCCAAATACATGTTGCCACGTACAGGAAAATTTGTTTCGCCATGTGATCAAGGATACACAGTCCCTTAGCCAGTCCTTGTATCTGCATTAGCAAGATGCGCAGGATAGATTTATCTTTCTCATTCCCCTTTCAGCATGAGCAATAGATCCCGATGAGCCCACGTACACGCAGGGGCTCATGAATCTATGCCTCTTGCCAGTAGAGTCCATCGTCGCTGATTTACAGCTTTGCTCCTCAGTGGCAGAAAGTATTGTGGTTCATTTCAGCCTATAACTGTATAGAGGTGTTTAGGTCGCTCTCCGAATGTGGTTTTGCATGGTTGCTCATGGGTGAAAAATATGGGATATGGGAGAGACGCATAATCAGTGGGGAAGAAACTGTGGGGGGTGGGGGGGGGGTAGGGAGGTGAAGGGGGGTGAGAGAGAAGGGAGACTGAGAAGAACAAGGGTTAAGGGGGGGGGGGGGAGGGCAGAGTTTTCTTGTGAGAAACAATGATTATAAATATGTTTGACTTTTTTCAAGACTGGACGACTAACACAGCTTCAAAATACAGTGAACTCATCCACGGAGCCCTGCATCATTAGCTGCGAAAAAAATTGACTCGGTCAAGGTGCACCGCATCAACAGCTGCGAGAGTGTCGTCTAGGGTTGCCGCCAGCAACGCTAAACGGCACTTTGGCAGCTGTTGATGCGGGACGCCTTCAATGAGTTAGTATATAGGCTTGGCAGACAGACGACCACACTGGCTGGAAAAATATCGCAACACGTGTTGTGTTCATTGTGTACTATTTGTATACAACAGCTATTCAGCGAGTTGGGGTGATTTACGGCGAATTACATAATTAGACTTTCTATTTTTTTCAATTAGATGGCTTTGGCTGTGTGGATGCTTTGGAACACACTTGGAGGTTGGTTGATAAAGCTCCAACACAGCGCAACTAGCCACCTCTTCACTGCTGAGAAAAACGGACAACGCATCTATAGGCAAGAGACTTACATCCTCATGAGCCCCCGCAGTTGCGGGGGCTCATGAGGATCTATGTCTCTCGCCTGACACCACTTCGTGCCCATCTTAACATGGACGGTTGAACGTTGACTTAAAAAATATTTTCTCGAAACACGTTTTGCTTCCGCAGGCATGGATGGGGTTAATGCTTTCATTGCCGAGAAAAATTGAACACAACCCGACTGTAAGAGACATAGATCCTCATGAGCCCCCGCAGTCGCGGGGGCTCATGAGGATCTATGTCTCTTGCCAAGACCAATGTGTGTCCCTATTCCTTGGAGGGCTCTGTCTTCAGATGTAAAATGTACGTACAGTGGCAGGGAAGGGGTTAAGCCGCAAAAGCTATCTCACATCGATGAAATCAAAAGTCAACTTCTATCTATCTATCTATCTATCTATCTATCTATCTATCTATCTATCTATCTATCTATCTATCTATCTATCCCGCAGTCATGCCGAAGGTTGGGGCACCACTGATGACTCTGTTCTCTGCCATTCCTAGTGTGTCGCGCAGCTTCAGTCCTGACGGAATTGCTATTGAACAAGCCCGTCTTTTTTTCCTGGATTGCGAGTCCAGCTACCGGGGCCGGACAGCTAGCTGTCAGTGGCTTGTGCATTGACTAGAACCTTATACATCATTTTATGGTTATATAGGAGCGACAGATATTTTTGGTTCTTTCTTTTCTTTTAAAAATATTTTTGTTGTTGTGGCACCACGCCCTGACCCCACGCGTTTTTAACACAGGAAAGACGCCCAGCGCTGTACCATAGTTTGCGCTTGGTATAAAGACGCCCAGCGCTGTACCATAGTTTGCGCTCTGGAAGCTCCCGCCATTTTGTTTACAAGATTTTGGGATAAACGGATCAATAGATTCCACCTCTTTTAAACAAGGCACTCTGCGCCGGATATAAAACGTCATTTTTTTTGTAAAATGGAGATCTAATTTGGGTCTAACAATGAAAACGAAAGGCCTCGGAGACTCAGTTCCAGAGCTCCCCCGCCCCCCCCCCCCCCCCCATCCTCTGGACCCCCCTCCCCCCCCCCCCCCCCCCCCGCAACACCCCCCCCCCCCCAAAAAAAAAAACCCAAAACAAAACAACAACAACAACAAACAAACAAACAACAAAACAAACAAACAAACCAAAAACAAAAAACAACAACAAAAGAAACAAAAAAACACACAAAACCACAAAACACACAAATAAACAAACTAACAACAATAACAAACAAACAAGCAAACAAACAAACAGCAACAACAACGCAAACGCAAAAAAAAACACAAAACACACACACACACACACACACACACACACACACGCACACACACACACACACACACACACACACACACACACACACACACACACACACACACAAAACATGTCAACATGTGAGGCTAGATATTCATACCCAATGACAAATAGGACTCTCGATACGTAGAACTAATGATACGTAGGCCTATGGAGACGCCCAAATTTGGGTCTGTGGCCTCAAACAAGGCGTAGCACGTACACTTCAGCAGACATCTTTATGACGTCGCTCTTTAAAAAGAGCTCTTTCACTATGCCATCTTAAGACATTCTACCCGAGGACCGAAATCCCTAAATCTTGAAGGTGCCATCTGAAGGACTGCATTACAATTCTAGAGACAGATCGAGCATGATAGTTCAAGGGTGGTGCCAGAATAGCTTGGCGCCTATGGGCGCCAAGCTATTCTGGCACCACCCTTAAACTAGCATTCTCGATCCATGTCTTGGTGTGGTGTGTCCGGGCTAAATGAGTTAACGTCATTTTGCGTCAGTCATCCAGTGTCTCCTTTGCCAGTGTAGGGGTTAGATATTAGCAAAACTAAACATTGTGTGTTTGATAGAAATGCAACAAAGCGTTCACACTTTTCATAATAAAAAACTCTTTGTAGTCTTTCTCAGTATTCTTTATTTATATAGCGTGGTCTTCCTTATCATACAAATTATCTGTAGCGCTTTTTGTCTCGCGATGATTCCTGCAGGAACGATCGCGACACAAAACACCATCGACAGCCAAAGGTTAACTCATTCGCAGCTTCTGGTGCGGGACGTCTCGAATGAGTTTATATCACTATGATCTTATTAACAAAAGTACGCAAGACTGCCACACATTCAGTTTAGACCCGTGCATGTTCAGCAAACTGAGGATGTAAATGGTGCTTAAATATACCTCAAGAGACATAGATTCCCATCTCATGAGCCCCCTGCAGCTGCAGGGACTCATGAGAGTCTATGCCTCTTGCAGATGAAAGGGCCGGGCCTGGCCAAGTGTTCAATGTTCAGTGTTCATCAGTGATCAATGCACACAACATGTAACGTGACGCGTAGTGTCCACTCTCCTGCGCAGAAGCTGACTGCTTGCGGGCTCGCTGTGAACTTCTGCAGTGGCCAGTCATCACCCACAAAACTCTTTTTCAATGAATCCTTTGCTACGTATCTAGGGTTGTAAAAGTATTCATTAGCTGTTTCAGCTTCATAAAGACTCTTTGCAACAGTAATATTTTTCTTGCATTTCTGGAGCAGCTTTGTACTATATCCAATCAAGTACCAGATGTCCATCCTAAAAATAGACAGAGAGTTAGCTAGATGGTTTAGCGCCGAGCACGCTACTAAGGCCATCTCACGGCGGCCTAAAATAGGAAAGACCATCCCAATGAGGGGTGAAACACGCTTAGAAAAGACTGGCTCGGTAGATTAACGCACGGCGTCGTATAATGTGCTTAGTGGGATAACACAAGGTATTGATGACTGTTTCCGTGTCAGTGACACAGTAGTGGGTTTACGTTTACAACGAACGACTCCCGACAACGAACGAGAGCGAAATCGTGGTTGATAACCAGCTTACAATACTCCAAACAGCTACAAGAGGCATAGCGAGGATCCAAGCCTTTTGGAGACGTTTGGAGTGTTGTCTATGCGTTTGGCACAAGCTTGCCTTGACTGCACCCCGGTTCGTTATTGGTAGTCGTTCCTTGCAAAAGATACCTCACTAATAGTAGCCCGGCCCACGGGAGTTCCTACTGAGCATAGGGCAGGGGGGGGGGTATGGGGGGGGGGGGGGTTAGAGTGTTTGCGAGACCGTGCTCGTCAGACAAAAAGCACATGGTTGCTCAATCCGCAGCTGTCTATTGGCTAAAATGTCTTCGACGTGATCAGTAAGTTTGTCATGACAACCAAGGAAAGATTGTCTAGCGTCTGTGCACAGGAAGTTCGCCACAAACTGACCCTTTGACCCCCAGAACTCAATGACTTCCATTCTATAGAATGGAAGTCATTCAGTTGTGTATGCAGCCAATTGTACTGTGAACACACAGTACCAGTAGTTACATGCTTAGAGGCGTTAGAAAGCTATACCCCCCCCCCCCCCCTCCCATTATTTAAGCGACTCAAAAAGTTCAGATTTTCAAGCGATGGGCATTTCATTGTTGTCCATGCGAGTTCTCTAGTGAGTTCAGTAGAACAAAGGGTTAAGGATGGTTTGTCTTCCCTTGCAGGCAATGCACAGGCACTCCTCAATCCGGCGGTACAGCAGAACGATGGGTGGCCGACCATCCAGGCTCTCCATATTCACCTGGTGACAACAAGGGGAAAAAAAACTAATCATAACGTAGTGTTGCTGAAATCGACACTGTGATTGTTTCTCTACGAAGACGTGTTTTCTCGGCAAATATCGCACGCCTTATTTTGATAAAACAATTTAACCCCTTCACTGCCAGTGGAAAGACTTAAGTTTTTGAAATCATCGTCAATTCAACGTCAAAAATCCCCAAACGCCAAATGAACATGTTTACCAAGTGGTCTCAACAAGAGGGATAGATCCTCATGAGCCCCCGCAACTGCGGGGGCTCATGAGGATCTATCCCTCTTGCAGTTGCGTGTTGTTCAATTTTTCTCGGCAGTGAAGGAGTTAAGATAACGAAAATTATAAGAAATAAGACAAGTTTAAAAGAGATCCTTTGACAAAGGTATTGCTTTGTTTTCAGTATGGTTTTGCTGACATTGGCCATTGAATATTTGACCTCCACACGTCATTCCTGTTATTTCCTACTATACGCATAACTCAAAGAAATTAGGTCTAGTCAGTATTTCCTTATCGCAGATACACTACTGGTCACGCACAGGTAAAAAACAAGATGAGGCTTTCATCCCAAAGTCTTCAGTATTTTTTGGAGCTCGGATGAGTTTATCTTTTAGGAACATTCAGAGTTGTTCATATTTTTAGGCTTATAATGCTGATCCATTTCCCTCCTCTCTAAGCCAACCTCTGCCATCAACACACACGTCGGCGCACACAAATAATGACGGACACGGCGCTTCCCGCCTTTAGTACTCTCTGTGGGCTAATGTAGCGACAGGAATCCATCTACTACTCTAACGCACCCTCTGATCCACACATACTGGCACACATAAATAAAGACGAGCACACGGCGATTCCCGCCATTCGTAAGCTCTCAAGGTCTGGCATAGCATAGCTTTTCTGAAGAAAAATAATAATACAAGCAGCGAAATGACGTAACTTCAAGCTTCAAGTCATGGCACCATTAGCCCCACGACGCCGTGTTTATCGTGACGACTCGGTGTTATACGTCATCATTGCAGTACTAACATTTGACATATCAGAGGATCAACTTCGCAATTTTCTTGCTGATTTTCATGCCTAGAGCTTACAGATCACAATCTGACCTAATCCTACCCCAGGGCCGAGACAAATAGCAGGCTTATGCAAACACTGTTTATGAAAAATCATGCGGGTATTAATGAGCAGATAGGTTTTTTTCGTAAAAGAAAATTAAAGTTATGTTAGCTGTTTTACAAATGACTCCGAAAAAGTGGTGCAGAAAACTGTCTGATTTTCATACCTAGGGCGCACAGGTCACAATTGACCTAATCGTACCCGACAGCCGAGACAAACTGCAGGATTATGTACAGTATACGAAAAATCATGCTTGATTATTAATGAGAAGATTGTTGTTGTTTTTTCTTTAAAAAAATTCAATTGTTTTAAGATTAACTCATATAATTCGTGAAATTAATCCCAAAAACGTGAAAATATATATATTTTTTAAATATTTAATTATCACTCAAAACGTTCTAGAGATACAATGCTGGTTAACGAACACATTCAAAATGTCTCTTTTATCTAGCTATACGCAAAACATCTAGTAAAAATAAGAAAAATTACGGACTCCAGTGTGGATCAACCGATTTTTGTGAAACGGCCATTTTCTCGCCAATGAGCATCTTAATCAAAAGAAAGGTCCCGAAATAATTCTTTTAGGGACAATATCCTAAAAATTCAAGCTTGTCCGTCCTCAAACGCGGGCTCTAGTCGCTCACACAGACACACACACACACACACACACACACACACACACACACACACACACACACACACACATACACACACAACGTTTGGCGCCAAATCGACGTTCTCTAGCAAGGTTTGCGTAGCTAGACGGGACGTCATTTAAAGTGAGCATCGTCCATCGCAGTAAAATACAAATTAAATTATACCGAACTCGAGCTCCCGTTACGCAAAATAAATCCCTCGTGCTCAGTTCGCCCGATACATTCTGAGGGTCAGGCTTATTTCTAATTTATTAATGCAACGACTTTTCAAAGGGTCTTCAACCTCACAACTGAAAATTTATTTTCTCTTGGAAGTGGCGCCTTGCCACAATAGGGTCGCACTTACTCAATTGTCCCGCCTACGCAGCTGATCGATATGTGACATTGCAAGAAAACAGACAAATTGCGGCGAAGACCGCACAACCCGTATCACCATAGCAAACTGAGACATCCTTGTGACACGTGGTCGGGAAAGCGTACACGTTGTATACATTTGATTACATGACGCATACCTCGTGCAGACTGGTGTTTCCGATGGCGCAACAGCATGTGGAGTAGGTGCGGAGAAAATGCGTCAAACCGGTGGAATTAAGCGACACCACAGGGGAGATAGCTGACATGGCCGTCTCTCTGCACTCGTTGATGTGTATGGGTTGGGTGATGTACCCTGGCAGGGAAAAGTATGAGGAGCGGTGGGCCTTAACACAGGCGCCTGATACGACGGTCGTATGACCAGCGAAGACCAAGCACAGAAGCCAGAGGTGAACTGCACGCGACCATTGGATAGCCATTGCCTGTGTGAAAAAAGAGCAATAATGTGCAAAGATGGGCAGAAGTGGACTCAGAGCTCCAAACATCTCCAATCGTCATGACTGAGCGCCTCGCCAAGCTATTCTGGCACCACCCTTGAACTATCATTGAATTCTAATACAATCCTTGTGATGCGAACATCTCGATATTTAACTCATTCAGCCCCGGCGACACACCACTGCAAGACATGGATCGCCCATAGGCGCCAAACTATTCTGGCACCACCCTTGAACTATCATCGAATTGTAATACAGTCCTTCAGAGGGCAACTTCATATTTTGGGGATTTCGGTCCTAGGGTAGAATTATTGTGTTAAAAAAAAAATCTCCACCATTTTGTGCGCTACATCAAAAACAGAAATGACTTTGTACTGAAAAACACCATAGTGGTAGAACGTCGGCTTTGCTAGCCTTCTTTCTCGGCAGTGCGGAACATGAAAATGTTTGGAAAATAAAAGTAAAAATTGGTCTCGGCCCCACACCGGGGAACAGATGGCCAGAACCCCGGCCTGCCTTTCTGTATTTTGGCACATTTGCCTAATTTCATTCGTACAATTTTTTTATTTATTTAATTTTTTTTTCTTTTGGTACCCTTAACTGCCAGTGAACTATCATGGTGGAGCCATATCTTGCTGTGGTGTGTCGCGGGCAGAATGAGTTGTTTAAAAAGTGACTTCCCGAGGCTATGTCAGCCCTCCTCAGTGAATCTAGAACACTGTAACCAATCTTGTTCGTCTTTGTACTCAGTAACAAGATCGCTGATGTTGTCGATTGCGGTGAAGCAGCCCATGTACAATCTCGGCCAGTCAGTTTAACCCCTTCAGTGCCAGCTGACGCAGACTGTGTTTCTGCATAATTCGTTGATTCAACGCCAAAAATCCCTAGCTATCTCAGGAACATGGATTCAAATTGGTGTCAGCAAGAGGCATAGATCCTCATGAGCCCCAGTGCAACTGAGGCGGCTCATGAGGGTATATGCCTCTTGCATTTGCCTGGTGTTCAATTTTTTTTGTCGGCATTGAATGGGCTGAAACGGTTTTAGCACGTTTAGAACAGCTCCGAGGACGTCGAGCACAAAAAGCACTTCTAAGTTATAGGCGAGATTTTTAAAACGCTTTTAAAACTTCCATACACCGCATCTAAATACGCTAAAAACGATTTTAAAACACGCTTATGAATTTCGACTTTTAAACCCGTTTAAGAGTCGGAAGCGTATTGTACACCTAGGCTCTGAATTGCAAATTCAAACGATTTTAAAACGAAAGCTGTTAAACAGATGCCAATAAATATTTACCTTGTTTTTCGACGTGAAACGTCAGCAAACCTTAACTGGACAGTGGCAAGTTAGGTCAGCGCCGACTCAATACTGACGAAGAGATGTAAAGAATACTGACTGGTTTCACCTCCAGCTTCTGAAGCAACGTAAAGACAAGCGTGAAGACGTTAGCACATATATAGTCTTGGTCGCCAGCGTGTGCTGTATTGTGATTTTGGACCTTACGGCTTAGAGCCCTAAGGTCCAAAATTACAGACAAGCACATATAATACAACGCCTTTCAATTAGACGCGTGGCGCCTTTAGAGAGGACGGCCACACATTGTCGACAAGGCAGGTATTTAAAGTTTGGAATTGTAGATCTACCTACTAACGCCTCGGAAAATCACCACTGACCTCACAGTATTGAGAATCACGGATGCAAAATAGGACGATGTGTGCAGCCAAAAGTGGCACAAATCCTAGTCAACATCCTTGTGAAACGGCGATCAATGCGACCAGTGCACCCTGCTGCGACGCCGAGTTGGTTGCTGTACTCTTCTGGTCACCACGAGACAGCATGGCCACTGGACTTTTGGACGTGTAATTTTCTCTCAATGACCAGTGGTCAGTCGAGAAGATGACAGACATAGACCTATAAGAGGCCATTATTGTCTCTAACGCTCCGTCAAATGTGGATTACTGGTTATTTAGTCGTTTGGGTTTAACACCGAGCAGGTGACTAGGGCCATCTCACGGCCGGCGGTAAATGTTGAATTACTGTTTAATATTCTAATCTTCCACCATCAGGGAATCATCAGATGAGTTGTTCTCAAAGACTGGATTAAGCAGAAGGATGTGAGCATAGTCGGTGTTTGTGCGTTGCAGAATAATATTCCGCAATCAAACAAACTGTTGAATTGTAAGTGCATTAAGTATACTGACGAGCAAAAGTAAAGCGACATTTTTGGAATCATCGGAAACACGAAAGTGTTTCCGATGGTTCAAAAATGTCGCATTTCTTTTGCGCGTCAGTATATTTACGTATAACCCAACAGTTTCTGTAAATTCAGATAGAAGAAACTAAAATCCAGGAATGGCAAAGCCCTGATGACTCACGCGCATTGCGATTCATATACGTTTGTTGACCTCTTGTGATCTTGCAATTTCAGACAGGTCGCACAAGTGACAAAGCCTAGGACTATATTGATGTGCACGTATTTTCTACCGCTGAGCCAAGTTTCACTTTAGTTGTCCGCAGTGCCTGCGACATGATGCGTTGTAACCCTTGAAGCGCCGACCGGGTACGTAGCATGGAAAGATTAACCCCTTCACTACGGAGAAAAGTGAACACAATCAAACTGCAAGAGACATAGATCCCTATGACCCCCCGCGACTGCGGGGAATCAGGAGGATCTATTCCTTTTGCTGAGACCAAATTGTGTTGTCGTTTCTTGGATGGTTTTGGCTTTTGCTCGTTGAATGAACACAGATTTCAGAAACAAAAATTGTCGTATTTTGGCAGGGAAGGCGTTAAGCCCCCAAAATGTAACTCCACCACACTGCAAAAGGTACAGATCCTCATGAGCCCCCGCAGTTGCGGGGGTTCATGAGGATCTATACCTCTTGGTGACACCACTTTTTTTTTTTTTTTTTTTTTTTT
The DNA here is from genome assembly GCA_036245525.1 of Semisulcospira habei. Classification (NCBI taxonomy): domain Eukaryota; kingdom Metazoa; phylum Mollusca; class Gastropoda; family Semisulcospiridae; genus Semisulcospira; species Semisulcospira habei. The sequence goes on from BTPG01000007.1 coordinate 69,556,292, forward strand.
TTATATATTTGGGAAATCAGTCAAGATGGGCGACAAATGCCCCAGTTAGAAGGTGTCCAATCTTTCTTTCTTTCTTTCTTTCTTTTTTTTTTTTTTTTTTTTTTTTTTTTTTTTTTTTTTTTTTGTTTATTTGCTTCCTTCTGACATCATATTTCCCTTATTTTTATTATATTTCAAGGATAGATTTTATTTACTCAACTATATTACAGTGGAGCAATTATCACACTAGATATGACAACAGTTTACGTTGTACTCTCAAAAGGTGATTTGATGGACAGTTTGTTTTAGTTCGTTATAATGGACACATTTCATTCACAAAATCGGTATAGTACAAAGTACAGCCACAAGTTGTTAACATAGATCAGGTATGTGGCAATGTATAAGCATGTACATCACATCTACACGTACAGAAGCGCAGACTGAGAGGGCGCTCTTGTATGCCTGTGAGTTCGTGAGCGTGTATGTGTGTAGTATGTGTGTGCGAGAGAGAGAAAGAGAGAGAGAGAGAGAGAGAGAGAGAGAGAGAGAGAGAGAGAGAGAGAGAGAGAGAGAGAGAGAGAGAGAGAGAGAGAGAGAGAGAGAGAAAGAGAGAGAGAGAGAAAGAGAGAAAGAGATTACAATTAGTTTCACAGTTACTGTAATTCGAGATGTGAGTCGCGTGCAACTATTACGTGAATCTCCGGGAAACAATATTGTCTCTACCACAGAAACTTTCTTATTCTAAGTTCAGATTCAAACAAAAATATGATATCTATTGGTGTACCATATTTGTACTTGCTAATACACAGCTTAGCTACTAAGGAGACGTGGTTAATAAATGCAATTTCTGCTGCTCCTAACACGTTATCACGGTATCCCAATAAGGCTTGGGCAGGGGTTATACGTATCTGAACATTGCATTTTCCTGAACAAAGTTGTTCAACTCTTTTCCAGATTCGAGATATTGAATCACAGAAGTAGAAAAAATGCTCAATAAAGTCAACTTCATGAGGACAAAACCTGCAGTATCTATTATTAACGACGCCCATTTTAGACAATAAAATATTGGTTGGGTAAATATTGTGTAGAATTTTCCACTGCAGTTCTCGCAACCTCACTTCCTTTGTTGCTCTATTCACAATACCCCAATGCCATTCACCTAACTGGACATCAAACTTCATCGCCCAGAAATGAAGGGCATAAGGGGGACTGTATTTCTGCTGCACAATTGTTATCCTAAAATCCTTTGCTGAAGTTGGCGTTATACTCTCTGACATGGAGTCCGCGTTGTTATTAAGGCATCGCATGTACGAGGTAAGGACACTTCTCACAACGTTGTATTCCAGCAACCTCCCAGGGGAATCTCCAACAATGCGACAGACATTTTCAAACGACATAATCTCGCCATCTTTCTTCACATCCTCCACTCGATAGACGCCTGCGCGGACCCAGTCTTTAAAAAACAGAACGTTAGACTTGTACATTAATACCTTGCTATTCCACAGGACCGTAGTGGGTTTGTTTTTTACAGTATCCAACCATGACATTATGACGTCTCTCCAGAAGGTCGACTTAATATTTTCAAGCCCTTTACATTTTTTGGAATTGATATTAAATTCAAAGCATATCAAGTCATGACCAAATACACCTAGCGCATGTTTGGGCAAGACAGTATCTCTCGTGGGTTTTATGGCTGTACGCAGCCTCGCTGCCCACTCACAGAGAAAGGAGGCTTGCATATCCCTCATGTTAATCATTTTAATTCCACCCTCACAATAATCACTGCACATAACTGAACGTTTTACCTTCTCAAAGGCCTTCTTATTCAAATTTTTGTTCTTCCATAAATATCTGAAAAGCAAAGTGTTTATTTCATCTAGTACGTCTGAGGGGATACTGAGCGCTTGCATTGCATATACCATCTGTGAGATAATAAATGTTTTAACAACGCAAGCTTTCCCCCGAATGCTTAATTTCCGCTTTTTCCATTTCGATATTATACTTCTCATGTTTTGAATTCTACCGGTCCAGTTTTCCTCAACCTGTGACGCTGGCTGGTCATTTTTAAAGTAGATTCCAAGAATTTTAACCTTTTTGCTCCACCGGAGTACTCCATATTGTTCATCACAGTTCTTTTTCGAGCCTAGCCACATGGCTTCTGATTTATTCTTATTAAGCTGTAGGCCCGAAAATTTTGAGAAATGAGCAACTATGGCAAGAGCGTTTCTTAGGTCATGTTCGTCTCTCAAGAACATGGTTACATCATCAGCGTAGAGAAGAATCTTTAATAACTTCAGTTCGTCGGATCCATCATACGGCATTACAAGTCCCTTTATTTCTTTGCATTGTCGAATTTTAATTGCAAAGAGTTCCATCGCAACGACAAAAGCTAATGGTGAGAACGGACAACCTTGACGGATTCCACGTGCTGCTGGGAAGAACCCTGACAACCAGCCACAGTAATTAACACAACTCTTAGCGTCTGACATAATAACAGATACCCACCGAACAAATTCACGACCAAACCCAAATTTTTCTAAAGAATATAAAATAAATTCCTTTGATATACTATCATAGGCAGATTCGTAATCGAGCGCCAGCAGTAATCCTGGGGAGTTTATTTGGTTCATGTACTCAACGGTATCATCAATTAACCTTATAGCTGTAGAGATTTTGCGACCTCTGATAAAACCTTTTTGATCTTCGTGGACAATATCTCCGACCACGTTGGCCAGTCTAAGAGCAAGACACTTTGCCAAAATTTTATAGTCTGTATTTGTTAGGGAGATGGGACGCCAGTTTCTCAAAATATCTCGACTTAGATTTTTCCCTTTATGTATTAGAGTAATGACTGCTTTGGTCTGTGAAGGAGACAAAGCGCCATTTTCAAAGGCCTTGTTCATGGAGTCCACCACAAGATCCTTCAGATGGGCCCAAAACATTTTCATGAATTCTACTGTAATACCATCACAGCCGGGGGCTGACCCGTTATTTAAATGTTTCAAACCAATGGAAGCTTCATCTACTGTTATTAAACCTTCACATGACTCACTATCAAGGGATGAAAGTTTTGGAATTGCAGTGTCACTTATGAAATCATCCGCCAAGCGACTCATGGGGGACTGGTCTGTGCGAGATGCATACAGTGATGTAAAGTGTTTCATCTGTTCCTCCAGTATCTTGTTTTGATCTGTAACTACTGACCCATCTTCCAGAGTTAATTTATCCATTATTTTGGAATTCGCGCGAGCTTTTTCTAAATTCAAAAAATACTTCGTATTTTTTTCGCCTTCTTCTATCCACTTTACTCGAGCACGGACTCGAGCGCTATTTGCAGCGTGCTGTTCAAAGATTTCAAGTTCAATCTTTGTTTTCTGACGTAGTTGCTGAATATCAATGTTACTGGGATTGTTGGCAAGTGCTATATCAAAAGTATTCAGTCTTCTTTGTAAATCCTCTAACCTTTTGCTTTCCTTTCGTTTTTTAATTTTGCAAAAGTTTATACTGAGTTCACGTATTTGAATTTTTAATAACTCCCATTTTATCTGACTATCTGTTTCATCCGTCGTAGCCTTAAAATTAGAGATTAATGCATTCATCATTTTGACGTACTGCTCATCTTTGAGAAGGCTGTTATTGTATTTCCAGTAGCCTGGGCCTCTAGTAACATTAGATATACAGTACTTTAAAGTGACACATCTATGGTCAGAGAAAGACACCGACTCATGCTCACAGGAGAGAATTCTGTCAAACACTTCATCGGAAGAAAGCGCATAGTCTAACCGTCTAGCCTGAGTGGGGTTATTTCTAGACCATGTAAACTCCGTCTGCTGTGGGTTCAGTAATCTCCATGTGTCGTTCAAATCACTGTTAATCAGAAAGTCATTAAAAGAGGAAACGTTCTTCACTGAGTGCTTGTCTCCACTAATTACGTCTTTATTGTTGTCTAGAACACAGTTAAAGTCTCCACACACCAAGACAGACGATATAGGGTAATAATTTAAATGTTGTACCAGCTGCTCAAGGAAAGGAGCCTTTTTTCCTGAAGCCGGGGCATATACGTTGTGTATCATGAGTATGTTGTCATCAATAGACACCTCCATAGACAGTATTCTGTCTGAGTGATGTACGAGGTTTGTATCGTATATAAAATCTCTTCGCACTAAGATAACCTGACCCATTGAATGACTGCTAACACAACAACAGAACAGTTGACCACCCCATTCATTCCGCCACTCCTCCTTCACGTCGTCAGTAATATACGTTTCTTGTAAACATGCAATATCCACTTTTTTCTGTCTAAGAAATCGAAACACTACATTTCGTTTTCGCTTATTTCTAATTCCTCTTACGTTGAGCGTTACAACATTAATATTTGATATAGCATCCATAAAGGGCCTAACAGTGTTTATTTATTAATCTCAATAGTGATAATACTTTGAGTCGCATAACGGTCTCATAGTCCAGGGATGGATGCGAGGTCAGGACCGAAAAAGAGCCACATATTCGACCAACTTTGTTAGGTCAGGCCCTGTGGCACGGAGTCGGACTCGGAGGTTTCAGTGGTTCCAGTCTCCCAACCGTCCTTTGTTGGCAGTAGAGTGCGTGCGTTTTTACCTGGGGAATGAAGAGGGGAATTAGATTCCGACCTCAGTCTTTTGTTAGGTGTATCCGATCGGTGTCTACGCTGGACAAGACTGGTAAGCTTCGTTTGTTTTCCTTTCTTCTCGTGGCGACCTCTTTCCAACAGCTGGCGACCTTTCTGTACACGCTGACCCACATCCGCGCTGTCACCAGAGGCAAACAAAGCCGCGGGCGGCACGGGATCGGTTTTGGGGTCAGAGTCTGTTGGTGTCACGGCAGGGAATGTCACAATAACGTCGGCAATGTCCGTGTCAGTTACTGGGTCAGCCGTCATGGTGTTTTCCTCGGTTGTCAGTTGAACACACTTGCCCTCTTTTTCTCTGTGTCCACCCTGTCTGCACCCACGACACACCACCTGATTAACGCATTCATGAGTGTAGTGTCCTGTCTGCAAGCAGTTGGAACACTTTTGCTCGCGCGTTTTCTTCATTTCCTTGTAAAATAGAGAAATTCTGAAGGGGCCCATCTGAAAACTACGCTCCAATGGAACCGTCGGGATCTCAATGTAAACAAACCGACGTCCGGTCAGGAAACGGGTCAGCTTACCATCAGTGTTACGGGCACGCTCATATGTAATAGAAGAGCGCCTGACACATCCGAGTCTGTCGAAGAGGGTAATAACCTCTTCGTCTGCTACGCTGATGGGTATGTCCTGTATGTAAAGCCGTGTAGTCGGTGTTTCTGAGCGAGATTCCCGCAGAATGTAAGGGTTCTTGTCGTGTAGACAGAGAGATCGCCCACCTATCTCCATTCCATTTACCAATAAAGTTGTCCTGGCCTCTCTATTCAGTGGATATATTCGCCATAGCCCGCGGATACGTTGAGCTCCAGCAATTGTTTCTCTGCCAGAGACACTTTCGGCCGCCAAACACACCTCCAGTACACTGGCGTCTCCCGGCATGTCGCTCGCCTTTGCAAACACGGGCTCAACGTGCATAGCTGAGGTCGCCATATTGCACCGACCGGCCGGTCCACACACCACAGCACTCGAAATCCTCCGTCCGTCCTCTGCTCCAACAGGAGCTAGCACAAGAGAGAAATATTGACAGGAACTTCTTCTTGTGGCTACAGTGACTCTCCTAACTTTTTGAGTCAGTACAGTCCTATTAAACTAGAAAAAAATAAGCAAAAAAGAGCACCACAAAACAAGCTGTGTATCGTCTCGACCAAGGCCGGTAACTCTGGTGACACCACTTTGTATCCACGTTCCTGGCAATGGCTGGGGATCTTCCACGTTGAAATAACAAGGACACAATCTGGTCCAGTGGCAGGAAAGGGGTTAATGCACTTGCAATAACTGAGACATGCACGTGAGCTAAAGTTGGTCTTCCATCAGTAATTTCTCCCACCTCCTCTGGACATACACACCAACTGGTGACGCTCATGTACTTTGTGTCACGTTATGTCATGGGCTGGCGTTTTGGTGCTAACGCGAGTCGGGGGGGGGGAGGGGGGGAGGGGGGGATGAGGGGGGTTGGTAAATCAGACCATTATTGGTACGATATCTAAACGAATTCGGGGAAGACTTCTGTGGGTGGGGTGGAGCGCTGTTACGATTGTGGTTGTGTTGTCCTGTGAGAGCATACATGTGTTAATCGTAGGAAACGATCCGATATTTATTTGAGCTATCATGGTTATGATTCCCGTATCTTTTTAAGTAACATTTTCCTTCGGTCGCGCAGAGCGGAATTCACTTCGTTATTATACGCTAAGTTTAGTCCAGAACGTTCTAGAAAGGTCGCACTGTATAGTGACCTCGTATGTGTGACGTCGGTAAATTAGCGACACTTAGCAACAAGTTGTTTACTGTGCGCGTGAAGCCGTCAGCCGTTTGTTTGGTTTTTTTTTGTGTGTGTGTTATGAAGGATCGTGAATGTTCTCGAATTTTCCGACTAGTTTGTGAACTGTCTTCCATACTTTTATGAGATGTCATTTTAATAAGGATTTGGAGCTGAAGTGAGCAGCCAAATTTGTGTAGCCTATTGTAGTTTTTCTAGAAAGATCATTTTAATGAGTTTCGGTTGCGTGTTTCGTTCTGATTGGTTGCGTTGTATGATTTTCGTAGATGATTCTGGAAATTGGTAGTATATATAAAGAGGGCGCTAGGAAAGCACGTTCGTACATTGTCTTGCATTGTCAGTAGTAGAGACACGTAGTTTATCGTAGGTACGTGGCCCGTATAGGGTGTACATTGTGTGAGACGCTGCGTATGAGAAACTTTGTGTTGCCAGTGTGGACATTGCAGAAGAGACTTTGTATCAGTGTTGATGCATTTGGAAGTGCATTGTGTGGAGATCGCATCGCTGAATTAAAATATTGTTGTAACTGTTACTCCAGTATTGTCTACATCCTTAAGCCACGTGTGACGGATTGCAGCTGAATGAAGTTTATTTAAAAGAACCTTACGTGCGTGCGTCTGGTGTGTTTATCATACTACGACTACGACTCCACCACGTAACAAGCGCGTAGGGGCCTTTCCGAGCGCAGCGATCCCATCTTATACCAAAGTGAAGCGAACTGGTCAAGACGTGTGGCTGTTCAACGCCGAGTGATCCCCATAACTCATTCAGCCCGACGCACGTCTTTCCCAAATTTTGGAGGCGACATCTAACGACTATGCACCTGTTGCAGGAGATGGATCGACCATGATAATTCAAGGGTAGTGCCAGATTAGCCTTTGCGCCGACAGGCGCCAAGCTAATCTGGCACTACCCTTGAATTATCATGGTCGACCCATATGGCGGGCTGATGATCTGGATCCATAATGACCGGGTCCTGGCGTGTAAATGCAGTTTGTTCAACGTTGAGTGATTCCCCTTAGTATGCTTACTTATAAGAATGCTAAACGTGTATTTCGTGCCTTGTATTTATGGCGGGCTGACGATTTGGATTCGCAACTACGGGATCAAAGCATGTAACTGTTCAACATTGAGTCATTCCCCTTAATATGAATTATTGTAAGAATGTGGGGCATCATGTATTTCGTGCTTTGTATCTATGGTGGGCTGACGATTTGGATTCGTAAGGACGGAGTCAAGCCATGTAACCGTTTGTTCAACATTGAGTCTTTGCCCTTAATATGAATTACTGTTTGAATGTGAAGCGTCATGTATTTCGTGCCATGCACTTGACAGGAGTTGGCGGTTAAGGAAGGTGGCAAGTGATCTGTTTGTGTGTCCAGCGCTGAGTGTTTTCACGAGACACCCCAGCAAGACTATGTATCGACCATGATAGTTCCAGGTTGGTGCCAGAATAGCTTGGAGCTCATAGCCGCCAAGTTATTCTGGCACCACCCTTGAACTATCATGGTTGAATACTTACTTACTTACGCCTGTCACCCCTACCCGGGTATAGGCCGTCGACGAGAGACCTCCAGCAACTCCTGTCCTGTGCTTCTCCTTCGATTCTACTCCAGGTGGTTCCCAGTCTCTTGATGTCTGCTTGGAGGTCTCGACGCCAGGAGTTTCTCGGCCTACCTCTTTTCCTCTTTCCCTGGGGGTTCCATGACAATGCCTGCCTAGTGATACTGGAAGCTGGCTTTCTCAGACTGTGACCGATCCATCCCCATCTTCTTCGCCCAATTTCATTCTCTGCTGTTATCTGCTCTGTTCTCTCCCAGAGTCTGACGTTGCTGATCTTCTCTGGCCAGTGGATTTTCAAAATTCTTCTAAGGCAACTGTTCATGAAGGTCTGTACTCTGTTGACTGTGGTTTTTGTCAATCTCCATGTCTCTGCTCCATATAGGAGAACTGCTTTTACATTGGAGTTGAAAATCCGGACTTTGGTGTGTTGTGACAGCTCTCTGGAACTCCACACTTTTTTCAACTGGAGAAAGGCTGCTCTGGCTTTACCGATTCGTGCTCTGACATCTGCATCAGTGCCGCTTTTTTTGTCTATGATGCTCCCGAGATAGGTGAAGGACTCCACCTCCTCCAACGGGGTGCCAGCAAGCAAGACTGGTTCTTCCCTGGTTGCGTTCAGTCTCATTGTCTTTGTTTTCTGTTTGTGAATGGTGAGGCCCACTTGGGACGAGATGTCAGCAAGCCTCGTGGTCTTGTCCTGCATTTGTTGATGAGTGTGGGACAGTAATGCCAAGTCGTCTGCAAAATCGAGGTCGTCAAGCTGTGTCCACAGTGTCCACTGTATTCCACTTCGTCTGTGCTCTGTGGTCATCTTCATGACCCAGTCTATGGCCAGTAGGAAGAGGAACGGAGACAGCAGACACCCCTGCCTGACACCAGTTCTGACCTGGAGCTCTCTGGTGAACTGCCCTTCGTGGATCACGCGACATGTCATGCCATCATAGCTGCTCTTGATCAGGCGGACGAGCTTTGTGGGTACACCGTAGTGTCGTAGGAGTTTCCACAGAGCCTCTCGGTCCACGCTGTCAAATGCTTTCTCATAGTCCACAAAGTTGACGTACAGCGGGGAGCTCCACTCCAGAGACTGTTCCACGATGATGCGGAGAGTGGCGATCTGGTCTGTACATGATCGGTTCTTCCTGAATCCTGCTTGCTGGTCTCTCAGCTGGGGGTCAACGGAGCTCTTCATTCTCTCTAGGATGATCCTGTTGAAGACCTTTCCTGGTACTGACAGCAAGGTGATTCCTCTGTAGTTGGAACACTTGCTGAGGTCGCCTTTCTTGGGAAGCTTGATTAGGTACCCCTCCTTCCAGTCAGCTGGCATCACCTCCTCTTCCCAGATCTTTCCAAACAGTGGGTACAGCATCTCAACTGTTGTCTCTAGGTCTGCTTTCAGAGACTCCGCTGGGATGCCATCTGGCCCTGCTGCTTTGCCATTCTTCAAAAATGCCACTGCTTTTCTGATCTCTTCCCGGCTGGGTATGTCACAGCTGATGGGTAGGTCGGTCTCTGCCGGCTGGATGTTGGGGGGGTCGGGTGGGCTAGGTCTGTTCAGTAACTCTTCAAAATACTCGGCCCATCTGTCGAGTTGGTCTGCTCTGTCTGCAATAGGCTTGCCTTCTTTGTCTTTTACTGGTCTTTCTGTATGGCCATACTTACCCGACAATCTTCTGGTAATGTCGTAGAGCTGTTTCATGTTGCCGCTGCCTGCTGCCTTTTCTGCCTCTGTTGCCAGGCTGTCTGTGTAGGCCCTCTTGTCTGCCCTGATAATCCTCTTCACCTCGCGGTTGGCTTCCGAGTATTCCCCCTGTGCCCTTACTTTGGCTGCTCTTGTGCGACTGTTGTTGACCGCTGATTTCTTCTGCTTCCTCGCTTCTATCTTCTTCAAGGTCTGTGCCGACAGCCAGTCCTTGTGGTGGTGTTTCCTGAACCCTACAGTGTCTTTGCAGGTTGAGTTCAGCGCCTCTCTAACTGCCTTCCACTGCTGCTCTGTGGTGACCGCCTCCTCTTCATTTACTAGCTCCTGTAGCGCTTGAAACCGGTTGGACAGCACCAGTTTGAACTCTTCTCTAACTCCAGTTTCTCTCAGGAGGCCTACATTATAGCGCTGTCTTCTTGTTGTCTCTGTGCAGCTTTTCTTTAGCTTGAGCTTCATTCTTAAGGTAAGCAGATGGTGGTCTGAGGCGACATCTGCTCCCCTCCTCACTCGAACATCTTGAAGGGATCTTCTAAATTTCTTGCTAATGCAGATATGGTCTATTTGGTTCTCTGTTGTATGGTCAGGTGAGACCCAAGTTGCTTTGTGTATTCTTCTGTGTGGGAAGATGCTGCCTCCAATGACAAGTCGGTTTAGAGCACAAAAGTCTACAAACCTCTCCCCGTTCTCACTCATCTCCGAGCCTAGTCCCTGTCTCCCCATCACCTCTTCGTATCCGGTGTTGTCCTCCCCTATTTTGGCATTAAAATCGCCCATGACGATGGTGATGTCTCGCTCCGCACATTTGTCCACGGCACTCTGGAGTCGGTCGTAGAACTTATCATGGTTGAATCTGTCTCGTAAATTGTAATACAGTCTTGAAATGACAACACCAGAATTTCGGGATTTCAGCCCTGGGGTACAATGAGTTAGTACAACAAACCAAGGGGATTTACTCAGCGCTGGACAGACGAACAGTTCGTCTGTCCAGCGCTGAGTAATTCCCCTTGGTTTGTTGTACAATTTATTCTGCCAGCGCTAGCCTCACCTATCTGGTTTGTGAGTAATGAGTTAGTAGGCATACTGTCTAATAACGCCTGCCTAATTATAGTGCAGCTAAACGGTCGAGAGTGGTCAGCATAAGCAGTGTGCACAAGAGCGTCACTTCAACAACTATCTTTGTGACAAAGTTTTCACAAAAAAGAAAAAATGCACACGTACGCACGCACGCATGCACGCACGCATGCAGAGAGAGAGAGAGAGAGAGAGAGAGAGAGAGAGAGAGAGAGAGAGAGAGAGAGAGAGAGAGAGAGAGAGAGAGAGAGAGAGAGAGAGAGAGAGAGAGAATCAATGAATCATCAATGAATCAATGAAACTTTATTTTACAACGGTTAAGGCATTGACATCGTCATTCACACAGCCATTTTACAAACCTGCCGTTGCTAACAACTAATAATAATAATAATAATACCGTTATTATATACAAGACTACAAGACTATCTACACATGCGCATACATATAAGTAAAACATAATACTTGCAAACAGAAAGACAACACTGTTCCCAGAGGCAGTAGTTCAAATGATAAATGAAAAAGATAACAGGCTTAATTGCGAATAAAATTGTACCCAGCATAGAAAGAGACATACGTAGTTAAGGCATCATTAGGCCCTACGAGTGATCCACGAAATACTTGCAGAATCCCTTTTTAAATCAGGCTAGCAAGGAGGTGGATTTTACATGATCGGGAGGAGCATTCCAGATATGTGTCCCTGAGAAGGATAAGTTGGTTTTATATAGATCGATCCTTGGTTTTGGGACTATGAAAAGCTTTCTGATGTTTCCAAGCTTGGACTCAGACTTGCGGAACAAAGTGGAGATGTACTCAGGTGTTTTGTGCTTCCACACTTTGAACATAAAAATTGCTTTGTTATATTTGAAATGATTTTGAAGAGGCAGGAGACCTGCTTTTGTGTGCTTTTCTTCTGTGGTTAGGTGTGGATCAGGGTAGATTATTTTAGCCGCCCGTCTGTGTAGGGAATTGAGTCTCTTTAAATGGACCTCACTATATCCATCCCATACCGTTGACGCGTAATCGACGTGAGAACGTATGTGAGCATTATAAAATAGTTTACGTATAATATTTTAGTTTTGATAACATAAAGAGATTTTTTGCTACTATTTTGCATAAGGCGTCTGTGTGAGCTTGCCATTTTAGCTGACTGTCGATTGTAATCCCTAGTACGCGATGTTCGTTTACCTGTTTTACCTGACTACCTTAAAGTGAAAGGTTAAGTAATAGAGGTGTTATCTGCTGGTTTTGGCGCGTGGCGACTACCATCGATTTCGTTTTGACTTGATGAATAACCATAGAATTGTTTATACACCCAAGCTGATACGTCATGAAGACTTTGTTGTAAGTTGTCGGAAATTACTTGTATAACTGAGCTATCGTCAGCAAAGAAGTCGCATTGTACATCTTCGCAAGTAATATGTAGAGGCAAATCGTTACTAAATAAGCAAAACAGCAGGGGCCCAGTACAGACCACTGGGGCACACCGAAACTTACATCTTTGAGAGAGGAGTATGAGCCATGAACAAGAACCTTTTGTTGTTGTTGTTTTTTTTTTTTTTTGTAAGGTAAGATGTGAAAAAAGCAACTGCGTCTCCGTTATTAAGGTATTTGTGAAGCTTAACCGTTAATAAATTCAAATACTTAGGAGCTTTTGTGAAGGATCAACACCAGAAATAATGTCCAGGATTGCGCAGACAACAACAGCACTGACAAGATCGAAAACCATATGGAAGGACAGAAACATCACACTCTGCTCCAAGATCAGACTGATGCGCTCCTTAGTCATCTCAGTGTTCTTGTATGCCTGCGAGTCATGGACCCTCACAGCAGACCTTGAAAGGAGGATACAAGCCACTGAAATGAGATGTTTTCGAAGGCTGCTTGGCATTTCATACAGAGATCACATCACGAACGTGGAAGTGGGAAGCAGAATCAGGCAAGCCATCGGGCCCTATGAAGACCTATTAGCCATTGTGAAAAAACGCAAACTGAAGTGGTATGGGCATGTCACGCGTTCAGCAGGGCTTGCCAAAACAATCCTGCAATGTACTGTGCAAGGAGGACGAAGGAGGGGAAGACAGAGGAAAAGATGGGAGGACAATATCTCAGAGTGGACAGGACTGAAGCTGGGCGATACACTAAGCATGGCAGAGAACAGAGAGGAATGGAGGGAGCTGGTTGCCAAGACAGCAGTGGTGCCCCAACGGTTGGCAAGACTACGGGATATAGATAGAAGCTTAGCAGTCAGAATAGTGTGGTCAATCAGATCAAAAGCCTTCTTAAAATCTAGATAGACTACTCCTGACCTTATTCATTATCTCGAGCCATGTGTCAACAAGGCGTGTAAGTGCTGTGTGGCATGCCGAATGCTGCGGGCGAAATCCGGATTGGAAAGGGTGGACTGAGGAGCTTACCGTTTTCAAGTTAAGCAAGCAGGTGTTTACGAACGTGCCTTTAAGGTGGTTTGGACAAAACAGACAATAGAGAAATAGGCCGATAGTTATTAGGGTCAGAACGATCTTTTGTTTTTGGAAGTGGAATTACTTGGGCATATTTAAGTTCGTTAGTAAAAGTGTTATGCTGGATACAGAGATTATAAATGTAAGTTAAGGATTCTACAGTGTATGGGAGAGACAGTTTAAGTATTTTCGGGCTGATGGCCCCGAGGACTTTTTATTTGGAAGGTTACTTATGAGTAAACCCACTTCATGAACAGCTAGCGTGGTGATGTTGAAGGGGGCTGTGCCCATTGTTCTTTGTTGACAAAACTCAGACAGCAGATTAGAACGGTAATAAGTGTTATCCTGCCTTGACAAAATTAGAGATTCGGCAACAGAAAGAAAATGGTCATTGAATGTATCTGCAGTAAGATTAGTGGGAATGGTAGTAGCGGTACTTGGAGACCCTCTAGTAAGTGTGTTTAGAAGGCGCCATATAGCAGAGGTATCCTTGCTGTTTTTAACCGTGTCACGAACTAACTTTTTTCTTGCCTCTCTGATCATGTATTTAACACGGTTACGCTGCTGTTTATATTCAGTAAGCGTTTTATTGCTACGTAGATCGTTTCTAAGCGCAATCGCCTGCATGCCGCGTGTGATTTCCGGAGTAAGCCAGGGAGGAAGAGTGTGAGATTTTACCCTCCTCTCGCGTAGAGAAGCATGTTTATTAAATACATTTAGGAAAAGAGAGTACCAAATAACGAGGGCGATCATCATAGGACAGAAACACATCATTAAAAGGAGAAGTTTTCTAGATCAAATAGAAATTTGTCTTTACTGAAGTGTTTGAATGTCCTATACGATATAGTTGTATGGCCGTTCTTTTTTTGTTTAGGGTGTTTAGAAGACCAGGAGCACGCCACAGGATAATGATCACTAACACTTAAATTTGAGACATCAACGTCAAAGACGAGTTCGGGTGTATTAGTATAATAATATACTGATGTGGGGGCTGAGTAATTCTGGTGGGTGATTTCACTAACTGTACTAAGCCAAACAGAGATGACGTTGTGTCCCAGGCGGGGTGCGGTTTAAGTAAATCTATATTAAAATCGCCCAATAAAAGAATGTCGGCCTTCTTTTTTAAAGCTCTGTCAAGGTTCTGACTAAACTGATCGTACCACTCAAAATTTGAGGCGGGATTTCTATATAAGAACAGAATTAATACCGGTTTGGATTTCGGACACTTAACATCGACTCATACGCACTCCACCCCCGGCATCGTTTCTAGGCCGACGCGTCGATGAACTGACTAAATGCTGGATAGAATTATGAATATAGACAGCGATGCCAGTTTGCCCTGGAGACGAGGAGTCTCGTCTAATAACGAACATTGGGGATACTGATTGCTGCCGTCGCTCACACAGGAACTTAGACGCGTCTCACTGAGTCCGAACAGGTGGAACGGAGATTGTTAATATATTATACAGATATGTCGGCTTGTTTGTTATACAGATGGAACACATTGTGCGGATAGCTTTGGTGTACCGACTGTGGTGAACATCGTCTTAATCTTGTACATTCGAAATTTGGACTTGTTTCACCAGTCGTGCCAGATGGCATCTAAAGAAGAGCGTGTACATGAACTGTGGAATTACTAAACATGTGCTGTTCCGGGCTCCATCCCTACATTATTCACAGACTAACCCACTGCCAGATTTTTTCTTCTTCTTCATTCTGACTGACCCCACAGAAGAGCGTGGAAGCACACAGAGAAGAATTTACCAGTGAGCTTTCCTACCACCGCGACGGCCGTGTTTATCATCACGTACTGCCTGGCCCGCCGACCTTCGCTGTTGACAGATATTTCCCAACAAGCGGCCGGCGTGCCAGTGAAAATGACTGTGTGTGGGGGTGCTGGTTTTATTTCATTATAATGACTCATGACTGTTACCATCATGATATTATGTGTTATAAATGATGTTGACGGACTTTCATCGGAACGGTGCCCTCCGCTGAACACCGGCGCTGTACAATAGCGACGGGCCTCCAGGTGCAGCTTTGACCGGCGTTATTTTATGTTGCCTAGATGGGAAATTATTTTCCTTTCGACGGTAATTTGTTTCTGTTGTTAACTTGTATTTTATGTACTAGCTTTAGTCAAGTATGAATTTAACAAAAAGAGCACATACTAGTGTGTTCAGGAGACATAGGGCTGTCTTAGCATTCTGTTTTTGTCAGGGAGGTTCGGGTCGGGATGAGGCCACTGGCGCCGGCCATTAGATGCCTTGGCGACAGGCTTCACCCGTCCCAAATCATTGTCCATTTTTTTAGCTCTGTTATTGTAATTTGTGGAATGAGTGATTGAATGTGAGCAGCACCTGTGGTGGCAAGACAATTTTTGCTGTGCATGATTATCTTCTATGATTACAGCAACAATAAAATCATCTTGAAGTCATTGAGGTGCCCTATTCTCATAACTGAACCTTTGATGGAAAATTTGCTTAGACTTATAACAAAATTTAATACAGAGTGCACAAAATAAACAATGAAAAAAACAATTGAATGCGTAAAAACACAGAAATAAAAAGTACTATAAACTATAAAACGATAAAAGGCCACGTAATTGAATAAAAATTGAGAGAGAGAGAGAGAGAGAGAGAGAGAGAGAGAGAGAGAGAGAGAGAGAGAGAGAGAGAGAGAGAGAGAGAAAGAGAGGGAGAGAGAGAGAGAGATGATGATGATGATGATGATGAAACGTTTTTATTCAGGATAAAAAGTTTTATGCCTATCTTCCAAACTGTCCTGCTACTCTACACAAATAAAAATACATCAGATGATACATAAAACAATAAGTGAAACATATGTAAGTAAAAAGACCCATCCCTCCCCCCCCCCCCCCACCACTCAGAGGAAAAAAATTGAAATAAAATATATATATATGTATACACACAGGTATGAACCTGACATGTTAATGCAGACAGTCAAACTATTACATAATCTGCAGCAACAGTAGAAGAGTATTAGGTAATAGGAAACTTGTCACTAAAAATACGAATAGTAGCATAAGGGAGCCGAACATACTATTACTTCTGAAGTAAATATTTATGGAGGCGATCTTTGAAGACGCTAATCTTACAAATTGATTTCAGGTGTGGAGGTAACATATTCCACGCTTTAGTGCCTGAAAAAGACAGGCTGGTTTTACAGATGTCTAATCTAATTTTTTAAGGTGGATCGAGCTATTTCTCGTGTTTTCCTATTATTGTCGGAAAATAGAGTTTTTAGATAGGGTGGGGCTTTTCCGTGCATGAGAGAGAGAGAGGGAAAGAGAGAGAAAGAGAGAGAGAGAAAGAGAGAGAAAGACAACGAAATCGGACAAATACGTGTGCCCCGAGTGGTCCCAGAACACATGCCAAATCGATAGCGAAAATGGAGTTCGTCTCAGACAGCAATACATTTTCTTTTGCTCCAAAAGTACAAGTTACTTCTGAACTCTAACTTCAAATTTTTTTAGTCTCACATCATAGGCGGGCTAGACTAAAACTCTGACAGTGAAGTAACAACATAAAAATTACGTCATGTCTAGTTACGACAACCTCGCGGTAGAACGTACTTTTCCCGCGAAGCGCCGTAAGTGTGTGTGTGTGTGTGTGTGTGTGTGTGTGTGTGTGTGTGTGTGTGTGTGTGTGTGTGTGTGTGTGTGTGTGTGTGTGTGTGTGTGTGTGTGTGCGCGCGCGCACGTATGTATATATTATAAGTTATTGGTCGCAGGGGTTTGCTACACGGACCCTTGTAGGCCTGAGAGAGGTCAAAGGAACCATTGTACCCCGAAGGCCGAAGGCCTGAGGGTTACAGTGGTTCCTTTGACCTCCCAAAGGCCTACAAGGGTCCGTGCGGCAAGCCCTTGCTACCAATAACGTATTTGTTTTCATTCCTCCACTATTTTCGTAAAATAAATCAAGAAGACATCTTCTGACCTGGATCACGCCAGACAAAACTGACGTCAAAGGAATATACTTGTATACGTAATAGATTTATGACGTAATTTAAAAATATTTCATGTTGCTGCCGTCTCCAGTACTGAGTGTGCTTGTGTTTCGAACAACACTAAGTAACTTTTTACTTTAGAACGTTTTGGTGATCTTTTATAAAACAAAACTCGCATCCAAGATGCGTCACAAAGAAGGCTACAAAAAGTCCGCCATTTGTCGCTACAAGGGTTTTTGTTTTCCTCCCTACGTAGCGCAAACTGTACCATGTGACCGTGATATAAAAACCCCTGTAGCGAAAAATGGCGGACGTTTTATAGCCCTCTCGATGACGCGTTAGGACCTCGTTTTCGAGTCTTGAAAGCAACTCGGTTCCCCGACAAAATAGCAGAAAAAAACGCACTAAAGTAGTCCTATTTGACGTAATACACATCTTCTGCCTTATTTTGTACGACGTGAGGAGCCAACTTAAACAATATTTCACCACTAATTACACAAAGCAAACAGCAAAAGCCTTCGCCAAATCCATCTCATCGCCATGCACCGAGCATTTTTAAAGTTCGGGAAACCACGGAACAGAAATAGCTTCCGAGTTTTTTTTTAACCAATCAGAGACAGCAATCCTTGCAAATAACGCACTGTGGTATGCCTAGCCACCAACATGCCACAATTTCACCAAAGCACAGAGCAACAAATTCAAGAACTAAAACGAAAATACACACCCAGCAACACTATACACAAAGCACGATATTGCCAAAGTTCTCTCTTCACGTCACTCAATACGGGACTATCTGAAGAAAAACATCTCACGAATTTTCGAAGACTATCTGACATCATGTCAACGCTGTAAAATAAAATCTTACCTTAAAATCCATCTCAGCACTAGTCCTGCTGTTAACAACGAGCGTTTTTTGGTATTTCTTTTTCCAGATATCCAAACACACATGACACTTTAGGATATAACAACGACAATCTGCTGCACATTCGAAGCATCCCCTTCGGTTATCTTGAATCTAAAAGCAGAGGGCACAATGCTAACTTTCACAAGCTGTCACATCAGTGGTCAAATGCCGATCGCTTCATCCAAAAGTTCTTAATTTTTCTGAATCACACAGCAATCAAGAAGCACTGTCGCTGTCATACTTTGAAGACCTTTTGTAGACATTGCAGCTTGAATCATTCTGTACACAAGCCAAGATTGGCTGTTTACTCGCGAAACTTGCGCTTCACACGGAGTCATGCTACGTCACACTCTGTCTCGTAAAGACTGGGAATCCCCGGCAGAACATGTATATTTAATGGTGTCACCTATCCGCCACAGAAGCGGCCGTCTTCACAAACTGGATTTTTTCTAAACAATAAACGGAGGAAGAAAAACAAATACGTTATTGGTTGGAGGGGTTCGCTACACGGCCCTTTATAGGCCTTCTGGAGATCAAAGGAATCATTGTACCCCTCAGGCCTTCGGCCTTCGGGGTACAATGATTCCTTTGACCTCCCTCAGGCCTACAAAGGTCCGTGTAGCGAACCCCTCCGACCAATAACTTATATTGTATCACGGTCACATGGTACGGTTTGCGCTAAAGTGACTGGTGATGTAACGTAGGGAGGAAAACAATATAAGTTATTGGTCGGAGGGGTTCATTACACGGACCTTTCAGTGTAGGCCTGAGGGAGGTCAAAGGAGTCATTATACCTCAAAGGCCGAATGCCTGAGGGGTACAATGATTCATTTGACCTCCCGAAGGCCTACAAGGGTCCGTGCAGCGAACCCCTCCGACCAATAACGTATTTGTTTTCTTTCCTCCACTATTTTCATAAAAGAAATCAAGAAGACATCTTGCGACCTGGATCACACCAGACATGACAGACGTCAAAGAAATATGCATTTATACATAATAGACTGATGACGTAATTAAAAATATTTCATGACGTTGCCGTCTCCAGTACTGAGTGCTTGTTGTTTCGAACATCACTGTGCAACTTTTTACTTTAGAACGTTTTGGTGATCTTTTATAGAACAAAACTCGCATCCAAGATGCGTCATCGAGAGGGCTACAAAACGTCCGCCATTTTTTGCTACAGGGGTTTTTATATCACGGTCACATGGTACGGTTTGCGCTAAAGTGACTGATCGTGTGACGTAGGGAGGAAAACAAAGAATCTTACATTGGTGTGTAGGTGATACTCAGAATCTCATTCGAGTGGGTTTAAAACCTTATCCTACGAGCCAAAGCGTATGGGTGATGTTTTAAGACCATGAGAATGAGATTCTCAGTACCACCTAAACACCGATGTAAGAATCTATTTCTTACTCCCTTTTTTTTTTTTTTTTGCATGAATCCGATGTGAGCTGGTTTTCTGCTCAAGCCTAACCACAATACAGCCGCCATTGTGCCTTTGGCAAAGATCTAGTCCCCGATCACTGTATAGTGCCAGTGGGACGTTAAATTGGAGATAATGAATGAATGAATTGGCAAAGAACGTGACGTCCTTTACTTTGCATTGTGACATGGATATTTTGGATGTCAGACAAATGTTTTTACATGACGACGTAATAGCGCAATACATGACGCCAGAGTGCTAGTCACCACTATGAAATGGCGTCATTGCGCGTGAGGTGAAAGTAGGTTAAGTTTCAAAATCGTGTGTGCCCGTACCTTATGTTGACCAGATTTTCTTCAAGACAATTGTGTGCACACGTGTCCGTTCACGCAACAGGGCTGTATCACAGACGTGTGATACAGCCAAACTGTATCACACGTGTGTGCTACAGCTTTTCAGCTCAAAGGCAGCAAAGGAGGTGTGTAAGAAATAAACAAGAAAATCTCCGAAGTTTGCGTACGTACAAGATTGAAATTAGGGGATGTGTTTTATTCAGGGGGTGCCTAGGAGCCTCTCCGAGCATTTTGAAATTGGATTTCTCATTGAAGAGTTAAATGAAAGTTCATAGGCAGTTGGTTGACCCACATTAGAGTCCGTTATTTTCATTACATTCACTTGTAGCTTTGGATATAGCCGGATTGGGTAAAGACATTGGATAAGTTTGTTAGCCAGCTTTGTGTCTTTTGAACTTTTTCAGTAAACTTAATTCTACGAATGAAAAAATTAAAAGTAAAACTCCCCGACTTCTGGAGAAAATCAGACAGTGACCGTGACGTAAAAGCAGAAATTTTGTCAGCTCACAGACATCGACGCAATACTCTAGTTGTGACGCATTTCTCTCTCAGTCTTTCTCTAAACAATGACGCGCATGCACTTTGACCTTATAGAGCTCTGATGCATTGGCAAATTTGCGAGGCTTTTTCATATATATTTCAAAATCAGAGTCAGGTCAAAGACAACAGGTAGAGACCCTTGACAGCGACTTCAGCTTGCATATAAAGGTGACTTCGTGAGTTATGGCTCTTATTACTTATGATTGTTGAAGTTACCAAAACACTTGTTACCTCCCTTGTGCTGTCCCAAATAGACTATTGCAATTCTCTTTTGTCCGGTGTTCCGCAAAATCTTCTTGACCAAATCCAGAGAGTCATCAACTGTGCTGCACGTCTGATTTTTCGTGTACCGAAACGTGAACACATTATGCCTCTACTAGCCGATCTTGCACTGGCTGCCAGTTTCATCTCTCTCTCTCTCTTGGCTGGACTTCGCGAACGATGATTTTATAGGAGTTGCCCACGACGTCTGCAGGCTTGTTCGTGGCTGCGGAGGCCAATCCGGGACAGGCAGGTTCGACCGCAGTGGCTGCAGGGGAAGGTATGGCCAGAGTTCTGAGTTGCGGCATCTCTGTTCTTTCTCCTGAGCCGCTTGTCCTTAAGGCTAGCTCTGCGAGAGTCCTCAAAGGAGACAGCTGCCTTGTAAATAGTGGAGCGCCAGGTGTCACGGTCCACAGCAAGCGAAGACCACTGGTGGTGGTCGATTTGGCAGGCACTAAGTGACTTCTTGAGACAGTCTTTGTATCTCTTCTTTGGTGCCCCTCTGTCACGGTGTCCAGTAGCAAGCTCGCCGAACAGGGTGATCTTTGGTAGGCGATGATCCTCCATCCTGGAGACATGCCCCGCCCAGCGGAGCTGTGTCCGCAGCAGCAAAGCCTCGATGCTCACGGTTTCAGCCTGTTCAAGGACCTCGACATTGGTGACATAGTCACTCCAGTGAATGCCCAGGATGGTACGCAGGCAGCGCTGGTGGAAGCGTTCGAGGAGTCGTAGTTGGCTGCGGTAGAGGGCCCAGGACTCGGAACCATACAGCAGGGTGGTGAGGACCACAGCTCTGTACACGCTGATCTTGGTGCCTGTTTTCAGCTGTTGATTGTGCCACACCCGCTTGAAAAGTCGCCCGAAAGCGCTGTTCGCTTTTGCCAGCCTGCTGTCAAGCTCCTTGTCCAGCTTGGCGTCCGACGTGATAATGCAGCCAAGGTAAGTAAACTGGTGCACTGACTTTAGTTCAGACTCGCCGATGGTGATGTGAGGAGGGCGATACACTGTCTTGGGTGCCGGCTGATGGAGGACCTCTGTCTTTTTCAGACTGACCTCGAGTCCAAAGAGCTGGGCAGCGTCTGCGAAGCAGGACGTGATGCGCTGCAGGGCTCTCTCTGTGTGTGCAACGAGGGCAGCATCATCAGCAAAAAGCAGCTCACGGATCAGTTGGTCTAGGGTTTTCGTGTGGGCCTGCAGTCGTCTGAGGTTGAACAGGCTGCCATCGAGACGATACCTGATGTACACTGCATCGTCATCATCGAGGTCCACTGTGGCCTGCTTCAACATCATGCTAAAAAAGATGGTGAAGAGGGTCGGTGCCAGCACGCAGCCCTGCTTTACGCCGTTGAGAATGGGGAATGGTTCTGAGAGGTCATTGTTGAGTCTGACCTGACCTTGCTGGTCCTCGTGTAGCTGGACAATCATGTTGAGGAACTTTGGGGGACAGCCAAGTCGCTCCAGGATCTGCCACATGCCTTGCCTGCTCACAGTGTCGAACGCTTTTGTTAGGTCGACAAACGTTACGTACAGCCCTTTGTTCTGCTCGCGGCACTTCTCCTGTAGCTGTCTCAGCACAAAGACCATATCGGTGGTGCTCCTGTTTGCTCGGAAGCCACACTGGCCCTCTGGGAGTTGGTCTTCAGCGATGGCAGGTACCAGCCGATTCAGGAGCAGCCTTGCAAGGATTTTCCCAGCAATGTCACCCTTCTCAGTGTGTACTCCCCAACCCTCTTGGCAGAGCCTGCTGAAAAGGACAAGTTTTACACTGACCTGCGCAGCCTCATACAGAGCACCCCTGCAGACGACAAAGTCATCATCCTTGGCGACTTCAACGCCAGAGTGGGCCAGGACTCTGAAGCCTGGAAAGGAGTCCTCGGCAAGCATGGCGTGGGGAACTGCAATGACAATGGCCGCCTACTGTTGGAGTTCTGTGCAGAGCAGCAACTGGTCATCACCAACACTACTTTTCAGCAAAAGGACAGTCGAAAGACCACCTGGATGCATCCTCGCTCCAAGCACTGGCACCTTATCGACTATGTCCTAGTGCGTCAGAGGGACCGCAGTGACGTCCTCCTCACCAGAGTGATGCCCAGCGCAGAGTGCCACACTGACCACCGCCTTGTCCGCTGCAAACTCAGGCTCCACTTCAAGCCAAAACCCAAGAAATGGGGGCCCCCCAAGAAAAAGCTTGATGTTGCGAGCCTTCAGCGTGACGACGTGAAAGCTGCCTTTCAGACAGATTTACAGCGCAGGCTCAAAGACACAGCGGACCCAGCAGACTCCTCCCCTGAAACACTTTGGGAAGAACTGAAAACTGCTATTGCAAAATCCTCTGCAGAAGTCTTGGGTTTCGCTAGAAAGAAGAATAAAGACTGGTTTGACGAAAACGATGTAGAGATCCAGGAACACCTAGCAAAAAAAAGAGCCGCCCATCAGGCCCACCTAGCCCAGCCTTCCTGCCCTGTGAAGAAGTCTGCCTTCCGCCTCGTCTGCAGCAGTCTCCAGCGCAAGCTCAGAGATCTCCAGAATGAGTGGTGGACCAGACTTGCACAGAGGACCCAGCTTTGCGCAGACAATGGTGACTACAGGGGCTTCTACGAAGCATTGAAAGCAGTGTATGGCCCCAGGCACCTGGTACAAAGTCCCCTGCGAAGCGCGAATGGCCAGGCACTCCTCACAGATAATACCTCCATCTTGAACCGCTGGTCGGAATACTTTCAGAGCCTCTTCAGCGCTGAGTGCACTGTTCAAGAAGCAGTCGTCCTACAAATCCCACAGCTCCCAGTAAAAGTTGAATTGGACGAACCGCCCACCGCTGAAGAGACCCTCACAGCCATCCACCAGCTCAAGAGTGGCAAAGCAGCAGGCATTGATGGAATACCGCCAGAGATCTGGAAACATGGAGGCACAGCACTGCACAACAAGCTCCATGACCTCTTTCTCTGCTGCTGGGAGGAAGGAACACTACCAAAGGATCTCCGTGATGCAGTCGTTATCACCCTGTACAAGAACAAAGGTGAGAAGTCTGACTGTTCCAACTATCGGGGAATTACACTGCCAGTTTCATACAGAATTCAGTATAGACTATTTGTTTCAAGATCATCTCTGGTTCCGCCCCTCCTTACTTATCTGATCTTGTCCAGCTGTATACACCGTCCCGCTCACTACGCTCTGCTTCAGACACTCGTGTTTTCCGTATCCCTAGACGTAATAAGGTCACTCAAGGTCATCGTGCATTTTCGTATTTTGGTCCCATTACATGGAACGATCTCCCAGCTGATGTACGTCACTCATCATATCTTTCCATTTTCAAATCCACGCTTAAAACACACCTTTTCTCTATTGCATATACGTAAAGACCATTTTGTCTGGCGGCTCATCATGTGTGTGTGTGTGTGTGTGTCTGTGAGAGAGAGTTGGTGTTTTTTTTGCTCCTTGTAAATCAATGTATTTTTGTTGTTGTGTGTGCTTGTTTTTGTATTTTGTTTTGTGTTTCATTACTGCGATTGTAAAGCGCCTAGAGCACCTTGGTGATTAGGCGCTATACAAATTACCTTTATTATTATTATTATTATTATTATATAAGAGACTTTGCGGGTTATGGTTCATCCCATCTTATTATGTCCTTGCTAGAGAAAGAGACAGAGACAGACAGACAGCCAGATAGACACACAGACAGAAAGAGACAGACAGACAGACAGACAGACAAAGAGAAAACAACAATAAACAAAACAACAACAATGTCATTAATGAAAATGACGTTTATTCTTTGAAACGAAAAAACGATTGTCATGATTTGTTGCCTCTGCAAGCTGGATACTGGTTTGACTAGAAACGAGTTTGTCGTTCTCTTTCGCATAAAAACATAAAATAAACGCAATGTACAGTTTCTTTAGCCCCTTGACTGGTACTAACGATACCGCTCGACGGAAAAGACGAGTACCCATGCGTCTCATCCGTCGCGTGGTATCGGCAGTAGCAGTCAAGGGGTTAAAACTTCATTAACACATTCTACCCCAGGACCGAAATCCCCAGATTTTGAAATTGCCCTCTGAAGGACTGCATTACAATTCTAGAGACAGATCGAGCATGATAGTTCAAGGGTGATGCCAGAATAGCTTGGCGCCCATGGGCGCCAAGCTAATCTGGCACCACCCTTGAACTATCGTGCTCGATCCATGTCTTACTGTGGTGTGTCGGGGCCGCGTAATTAAGATAATTAATTAAGACAGAGCTACAATGTACAAGATGTGAAGACATAATCCAGATTCACCCATTCACTGCCAGAAACCACAGGTTGTTTTTGAAACCGTCGTACTGCAGCACCCAAACACGCCTTGCGTACAAGAACATACAGTAACACGCATGACAGTTCAAGGGTGGTGCCAGAATATCTTGGCGCCTATTGGCGCCAAGCTATTCTGGCACCACCCTTGAACTATCATGCCAAATTCACCCATTCACTGCCAGGAACCACAGGTTGTTTTTGAAACCGTCGTACTGCAGCACCCAAACACGCCATGCGTACAAGAACATACAGTAACACGCCGAACAGCCCCGCACCTGTGAGGGCTCACGAGGATCTATACCTCTCGCATCTGAGTAATGTTCGCCGTTTTTCGGCAGTGAATGGGTTGTTTTGAGTTTTCCCACCATGAACCACAACATAATAGATGCAAAGTACCTATTTCATTGTTAACCTTCCAGATAAAAATGCAGAATAAACACTCTGATCCATTCCATGAATTCTGATGTAAGATGCATGATAAGCTGTGATTTTGGGACACAAGACCGAATATTTTTCCCCCTTATTTTGATTAATTCAAAACACCCCGCATCAATAGCAGCGAAAGTGTCGTATAGCGTTGCCGCCGTCGTCTTGAATGAGTTAATCTGCTTTGATTGCTAAACTTGTTTTAAACAAACAAATAAAGAAATGTTTGCAATGAAACTAAGCATGTTCGATAATGATGTGAAACCAAAGTGTCACTCATGCGTTACAACAACTAAAAATTAGGATTATAGTTGGATCGGAATGATGCCGAAAAAATTAAACGTGCGCTGCTCTGTAATTCTACACCTCACGGCTACAAGCCATACGGTGCAAAATCACAGAGCTGCATACACATGAGGAAAGTACAAAATTGGAATGGTCAACCTCTGAACTTTCAAACACAAACGAATATGTACAGTAAACTTCTGAACCAAGCAAATCTTGCCGTCTGGTGAAAATGCATAGCATGAAGAAATTCGTGCAATGTATTGTACGTACACAAACCAAGGGGAATCACAGCGCTGGACAGACAAAAACAGTTAGATCCCCTGCCCCCGCTAGCCTCACCTATCTGGTTTGTGAGAATGTATTGTACGGTAGAACGTGTTTTGAGCAAATATCTTATTGCCAATAAACAGTGGTCTCAAAAGACGGATGATCTCTCAAGAAAAGACTTGAACAAAACTAAGTGTCAAGTTTATTTAACCCATTATATCCTGAGGTGGAAATTTCAATTTTTTTTCTGTTGTCCTATAAAGGCTGTATTACAATTCCGGAAATAGATCAACTGTTTTAGTTCAAGGATAGTGCCAGAATGGTTTGGCGCCTCTGGGCGCCACGCTATTCTGACACTACCCTTGAACTATCATAGTCAAATTTATTTTATGCAAAGGTGTATCAGGATGGAAAGGGTTAAAGACCATTATTTATGTGGCTACAGCCAGCTAAATGATTGGTCTTTAAAATAATCTGCTCCATGGCGTGTTTTTGACCTCTGTTGGTCGATACAGAGGGTTACTAACGTTGTCTCACTTCAAATAAGATACACAGCCTTCTTTTTACTATCCATGTGAGTAGGCACACAAACCAGAGGTTTTCCACTGCCTTTTCAGCGTAACAGAAGGAACTCTCTTGCGTACAAAAGAGAAGGAGAGCAGAAAAGTCTTTCATTTTACGACAATCAAACTTCACGGACTATGTAAGCCCTAATGTCCAGCTTTACTGTCAAACACAGTAACAACATATATCAAGGAGATATTGCGTTCTGTTAACCCATCCGAGACGTGCCGCCTCCGGATACGCGGCATAAGCCGCGTATCCGGAGACGGCACGTCTCGAATGAGTTAACCCTTTACTACCTGGATTAGGTCACTTTAAAGACAGGTGATATCTCATAAGGATGGTGGCTCAAGCGGCTGTGTTGTAAAGATGATTCTTACGATAACAATAGCGCACTATACAAGTGAGATACAACATTACAAAAGTGAGAGAGGAACAATATGTACACTAGAATTTGACTCCCGGGTTACGTTTTAGAATGTAACATATCTACATTTACAACAGAAACAAAATGTCGACGATGCTAGTGTCCATTTGACAACCCAGTAATCTACAATGGCAGATTACTCAGTATTATGTCTTAGAAATGGATGATACAGGGACAAGGGAGTGGGGAAGGGCAGGTGTGAGGTGGATGAACGGGGCACCAAAAAATGAACTTTGAAGACGTGTGCGTTAGGTAAAAAAAAAAAAAACATCTAGTTTTCTGCTGTCAACAATGGAAGAGTCAAAAGCTGAACAAAACTGGCAAAATAAAATCGCGCACTACTGAATAAGTATCATACCAACATCATATTGACTTGGGTCTTTCATTTCAATACGATGAAGTTTTGGGAAATTGAATTGTTTATATTATGAGGTTATTAAACAAACATTGTGAGAAGTAACAAATATAAAGATTGAATTCTTCCAAAGTAGTCTGGCAAAAGGGATATTAACCCTTTGCTGTCGGTTTTTGTAGCGATATTCCGCAGGGTTAACACAATCGAGACGTACTGCAAACCGCTGCGTATCCGAATGCAGCACATCTTGAACATGTTAATACGTCATGATCGAGCAGTGACGTGTCAAGTGTGTATGCCACTAATGTTGTCACGATTCGTCATAATGGAAATGTACACAAACCAAGGGGAATCACTCAGCGCTGGACAGACAAACAGTTAGATCCCCTGCCCCCGCCTACCAGGCACCCAATCGCCAGCCCACAGAGAAATACGCAGGTATAGAGGATGCAAATGCTCGTCTTATTCTATACCTGCGTATTTCTCTGTGGGCTGGCGATTGGGTGCCTGATAGGCGGGGGCAGGGGATCTAACTGTTTGTCTGTCCAGCGCTGAGTGATTCCCCTTGGTTTGTGTACAATTCTGCCAGCGCTAGCCTCACCTATCTGGTTTGTGAGTAGTCATAATGGAAAAAACTTGCAAGCAGCATAATACTGTGAAAGTGTGGTGGAATTCTATGAAAACATACATGCACAAACACGATAATCAAAACATTTCAAGCTTTTAAAAAATCCATCAGCACGCACATGCGTATTTTCGGCAACACACACACACGCGTCCTTCCTCCCTTCCCCCCGCCCCATTTCCCCTCCCCAACACACTCACACACAATTACCACAGTTAAACGACGAAAACGGAAAATGGCTTTTGGTATTTGACCGCTTAACTGCCGAGAAAAAGTGAATACGATCTAACAGCAAGAGGTATAGATCCCAATGAGCCCCCGCGTTTGCGGGGGCTCATGAGGATCTATGCCTCTTCCTTAGACCACTTTGTATCCGTGTTCTTTGGACGGCTGTGACTTTTGGTCGTTCAGTGAACGCAGATTTCATAAACGAAACGTCCGTTCAGTTGGAGGGGAAGTTTTTTGGTTTTTTTGCTTCTTCCCCCACCCCCCCCCCCCCCCCCCCCCCCGCCCCCTTAAAGCACAACTGATCTCCCTTATCGGTTCAAACACGTGACCTCGCAAGTAAGTATACGTCTGGAGACTTTGGTACGGTAATTATACAGTGCGACTCGATCTCAGTTTTTTCTAGGTGTGTCTGGTTCGATAACGCCTAGGGTCTAGTGTGAGGTCGAGAATTTTTTTAAAAATTTTTATGATGCTTATTTGTTCATTATCAAGATCTTCTCCACACCCGGTTGTCTCGCTCGATTCGCTACCGCGGTGACCGCGCTAGCGAATCGAGGGAGACAACCAGGGTGGACCTTCTCATCATTAAAAGCGACCTGTTCCATGGCGGGCTTCGACTGCTAAAACCTGTCGATACGACGGGTTATCAATGTTTTCTTGCCTACACAAAGACTTTTCTGCCCCTTTTTTTTTTTTTTCACAATCCGTGTGATTAGGCACGCGTAAGCGTGGTTTTCTATTCCCCTTGTCTGTAACGGAAGCGTAGAAAAGTGAAAGGCGTCATTTTACGATATTCGAGCTTTACGTGTTAACACTTTGCGTGCCGGTAGCGGTTCCTGTCGCGATGATTCCTGTAATTAACCTTGTATTACCTGGAGCAGGTCTCTTTAACTCATTCGCGGCCAGCCGCATCCGGATGCGCGGCTTATGCCGCGCATCCGGATGCGGCTCGCCGCGAATGAGTTAAGGTAGCACTACCGCATCTTGTATGTGACCCAAAATAATTCTGCCTGTCAACAAAAATCTATCTCGCTGGGAGCGATTCCTTCCCACTTGTGATACAGTCTAACTCCTGTTATCACTATGGAACGTTACTTCTGACGTAGGCCATAAAGAGAGCAAAATTATATTAGCAGATGTTATCTTTGAGCAGCAGTGAAATCGCTAGTAAAAAGGATTTGGGAAAAGACGGGGACGTTGAAAATGTACTGCAGGATAACACAATCAGTCATACACCAGCAAACAACAAAATAAAGTCGATGATCTTCATGAAAAAAGCGTATCTCCAACACAGCCTGTTGGTGACCGCGTAGGTGACAAAACTCACCCACGACTAGGGACTCTATTTCCACCAATTTCAAACAGAAGACAAACAGTTTAGGCGGACTAGAAATAGCTTAGTGGCTGCGGACAAAAGGGACAAATCTTTCAGCATGGGTGTCTGGTGGATGAGCTTAGTCCTGCGCCAGTCACTAAGCACCTTGCTAGTGGCTGGCGCGGGACTAAACTCACTGATGTAACTGGCCCCAGGGATGTGGGGTGCGGCTGCTGACGAAAGGGAAAGGTCTTTATTTATGGGAATCGGGTGGGTGAGCTTAGTCCTGCACTAGCCGCCAAACAGGGAGCTCCGCTATTGCGAAGCACCTTGATTAGTAGCTGACGCAGGACTAAGCTCACGGATGCAACCGGCCCCAGAGGCGTGGGGTGCTTGCTGACCGTGTCAGGATGGTGTGATTAAAACATATTAACCCCTTGTGTGTGCAGCCACCGGCACTACAAATAGTAGCGGTTGGCAACATGCACAAGAGCGTTAAAGTGTAAGCATATCTCATTAATATCATGAGTAACAAGGAACACACGAATTTACCAACCCCTCCAATCAAGTTTCTAAGCCATGCCACTACATATATATCGCACACTGTCCTGAGTGACGTCAAAAGTATATAATCATCACACTGTCTCCAAAACCAACATCAACACCAAACAAACACACAAACATGAAACTGTCCGTCAACAAAATAAGGGATTATTGTTGGTTATATTTTCAGTACTGACGGTTTAACCACAGGCATGGGTTATGAAACACCCTATTTTTAAATGTGTGTCAATGTACAGCCATCCGCTTCTCTGCTTCTCGTCGTTGTCGTCCTTTTCTTGTTTGATTTTTGTGCGTTATTTTTGGGGGTGTTTTTTTCTCGCCGAAACCTACGGTTCTAACGTGAAATCCGAAAAGAATTTGGATTCCGAGTTAAAACTGACTTTAAAAATGTCTGGGATTCTCAACCAGAGACACAGTTATTACAATCCCCTTCAATGCCAGTGAACGCAGATTATTGTTTGACATAACTGTACATTCAACGACAAAGATCCCCAGCCGTGAAAGGAACGTGGACACACAGTGGCTTCAGCAAGAGGCATAGATCCACAAGAGCCCCCGCAACTGCGGGGGCTCATGAGGATCTATACCTCTTGCAAGTTGGGTGGTGTTCAACTGGTGAACGGGTTGATAGCCATCCCTTTGCTCTTCCTAATTTACGCGTCTTGCAGCATGGTTTGAGTGACGCCATAAGTAGGGTTCTCGATCCCAGAGTCGAAGGTGACCGTGTCCTGTTCGCGGTGAGGGTAGAAGGCCGTCGGAAAGGTGCCTGTGTTGGATGTATCTTCGTTCAGCTTGGCGTGAGGCACAGTGTAGCCTTGGCGCCTGAAAAGAAAAGAAAAAACGTGTGGTACGATATGCTGAGTGAATTTTAAACACTTAAAACAAAGAGTATCTCCCCTTCTGAAGGCGAAAATAACTCCCCTTCTGAAGGCGAAAAAGACACTGAGTCCATTTTCGTGAAAAGCAAGATTTTCATTGTACTAAAATGAAAATCTCGCTTTTTACAAAAATGGATTGTCTTTTTCTGTTATGGGGCTGAATAAACGGACTTGAAAATGTTTCACAAGCTTTTACAAGCTCTACAGTATTCGATTGCATTCGCAACTAAGTACTCGCACAGTGCCACATTTCACGCTTTTCATTCACTGCATAAGTTAATACAGAATAAATCTACACGATGCCTACACGATGCCATCACTTAAGTTTAACCACTCTGGGATGTTGCTGATAAACTTCAGGATTTGGTAATTATGTTTTGTATTTGTTGTACAGGAATCAAAAGGAATACATGTCTGACTACGTCAAAATCAAACTTATTTATTGTCCTAGAAGGGCTATCTATCGCACAGTTCAAAGTCGTGACAACAAATGTAATAATAACATATTGTAGGGCATACAAGATTACGTACAACATGCATGGAGTAAACATCAGAGGTGACAAATTTCACATCACATC
Organism: Semisulcospira habei; assembly: GCA_036245525.1. Classification (NCBI taxonomy): domain Eukaryota; kingdom Metazoa; phylum Mollusca; class Gastropoda; family Semisulcospiridae; genus Semisulcospira; species Semisulcospira habei. The sequence continues at coordinate 69,587,759 of BTPG01000007.1, forward strand.
TGCATGATCACATACATTACAACAAATAATTGTTTTCTCGTGGTACAATAAAAAAAAAAAAAGTACGACACGATCAGTTCCAATCACACAGCTCGTGCGAAGCAAGAATAGAAAGCCTATATCACTTAGCCTCCTTACTGCCACTGGACGCAGACTGTGCCTTTGAAAATAAGGTAAATTCAGAGTCTTGGTAACATGCACACAAATCTTCCTTAATTCAACATTTTTAAAAAAAAACCTGCACGTACCATGAACGTGGATTCAAAGTGGTGTCAGCAAGAGGCATAGATCTTCATGAGCCCCCGCGAATGCGGGGGCTCATGAGGATCTATGTCTCTTGCATTAGATGCTGTTCGCGCTTTCTCGGCACTGATCGACCGCAACAGGACTGGAAGCGAGGCCGATGAAATGACGTATTTTCTGACACACTCCAAACACTACCCAGTAAGCAACAGATCACCAGACCGACATCCGTCGCTGTTGGCCCGCGCACGTCTGTGCGCGGGCTAACATCGGCCGACGTCGGCCCGAATATCTTCTGCGCGACTCAAGTTGCGTTTCGCGAACGCTCAATGGTTGGCACATGTGGGCGACGACAGTCGGTTACCTGAACTCTGTAATCTGGGGCAGTATTAGGATGCGTCTATTAGAGGTACACGAAATAAAGTGAAATTAGCGTGCCGTCTCAGAGAAAATTAGGTCGTTACTTGAAGAGATAAGAAAAAAGACGGGTAGGGGTGAGGGTAGGGGTAGGGGTGGGGTAGGGGTGGGGTAGGGAGAGGCGGGAGAGAGAGAGAGAGAGAGAGTCAACGAAACTTTTTAGTACAACGGTAGAGACATATTTTTTCAAAACCGTCGTTTCTACATCTTGAATAAACAAACGTACACGTACTTAATTAAATATTCGTTGACCCACGGTTATGAATAAAAGTATTTCAGATAACAATAACAGAAAAGACATCACAATCAATGCACATAGTGTAAGTCTGTGTATGTGTGCGTGTGATGGTGTGTGTGTGTGCGTGTGTGTGTGTGTGTGTGTGTGTGTGTGTGTGTGTGTGTGTGTGTGTGTGTGTGTGTGTGTGTGTGTGTGTGTGTGTGTGTGTGTGTGTGTGTGTGTGTGTGCGAACAACGAGCGGGCCAGAATCGTTGGCACGGGGTTAGCGATGCAAAAAATATTTGAAAAAAAAGTCTCTCTTTGAGGCAAGATAACACAGGAAAAGCCTTAATATGAGACGTAAGATAATTCTAAAGTGTCACCCCTGAAAATGACAAGCTGACATTTAATGACACCATAGTTTTAAGTAGATCTATACCAGTTTTTCCGAGAAAGAGAGAAAGCGAGAGAAAGGTTACTTTTTGTAATTAGTTATTTTCGTACAGTTAGCGTTTGTTAAGCGCCTAGAGCTCTAATTTCTGAGATTAGGCGCTACACAAGTACTCATTATTATTATTATTATTATTATTATTATTATTATTATTATTATTAAAGGTTGCAATGTAGTTAACCCACTTAACGCACTACAACAGGCGATGGGTCGACCATGATAATTCAAGGGTAGAGCCAGATTAGCTTGGCGCCTGACGGCGCCAAGCTAATCTGGCACTACCCTTGAATTATCATGGTCACAAGTCAGATCCCTGTTTGTACGTACCTCCTGTATAGGGCGAGAGCTACGATAACAGCAATGATGATAGCCGCAACTACTGATACAGTGACGATGGCGATAATGGTGGTTCGATCGCTGGCTGCAAATAGAAATATTACTGGTGAGCCCTTTGGCCGTCGTAGCGCATTTCATCGCGACGATGATTCCAGCAGGAATCATCGCAGTTGAAAAGCGCTGCCGACGGCCAAAGGGTTAACACGCTCGAGACGCGTTGCTTTCGCATTCGCGGCATCATGCCGCGTAACCGGATGCGGCGCGTCTCGAGCGAGATGAACAATCTATAAAACAGCGTTAGAAGATCAAGATTTCTCACCCCCTCCGTGCCACTGGACGCACGTTTTGCTTCTGAAATATGTGTCCATTCCACAACCAGAAGCCACGGCCGTTTAGGGGACATGAATATAAATGGATCTTAGCAAGAGGCATAGATCCTCAAGAACCCCCGCGGTCGCGGGGGCTCGTGAGGATCTATGTCTCTTGCAGCTGGATCGTGCGCACATTTTCGCGATAGTGAAGCAGTAAACTGGTAATTGCCAATATGAAATCGATGCCGAAGACGAGGAAATAATTACAATCAGCACGGTATTACTAACAAGACGGTTGACACGTACACAATTAACTACCGGGCGGGGGGGGGGGGGGGGGGGGGGGGGGGGGAATACAAGACTAACTAGGTAAGCACCTGTCGAACATTTCCTACGCTAGGGACAAAGGTCCCACCATGTAGCGGCCGCATGCGGTGATAGAGGCTCCCTACACTAGGGACACTGGTCTCAACCGATAGCGGCCGCATGAGGTGACACGAGGCTCCCTACACTAAGGTCAGTGGTCTCATCCCCATAGCGGCCACACGCGGTGGCAGAGGGCTTTCTAACCCAAGGACACCCTCATAGGCCACTACCCCCGTCCTACATCGCTTGCGGGGGCACACAAAATATTCTATGCCTCTTGCATGTAGTCGTCATTTGTTGTAATCCAGCAGTAAAGGGGTTAGCACTCAAACAAGCAAACAAACAAACAAACAAACAATACATAACACACAAACAGTACATAAATAAATAAGTGAATAGGTGGATGGATGCAGAATGAGCGAATGAATGAATGAATGAATGAATGAATGGATGGATGGATGGATGGATGGATGGATGGATGGATGGATGGATGGATGGATGGATGACGGAATGAATGAACATGATATTAAAAACAAAAACAAAACAACCACAAAATTATAACATTACTATACCTTTGGTCGTGCTGGGCCGAGCCAGCGGTAGATCAGTGTCGTCAGGCTTGGGGTAGGGTCTCCTGTTCCCCGTGTTATTGTCTGGTGTCCTCGTGCCCGCCTCAGTCGTCAGAGTAGACTGCACATGGTTGGCAGTCGGTGTGTGTTCATCATTATCGCCGCTGGATACTGTTGGCTCCGTGGACTCATACAGTTGGTGGGTAGTCCTTGAGGCTGTTGTTGGTGGTACTTTAGTGGTGGTGGTGGTGGTGGTGGTGGTGGTGGTGGTGGTAGAAATGAGCGGCGTTGTGGAATTCGGTGCTCGTGTGGTTGTTGTAGTCGGCAGTACTGTAATATCAAAGCAAATATGGTCAATTTGATAGTTTGAATCCCCATACGGTAGCACTGCCACATCTTCTATGTGGCCCATAGTAGTTCAAAATTAATAATCGTATATGTTTTCTCGAGAATCAATTACGGTTCTGTAAACCGAAGTACCATGATATTTCAAGGGTAGTGCCAGAATAGCTTGGCAACTTGTTCTGGCACCATCCTTGAAATAGCATAGTGGATTCATTTATTAGAGTGGTATGTCAATGCTGAAAGTGTCAACGCGTTCAAACAGACGCTTGGCTTAACCTCTTCACAGTACAGCCAGGCTAGGGGCTACACAGAGGTTGTCGGTGTGGCTGAAAACATTGCAACAGTCACACGCCAAAGAACCCCGGAGAATGTTTACTGGGTGGGGGTCTGAAAACAAAGTAGCGCTTGGTAACAGCAGGCTTTCAAAGGACATGTGGCCAGCTGCGTGATCCGAGTGTAGTCTGCGCCAGCCACTTAGCAAGTGAATACATCGACCTTTGATAAGCAGAAAACCGTCCGAGCATAAACACTAAGTGGCTGGCGCAGGACTAATCTCGTTCATGCAACTTTCCCCAGCCTACAACAACCTGAATATTTCGACAGAGATAAAAAGAAAAAAAAGATGCATATGTGCACCTGAGACACGTCAAACACTTACCGGGAATACATCGACCTTTGATAAGCAGAAAACCGTCCGAGCATAAACACTGTTGTACGTTCATTGGTTTGGGAACACAGATGTGATCACATGTATTGTTCCGACAAGCGCTGACACCTGCAAGAACATTAAATATAATTACGGTAAATTTCAGATACGTGTGACACAGTACCCAAAAAATGAAAAGACTGAACACGGTCCATGGCTATTGACAGGGCCAGCAAGATACATAAATTCTGACAAACCCCTGCGGACACCATGAGAATTGATGCCTCTTGCAGACAGAACAGCCTGGCTGAAGTAAAGTTCTGTCTGAAACAAAAAGCTGAAATTCAGCTTTCTTTAGTTTTCAAAAAAGCTTAATCTGCCACCAAGACTGACGACTGTCTCTCTTGCGGATAGAACAAACAGCCAGGGGACACACATTTGTCTGGTGTTACAACCGAGGTTTGTAATAAGCGAAGTAAGTTACACGTAATTCAACAGCGGATATAACAAATTGCTTGGGAAACATACATTTTTCTTGTTGTTGTATCCGAAGTGTGCTATAAGCGAAGAAAATTACATAGAGACATTGCGGTCGGGAACTCAGAAAAAGTGCTGTTTTATCGGATTTTATTTTTACATCCGACCTTATTATCAGCAAAAGTCGACTTTACATAGAAAATGCGTAGTCGGGAACTATGGAAAAGTGTCGTTATATACTGCTTTTGTTGTATCGGACCTTGCTATCAACGTATGCCTTTTTTAACCCTTAGCGTGTCAGTAGCTACCGACACGCAAAGGGTTAAATCTATTTTTGAACCCGTTGTGGCCTTAACCTTTGCGAGATTCCCTGAAATTGGAATGGTTAGAAAGGCCTTGTCCCAAAGTATCCTTGGACCAAGTTTAAAGACTGTGACTTGAACAGTCTCCGAGAAAATGCCAACGTTAACGTTTACTATGGCCAACAGACTGACGACGGATGGCCCAGTACATATAGAGTCACTATTGCTATCGCATGTGAGCCAAAAATCACTGGATCCTTGAATCTTTGGGACTTCAAGCCGTAAGGTCTAAAAACACTGACCAGCACACAAATAATACTATACACGCAGGCATGGGATGATCGTTACGTCATCGGTCATCTCCTAACATGGGTAGCAGTAAACTGCTACCCGTGTTAGGAGGTGACCGATGACGTAACGATCCTCCCGTGTCTGTGACTATATTACAGGCTTACCTAAAAGAATTTCGCTGGAGTTAAAACCACTGACGCCGTAGAGTTTGGTAAAGTTGGATGGTCCGAAATTCATCACCACACCTCCCTGCTTGTGCATTCTTCCTATAAAACTGAAACAAGAGGGAAGTCATTGAAACTGACATAGCCAATCCACCGCCCGCGATTAGATACAACGTCAGTAGGATGGGTTCAACATAAATAAATACGTTAACACATTCGAGACTTGCTGCATACGGATACGCGGCTTAATTTTGCGTATCCGTATGCGGCGCGTCGAATAAGTTAAAAGAAAGAAAGAAAGAAAGAAAGAAAGAAAGAAAGAAAGAAAGAAAGAAAGAAAGAAAGAAAGAAAGAAAGAAAGTAAGTAAGTAAATAAATAAATATACAAATGAATAAAATGAACAAATCAATTTAATCAGAACAAGATGGGGATTTCATCCCAAAGTCTACCGTATTGTCTTGAGCACACATGCGGTTTTCTTCAGGAACATTCAGAGTTGTTACTATTTCTTTTACGTTTATCTTTCTGATCCATCTCTCTCCACCCTCCGCCTCCCCCCCCCCCCTCTCTCCCCCTTCCCTCGTACCGAACAAACAACAAACACTGACACACATGGCGCCAGTTATCCGTTATGTGGGCTGGTGTAGCCACATCCTTTCAGAAGAGGAAGAAGATGAGATGACCCATGTCCACAAATCCTTTTCTACACTGCATGCATTTTCCCACGTTTTCCACAATACGTTCGCAGACGTCATAACAAATATGGAGAGACTGTCTTCCTAAATCAAATTTTCAGAAAGGGAGAGCATTGCTTCAAACCATACACATGTAAGACTGACTTTTCTTGCGTCAGTTAGAAACATTGTATAACACTGACATGTTTGGCGCTTTTGCGTCACTGTCATTGTCTAAGTCGTGAAAAGCACGCAAGGGTCCTTCCAAGCAGCCTCTTCCAGGGCTGACTCTTTAGTGGGAATAAAACGTGGTTCGAAATTTTTCAAAAATGAATTAATTATCATTCAAAAGGTTGAAGAGATACAATGCTGGTTATTCAAATTCAAATTCAAAAACTTTATTGTGTCAGTCTAGCCGACAAATTTTCTTTCGTTTGGATCACATGCGCGCGTACGGTTTTAGCCACATTATGACAATTATGACAATGGTGACACACAAAAAAAGAACACTACATGACCACAGTGTTAGTCGTATAGGAGTGAGTCTGCCACTTGCAAGATGCCACTGCGACGTCTGAGGTGCAGGTTCCTCGACGGCGCCAACAGGGAGAGAGAGAGAGATACGCTAGTTAACACACTCTTCATTTAGGAGACGGATGGCCGAGGGTACAAAGCTGCCCTTGTAGCGTTTGGTTTTAACAAGACGGGAGCTTTTGAAGGTGCTTAGAAAGGCAGTTGGAGGTGTCAGCTGCCAGCCTCAGGCCATTGCGTATCATTCTCGTCCTGTAGTGGCCGTCAAGGCTCTCCAACCTGCCCCCAACGATTTTCTCACTAAGCCTGATTATCGTATTCAGCTTATTCAACGAACCCGTTCAATGTCTTTCTTTAATCTAGATATATGCAAAATATCTAGTAAGAATAAGAAACATTACGGACTCTAATGCGGATCAACCGTTTTTTTGTGAAACGGTCATTTTCTCAATAATGTGTAAACTAATTAAAAATTAAAATAAAATATTTCGAGATAATTCTTTTAAAGATAATATCCTAAAGTTTCAAGCTCATCCGTCTACAAACGCGGGCTCTAGTCGCTGTCTCACACACACACACACACACACACACACACACACACACACACACACACGCACGCACGCACGCACGCACGCACGCACGCACGCACGCACGCACGCACGCACGCACACACACACACACACACACACACACACACACACACACACACACACACACACACACACACACACACACGGCGCTTTGGCGCTAGATCTGCGTTCAACAGCAATGCTAGACGTGACGTAATTTTCTCTTGTTGCTACACTTTTACAGTGTGACGTCTGCCCGCCTATGTTATCGCGTACTAGGTGTTGAACGGGCTGATGCCAGCTCCCATTTCAATGTCTACCGTATTTTCAATACGGTAGACAAAAAAAAAAAAGACAAAAAAAAAGAAGTATAGATAAGAAGTGTGCACGCATCCACACACACACACACACACATACACACACACACACACACACACACACACACACACACACACACACTGACACACACACACACACACACACACAATACTAAGCTGAAAACTGACAATTCTGGTCATTTGAATACAGACACAGAGCAGGTCAATAGCCGAAATAAATGTGTATTAACTTTTTGACCGTCGACAGCGCGTTTTGTCAGAGTGATTCCTGTAGGAATCACCCCGACAAATAGCGCTACCGTGAGCGAAAGGGTTAAGTAATGTGTAACGGTCAGTCAACAGAAGTGACGTACATAAACACAATAATCTACCAAACTGCAGACACGATTGCTATACATTATAAGGAAAATGCCCATCATAGAACGACTGTGGTGACATCATTTGCTGAATGAAGCCTGTAGCGTAAGCAATTTGTCTTACTTTATAATTTACATTTGACCGTCTAATGGGTCCTGATACCTGTACTTATGATCTTTTCATAATTCGGGATAGCCTGTTTGCACAGTCTGCCTCGTGTTTACTTGTTTTTGATCTATTTTGTTGATGAAATCACAGACTTCAATGCTAGAGGTCGAAGACTGTGTTCCTGAATTTGTGTCAAGTCAGCGCCTTAAACTTGAACCTCGTCCGTCTAAGGAACATGAATAGAAAGTAGGATCAGCACCTGCGGGGCTCATGAGGATCTATGCCCCTTGCACTTGGACGTTATTTTTTCCCAGCACAGAAGGAATTACTTTTTCATTACGACATAAAATTACTTAGTTTATTACTACATAAAGATACCTACTTGCGCCTCCAGTCAGTGAGATAAAGAAAATCTCCCATGACGAAAAGACCGAAATAATGAGCTGCGGGTTCCTTCACCATCAGCCTGTGTTCTGCGGTGTCTATGTGGTAGGTTCCAATGGCGTTGTTCTGAGCATCAGCGTAGTATAACGTGCGGCCTGAAGAAAACAAATTCAAGAAAATTCATATCTGCTTTGTAAAGTCAGAAGACAGTAAGTCTATTTTTGTGGACAGCGAGACTGTCATTGTCTTACAATGAAAATAAATGTCGCTGTTCACACAAAAAAATGTACTTACTGTCTCTTGTTTTCACAGAACAGATACGCCCAGGTCTGTGCTTTGTAACATTACGACTGGAATCAGATCTAAACCCACAAACCAGTACAACGATAAAGTGACTTCAAATTAACACGCACCAGATTAGAGCACAGCAGTTTATTAACGCACGAGTTGTGTCTTGTGAATATTTACCTGCTTTGTAAACCATGAATGACATACATTATCAATATCAAGTGGCATTCCTTATGAACTTTTACGCAGTGTTGAAGATTCTTTACGATATGCATCATAACGGTAGCTATTCAGTATCTTTATTGACCCAAGAAAAAAATAGAGTTAGAACAAACAAAAGGTGAGAAGTTGAACAATTCATGGGCATGAACACTTAATGAAACCAACTCCGTTTCTGCATGTGTGTCCACCTTTTTTTCTATATTTGGAATAAACCAACGAAGACAGAAACACGTTTAGAAAACGCAGTTACAACACAATTTATTAATGTTCGGGTACAAACAGTTACAACACAAATTATTAATATTTCAAAATAGACAAACAAGTGCGCAATTCGCTACTTATCTTGTCCGTGAGAAAGAGCTGCCAAAATAAGTAGCGAATTGTACACTTGTTTGTTTGTCTATTTTGAAATATCCTGTGCATTATACACGGTTGGCAGTCACCTTTTTGGTTTGGATTTCGTGTTTCTATGCCTGTATGATTGTTTCTTTGTAAAGGATGGCGTGTGAACTCTGCTTTGCATTCGTTATAGGTTGACGATCGACGCCACACATCTTTTCAAATGAAATCAATTTCTGTTCGTTTGTCCAGTGTCGAGTGACTTCCCTTGGTACGCACACTCTTTTGCATATTTGTGTTTTACACACGAAATAATACGCGTTACAGAAACAAAACAAGACATGATAACTGGCGAGCGAAAGAAATGTGACATCACTGAAATAATCGAACACTCGGCAATGGTTCCAATGAAGACGCATTTTTTTCGCACGTCGGGTTATTACCTCTGACATCCAAGGCGAGCCCGTTGGGCCAAGCAGACTGCGTAAAATTGACAATGGTCCTGATATCTGATCCGTCCATCAGCGCGCGTGCTATTCGAGGCTCTTTCCCCCAGTCAGACCAGAAGATGAGGCTGAAAATGAACAATTAATATGTACTCGTATCAGCAAGAAAAGAAGGTCTTTTTTATTTTTATTTTATTTATTTATTTATTTATTTATTGTTGTTATTTATTGTTTATTGTATATAGTATTTATTTTATGTATTTATTACTCTTTTTATTTATTTATTTTAAATATATACTAATGGTCAAAACTTAAAGGGCCATCCCACTTTTTGTGTCATTGTTTATCGTCGCAAGTACGCCAATAAAGTACAATGTTCTTTCGATCCAAATGAATTAAAAGTTGACCTTAGACAGTCCACTGTACAGGGAACAATAGACAACAATTCATCAATTTCCACGAACGTGTCAAATGCACGTGAAACATCGTCAGTTTTTGTGAAAAGCTGTGCGATATTGGCAAGCGTACCAAAGGCGGACAGGTGGAAAAACTCGGTAAATAGTCGTGATGCATGCTAAAGGGGTCAGTCGTGAACACCGAGCACTTCTGTTTTGCTACAAATACCGGTACAGAAGGGGCATAATTGTCACTTTCCGAACCATGCCACCAAGACGAAGCCTAACGCTAGTAGATCAAGGCCGGGCGCTAGCATAGCTGCAGGATGAAATTTCCGGACGAGAAGTTGGGAGACGTCTTCGGGTGTCCCATTCAGTGATCCAGAGGCTGCTGGCACGATTCCAAGAAACTGGAAGGGCAGAACGACGACCCTGCTCATGACGCCCGCACTGCACCAGCAGAAGGGAGGAGAGATACCTCTGTGTGGCGGCTCTGCGCGACCAAACTGTCACGTCAACCACTCTGCGACGTCAACTGATGCAAGCTGCAAACGTTAACGTCAGCAGAAGCACAGTCTGCCGACGTCTTCGCAAAATTGGCCTGGCTTCGTGCAGAGCAGCAGTGCGAATACCCCTCACTGCAGCGCATCGCAGAGCCCGGGTTGCCTGGTGTCGCCAACATGTGAGGTGGAACAGACTCCAGTGGACTCAGGTTCTGTTTACTGATGAGTCACGGTTCACTGTGTCCTTCAACGACGGTAGGGTGAGGGTCTGGAGACGCCAGGGCGAGCGATTCACGGATGGATGCGTCCAAGATGTGGATCGCTACGGAGGAGGCTCAGTCATGGTCTGGGCAGGCTTCAGCAGGGAAGGCAGGACCCCCCTCCACGTCATCCGAGGCACCCTGACTGGACAGCGCTATCGGGACGTGATTGTGCATCCCCTAATTCTGCCAGCTCTCCAAGCCATAGGCAACAATGCTGTTCTGCAGGACAACAACGCTTGAGTGTATGTCATGATGAATGCATGTGTAGTAAGTGAGGATGTATTTTACTGTCGCCATGTCACACAAAAATCCTTGTAACGTTTTACTTGGTGAATAAATGTCTTATGTCTTATGTCTTATGTCTCGACCTCATCGCGCCCGTGTGGTGGACGAGAACCTTAAGCAACGGGGCATCATAAGGATGGAGTGGCCAGTCCGTTCATCTGATCTGGCTCCCGTCGAACACCTCTGGGACGTGCTGGGGCAACGTGTAGTCAGCAACCACCCCCACCTCAAGGCGTCCCCCAGCTGACTCATTTCCTGCATCAAGAGTGGGAAGCGATCCCACAACATGTTCTCCGAACCCTGGTCAACTCCATGCGTCAACGCTGCTGTCACGACACCGGTTTTTTCCGCCTATTTTTGTAGGGAGGTAAATTTAGAGGGGTGACAGATTAGCTAGTCACTGGGTAGCGATAGCATAGGTGTCTAGTATTTGGCCTCTACACGGGTGTTTTGCTGCTGTGCGTGCGTACGGAAGAACGGCATGACGCACATGATCGCTCGATCTGCGTGATCGGGTGGTTATTGTTTCACGTGAATTTCCATCACATGGTTTACTGAGCGTTTTTTCGCTAATCGTACGAATCCACATTGTTAGTGAGTCGCATTTCCAACAGCGAACGAGAGAGTCGCATTCCAGCTGCGAACAAGAACAGTCGGCTTCAAGCAGTCAACGAAGTAACTAGTCTTCGAGGGGGGAATTCGCGGGCGTGGTTAGTCATTTGCTGCGGTCCTCAAGTGGCGTGTCGTCCTCCTGTGACGGTACCACAATACGGCTCTGGTCGCTAAGGAGTTGGTGTCCTGAGAGAAGAAGAAGAAACTGCAAAGACTGAACCCCTGGCTTGTCTTGTCTTTGTTTGTCTTTGTCCCAGCCGGGGCGTCTCCACGGATAGCGGTGAGTACACGCAACAATTCGTTAGTGGCCATTTGCTGTTGGTCTGTGTTTGCTTGTTCTGTTATTATTATTTTGGTTAGTGTGTACTGGGAGGCAAGTGTAAGAATAGAATGTAGAAGTGAATGCCATCTGTTGTATTAGCGTCGGATTAGTTATTGGGATTTAACGCCGAGCAGGCGACTAAGGCCATCTCACTATTTAGCGTGGGAGTGTACATTTGGAAGCGAGTCACGTGTAAATATGCATTTTGTTGAGTTTGAATTATTGTTGTTGTGGGGGAAAGGTGAAGGGACGTAAAAGACGGCAGTTAAAGTTGTGGGAAGGGTGATATGATTGCCTTTTTGTTAGTTCTTCATATGCTTACTTTGCACTTGTGTTGTAGTGTATCCAAATCCAGTTCCAAATCCAGTCGTAAAGAACTAACCAGCAAAGTCCGCCGCCGCGCTGTGCGGAAGTCCTTCGTTGTGAGAGTGGAGGCTGGCTGTGTCATTCCACTTGTGGGTCTACGACGCCGTACCTGGGCGCTGTCGAGAGCATCGCAGCGCGCCCCGTGTTGAGCCAGGTCGGGTCGCCTCATTTAGTTATTTCTGACTCGTCTAACATATCTTGTTTATTTGTAAACTGGTAGAGGACGTGGTATTAATTTCATCTCCTCATAGTGACGGTGTTGCGAGGAGAGCTTTGTGGTAATGACGGTGATATTCTGAAATATCGTATTGTTTAAACGTAGCCTTGTGTTACGGAAGACCTAGTCGCGGAAGCAAGAGCGTAGAGCTGAGCTGAGCTCGACGGTTGTGCTTCCGTCGAGAAGGTCTAGTAACTTTTAAACTATTAAGTTTGCTTAACTTTCGGTTGTGTTGTATTGAGGATGTTGGTTCCATTACATAGTCCACTTTGTGGTCAAAATACTGTTGTTGAAAGGCAGTCTTGTGCTGTGAAAAACCTTATCGCGGAGGCAAGAGCGTTAAGCTGAGCTGAGCTCGACGGTTGTCCCTCCGGCGAAAAGGTCCAGTGACCGGTGACCGGTATTAAGGTTGTTCCACTTCTGCTTGTGTGTCAGTACGCATATTCGCTTCATTATATTTTATATTGTGCTATTTGAAATACCGTTACGTTAGGAGCCACGTGCTGTGAGGGACGCTTCGCGGAGGCAAAGGCGTAGGTCTATTGGCGTTAGCGCTTGACGCTTGTGCTTCCGTCGGGGTCTAGTGGCTTGTGAATTAAGTTTTTCAGTCTGTTTTCGTTTGTATTTTTATTAAGGATATTTGTTTTATTATATATTAGTTTTCTCAACCTTTTGTATTTTAGGGATATTTAGTTTATTATATATTTGTTTGATATTTTGTATTGTGTATAGTGGTTATTCGGTTTGGGGGGGGGGGGGGGGGGGTTGGACGTGAGTGCGTGGTTAGGATCGATGAGAATAGTTGGGTTATTGTTAGGGTTATATGTAATAAATGTCGTCGTCATTGTTCCTCTGGTGTTTGTGTTAGGTTTGTGTTAGTGTGGGTCGGGTGTGTCTCGAGTTGTAGAGCTCACAGTTCGCGCCCCGGAAGCCGGGGTCGTGACAGCTGCATTGACTGCTTGGCTGCAAAGGGTGGGTACACTCGCTACTGACTGGACCAGTCTTGTGTGACTTTTCAAATGAGGGGTGGGTGAACATTCTAATGTACTGCTGTTGTTACAATTGCTTGATTTACTCAAAACTTAAATGAAATTGTTACTGAATAAATTAGAAAAGTACTGACTCCAAGTATTGTTACATTATTTGTGTTGTTGTCGGTGCGTCTGCGATAAAAAGTGGCCCTATGCAATTCGCGTTTTTTAGAACCAAATTGCCTTGTCAATAATTCTTATTTTATCTAAAATGACGGTGCAATGCGCTTTAAGTTTAAAAATTGGGTGGGAGGGTGGCGGGGACGGAGGATTGGGGTGGGGGTAATGTGTGCTCTGTTGCATCCAAATTGTGTAATAAGCGGAGTAATTGACACAGAAAAAGTGTAAAAGCCTTTGGCTGTCGGTAGCGGTTTTTGTCGCGATGATTCATGTAGGATGTCAGGATGATATTCCTGTAGGAATCGTCGCGAGAAAAACCGCTACCGACAGCCAAATGGTCAAAGAAACGTATTACCTGTTGTCCGAATTTTGCTATATCGGACGTTAATAAATGAAAAGAAAAGGGGAGACTGCCAGTGCTAATATTTTTGGAAGTTTACAAAGTAAAATAGGTAAAAGCACTGTCAGGGGAGAGAATTGTTCACCAAGGGGCTGGAACAGTGGGATACGTGATACGCCCCCCTTCGGGGGGTGGGGGGGAGCGGGGGGGGGGGGGGGGGCGGGGGGGGGGGGGCTTCCATATGCATTGTTCCAGTAACTTACTTAGCGCACTACCTCTTTCCTATCTTTTTTTTTTTTTTTTTTTTGGTGTGTGTGCTTCGATCAAACTAGATCTATGATCATTGGTCGATACAGCACAATTCTCTCCCCTGACAGTTCTTTTACCTACTTTACCTGTATCAGACGTCGTTATGCGCGAGGCTGGCTGTATATCAATATAATCTCACCAAAGTCTTTCCAAAGAGCGTCAACTACAAAATATTTTTAATAATTTTATTTTAACTCTAGCCAAAAGATACCACAGGCTACGCTATATCATCTTTGACTATAATTATATACAAACCCGTCAGTGGGTGAGACGACAATGTCTCGCGGCTCGTCCAGTGTCTCTCTGATGATGGTGGCGTGATAGTCGGTGTTCATGACGTTCGTCACGCCGATGATGTCACGCCCCGTGTCGGTGTAGAACAGCAGACCGTTGATGTAATCTACGGCAATGCCGTCACATACAGACTCTGTCGAGATAAGATGAGATGAGATAAGATAAGAGATCAGATCTAGATCTAGATCTAGATTAAGATCAGATCAGATCAGATCAGATACGATCAGATAACCGTTGATGTAATCCACGGCAATGTCGTCACACATTGATTCTATGTCGAGAAAAGAAAAGGAAACAAAACAAAAGAAACAAAATAGAGTAGAATACTTTATTGATTCCGCGAGGCAGCTTCTTAGCCTACATAACAGAGCTTTACGTGCTTAACCCCTTGACTGCTACTGAAAATACCGCTCGACGGAAAAGACGCGTAAATATGCCTCTTTTCCGCCGAGCGGTGTCGTCAGTAGCAGTCAAAACCTATCCGATCCCAATGAAGCATAAGGCAACGGACACTGAGCTCATTCCACGCCTTCAATCCTAGCTTCATCGCCTCTGTGGCTCGTCTACTTGTGCTCATAGTTAGGATCCATGCGTAACCCCTTCCCTGCCACTAGACGCACATTTTGTTTCTGAAATCTGTGTTCATTCAGCGACCAAAGCCAGAATGACCCGTCCACGGGACACGGATGCAAACTGGACTCGGCAAGAGGCGTGGATCCTCATCAAACTCCGCAACTGCGGAAGCTCATGAGCATATATGTCTCTTGCGGTTGGATCGTATTCCTTGTAGTTCAAGGGTGGTGCCAAGCTATTCTGGCATCCAGCTTGAACATTATGATGGAACTACATCCTGAACCGCAATAATAATAGGACAACTTTCAGTTTAGGGGTACTGCGACCCTTGGACTCAATGTGTGAAAAGACAACCAGTGCGCTAAAACCCTCGGGCCGACGACGGCCGCATAACAGTGTCTTAGGGCCGACGGCGCATAACAGTTCTGCTACTGGGGAAAATCTGTACTTAATCAAAACCAAACGAGTAACTTACCCGGTGAAAACCGTCTGACGATCTCAGGCTTCCCTGCCCGGAGACCTGTGCGCGCCAGGACATGCGCAGTGTTGTCGCTCCAGTACACGTGTGACGTCACGGGGTTGAAATCGAGCGCGATGGGCTCATGCTGCCTTTGAAGCCCTAAGGCGCTGACCACGCCGTTTCTGGTGTTGACCTGATAAATCTGCTTCTGGTAGGCGTCATTGACGAGGAGGAAATTGTCATCCACCAGCTCTGAGGACAGAGGAATAGCGTCAAATTAGTAATGGCGTAATGACGTCAAATTAGTTTTGGCGTACGTTGTATGTGTGCAGGTCTGTAATTTTGGATCTTAAAGTATATCCGTACGGTTCAAAGTCGCAGAGCAGCCAACCAATCACATACCTGTGTCATACAGGCGAGAATTAAATTCACATCAACTACCTCTGGTGCCAGTGGTGAAAAATCGCTAAAATTGTTTGTTTGAGGTGATCGGATCAAGCATGTCCCAATTAAAACAAATGGATGACAAATGAAATAACTGGAAAAAAAAGTCCACAAGCTACTTGTAAATGACCATGGCACAGAGACAATTAGTGCTATAATACTTATATGTCAGAAAACAAACAGTTCAGTTCTTAATTTAGGTGTAGAGTTACGCGCTTTCCTGCTGAAAACACTTGAGCAAGATCCAACTACAAGAGACATAGGTCTTCATGAACCCCCGCATCTGCGGGGGCTCATGAAGATCTATGTCTCTTGCCTGATAGGATTATGTATCCATGTTCCTGGGTTGGTGAGGGTTCTTTGTCGTTGAGTTAACAAAGATTCCAAAACACAATCTGCGTTCTCTGGCAGGGAATGGGCTAACCGCAAATAAACAACTCAGTCTGCGCATGTAATTCTGGATGTAATGCCAGCAAGAGACATAAATTCGCATGAGCCCCTACAGCTGCAGGGCCTCATGAGAATCTATTTCTCTTGCAGATGGAACAAGCTAAGTGAAAAACTGTGTTCTGTCAGAACCAACAAGCTGAAAAAAAAAAAAAATAAACATTTGTCAGTATCCACGACAGAATATCGCCGTTGGCCCGTCGGCCCTAAGACACTGTTATGCGGCCGTCGTCGGCCCGAGGGTCTTAGCGCACTGGTTGTCTTTTCACACATTGAGCCCTAGGGTCGCAGTACCCCTAAACTTACAAGCGTCTCGTCGGTGTCACTGGGAAACTTCGTATCTGACACATAAGTGTGTGTCGATCAGATACGAGGTTTTCAGACACAGGGACAATACGCAACTATTGAGAGAATGATGTAGATTGACGTACGCGAACCACACTTGCGGTTATCCTCGGCCAGGGTGAAGCCCAGACCACAAGCACATCTGTAGGAACTGTTGCCACTCGCTAAACAGAGCTGCTCACAGTTGTTGTCGTCACACGGACCTTGGACACAGACAGATTCCATAAATGTCACAACAAGTCAAATATCTAATTTATGAAAATACAAATACATCATAAAAAAATAAACACATAAATATATGCAGTCCAAAGTCCTTTCAAATTTGTGAATGAAGTTAACATAACGGTTAAACGGATCTCTTTTTAATGTAGGATCAGGTTCTAAATATCACGATTACTGCAACTGACTCTTTAGTATACGTTACCGCAAAATCATGTTTAAAATCATTTGCATGTGTTAGGCCCCAACCATTTCCACGCCCCAAGCTTCGGTACAAACTAATTGCGGTCTCTAAAATCTGCATATTATTTGTATCTTCACTGCTAGTTGTTTCCTGCATGTGTTAAAAATGTCGGTTCGACTATCATTTCATTTTCACGAAGATGAATACGTTACGCTGTCTAAGCCCGGCATTCACCCACTCAGACAGCTCACAGCGGCTGCGGCCATCTGCAAGCGGAAACTGCGACTTCCGGTTTCTTGAATAAGCTTGGGGCTTGGAAATGGTTGGGGTCAGTGTAACAGCATGTTTACGTAACATAATTACTCTTTTCGCGTGTTACAATGATTGCAACCTAAATTCTGACTACAGACCCTGTGTTTAGTGTGCTGATCCTACAAAAGCAACTTAAGCCTATAACAATTTTTTTTACAATGTAAACAAGTTTAAACTCATTCCGAAACGTGCTGCAGGGGGATACGCGGCATACTGCCGCGTATCCGAATGCAGCACCCTTTGAATGTGTTAACTATGCTCAGAAACACGTCAGAAGGTTACTCTTACTCGTGATATTGGGCTGAAGGTTAATGTCGAAGGTGATGACGTCAGCCGCGACTCCATATTTAGGATGAATGATCCCTCGTACTTTGCGCCCTAAGTCTAGACGCGCAATGTGGATGCCGTTCATGTCGTCTGTATCCGTCCATAATATAAAGTCCTGTCAAGATGAGCATCCAGTTTTAATGACCAGGGAATGGAAGAAAATAGTTCGCATGTTGGGAAAAAAGCAACTGAACACAAAGAACACACACGTTTCGGACCTTATATCCTTTCTCCATACAGTACATTAGATCGAAAAGTCTGGAGATGGGATATGGATCAGTCATGATAGTGCAGATTTAGCCCCCACTCTCTACAGGAGGAGATAATTGACTGATAATTCAAGAGTAGTGCCAGATTAGCTTGGCGCTTCAAGGCGCCAAGCTTATCTGGCACTACTCTTGAATTATCATAGTCAATTCATCTCCTGCAACTGGTATGCAGTTGTTCAGAAACACTTTAAAAAATATGGGGTTAAATGGGTTAAGAAATTCCGTTCACACAGTACAGACTTGTATCCCTGCTGCCCAGGAGTCCGTGAAAAAGCTAACAAGCCCAACTGCCCCCCCCCCCCCCCCACATCCACCACGCCCCCGCCCCCGCCTTGCCCCCCCCCCCCCACCCCATCTCCCCCCACTCCTACCCCTCGCTCCAAGTACAAACAGCTTGTATAAAGAGAGACTTGCCCTGAACAAGCTGATGCCATAGAATTTTACAGTCTTCATCTGGAAATAGACGTCGAAGTCGCCGGAGTCGATGTAGTAGCGACGGACTATTCCCAACACGGAGTCGGCCCAGTAAAGCCTGCACACACAGACAGACAGATGCAACAAAACCTGTTTTGAGCGACCACCCTTTCGAGAGACCACCTGTCATTAGTGACCAGCATTTAGGTGGCACGGGTGACACTTTCTGCCCATCAAGTTACATAGTTATTGGGGGTTGAAGTGTCTGCCCTTCAAGACTTCTCTTGAGAGAGCACATGTGCTTTAACCCCTTCCCTGCCTCTGTACGTACACTGTACTCTGAAATCTTGGTTCATTCAACGACCAAAAACCAACACCGTCCAAGAAACATGGATACAAATTGGTCTCAGCAAGAGGCATAGATCCTCGTGAGCCCCCGCAGTCGCGGGGGCTCATGAGGATCTATGTCTCTTGCAGCTGGATCATGTTCACCTTTTTTCTCGGGAGTGAAGGGGTCAAGACCAACGTTTTCCTACCATAACAGGTTCTTCGTGGACAATGCGTGTACTGGTCTATGCTTCTGGAACTCACGGCCAAGAGGTAGTAAGATCCAAAAATCACATACACACACAGAGCACAACTCGCAACGACATAATACTGTTTTCCTCACACCTGATGCAAACCAAACTGTTTATACCGTGCGCCGTGTTGATCTTTGAAGTTGGACCTTACGGCTCTAAGTTCACAGACCAGCCCGTATAATACTTCACACCTTTTTGGCCGAGAAAATGTGAACACCACCCGCCTGCAAGAGGCATAGATCCTCATGGCCCCTGCAACTTGCAGAAATCACTGTACCCAAGTTCCATTGGTGGCTGGATTTGAATTTACAATGAATTTAAACACACAATCAGTGTCCACTAACCCATTTAGCCCCGACGCACTGCAGCAAGGCATAGATCGACCATTGTAATCAAGGGTAGTGCCAAATTAGCTTGGCGCCATTAGGCACCAAACTAATATGGCACCGCCACCGAATTATCATGATCGGTCCATCTCCTGCAACTGGTACTCAGTCTTTTCGGCCACACCTCCTAAATCTGGAGTTAAATGAGTTAAGTAAAAACCCACATACTCGTTTTTGTTGACATCCAAAAACATGTGATTTGGCATCCCCACTCCGTCGTCAGCCATGATGACTTTCCTCTCCGTACCATCTGTGTTCGCCATCTCTACTTTGGGCATCACGTCGGGGGGAAATCCGGTGTCAGTCCAGAATATCTTCCTGTAAAATGTAAGACAAGTACATGTATTGGTAAGTTCTTCTTACATGAAATAAAACGTTCGACTCGTGCCAGATACGGATACGTGGCAAACTGTTGCGTGTCTGTACACATGTCGATCATGAGATAAGCAAGCATGTCATTAGTTATTCACTCAATGTATTTGTCAGAAACAGAATCATTTATTAATGACTGAATTAATTTATATGGGGGTTCATGAGGTTCTTTGCCTGTTGCAGTTGGGTGGTTTGGGCATTTTTCAGGCAGCGAATAGGTTACACTTAGGCGCACTCACCCCTTCCCCGGATGCACAGCTATTCCGAGTGGACTGTTGACGTCATCCTCCACGAGAACACGTTGAAAAGCACCGTCCTTTCGTGAAACCTTGATGTACGCATTGGTGCTGTCAGTCCAGAAGAGATTCCCAGTAATCCAGTCAAATGCCAGTCCTGAAATCACGTGAGATATAGAAGAATCAAAGTTACCCAATCAATAACCACACCAGAAATCAGGTGATCAGTAAGACCCCATCAGAAAGAAGAAACCTAACCATAGATTTAGAATCATGTGATGTTATAAGCGTGCGCCGATGATATGCTTTGTGGGCTGATCATAGGGGTTCATTGCGGTGGACTGATGTTTGCGTGAATGACAGAGCACCTCGTCCAGCCCACGTGTTAAAGTACCATCACGCATAAATCTGACAGCGCCTTTTCCTACTTACTTGGTAGATTCGAACAAAACATTGTATCCGTTATTAACAAGAATAATTTAACATAAATCATATTATTAATAGACAAACGACACATACAATTTGAAATGAGAGAAATGCTGTGGGTCATCATTTTGCAAGGATTCGATCCCTAAATTAAGATATTGAACAGGAAGCAGCGATGAGTACTGCTAAGTTAAAACCGCTGATCGCAGTCATTGAGAAATCTGTATACACCGTTCTGAGCTGATACAGTAACCATATTGTAATCGCTGACAGGAAATAAGCAAACATATAATAATAACAAAAAATTCCGAACGCGTGTAAAGTACGCAAAAGAAAGGAACACGCTTGGACAGGATATTACAACACAGTTAATTATAAACTGTGTTGTACCTGTCCTTTTAAAGCGTGTTTCTTAACAAACGGTGTTCAACAGTTCGTTCCAAGCGTGTTTCTATCTTTGTTGAGAATTCCCCTATAAATAAGCAGTATTTTAAATCAGAAATTCTAGCGGTATATGTATTTGTTTAACTCATTCAGCCCGACGCAAGTATTTCAAAAATTTGGGAGGCGTCATCTAACGACTATGTACCTATTGCAGGAGAAGGATCGACCATGATAATTAAAGGGTAGTGCTAGATTAGCTTGGCGCCGAAAGGCGCCAAGCTAATCTGGCACTACCCTTGAATTATCATGGTCGACCCATCTCCTGCTGTAGTGCGTCAGGGCTGAGTAGGTTAACCTAAACTTATCATAGTCGGTCCATATGACATGAAATCAGACACACACTGCGAGCCTAGGACTTACGCGCATCAGTGTTCTAGCCCCTTAACCCTTTTCATCCTGATACACCCACTGCTGAAAATAACTTGAATGTGACTATGACAGTTCAATGGTGGTGCCAGAATAGGTTGGCGCCTCTGGCGCCAAGCTATTCAGGCCACACCCTTGAACTAAAATGCTTGACCTATCTCCTAATCTGTAATCCGCCTCCGACCCTCTCCGCCTGCACATCCCCCGCACCAAACTCAGCACTTTCGGCCCCCGCTCCTTCTCCGTCTACGGTCCATCCACCTGGAACACCCTCCCACTCTCTCTTCGTCAGAAACACTCTCTCTCCTCCTTCCAGTCCGCCCTCAAAACTCACCTCTTTCAACAGTTCTAGCTCTATATCACCACACTCCCCACCCCAAGCTGACTGTCGTAATGTATTTCACTATTTGTTGTACGTGAGTCGTTGTCTAAAGCGTGCGCATGCGTGCGCGAGTTGTGAGTGCGCGCTTCGATTTATAATTATTATAAGATAAGCGCATTATAAATACCGTAATTATTATTATTATTTATTAATCTAGCCTTCATAGCACAGTAAGATTGTTTCTTTAATCAGCTTCAGAATGTAATGGGTTAAGGTGGCAGCACTGTAATTTCAAACCTATTTAGAGTCTTTAAGAATGGCTTTTTTAAGTTCACTAGGGTCGCAGCCCCTCACTCGACACAATGCCCGCTCCGCCCAAGCACTCACGACGTTCGTTATTGCCGTTAACCTATATAAGCCAAGCGTCCTCACAATTATGAGGATACTCTTGTTTTGGGGGCAATCTGTTCTAAGTCCAATGTCTCAAGGTGACAAATCTCTACACAGCAGTTAATGGGAGATATCCTTCAAATATAAATGAGCATCTAGAGTTATGTGTTTTGAAAGGAATTTCCAGGGCGCCGCCATTTACGCAGATTGCTTAAGGTCGCAGAGGGCAAAATGGATCGTTAATGACAGTAAGTGAATATCTTTTTTCCTACAAACATTTTTTTAATAACACCATTAAATGAAAGCTAAGTATTGATTCGTATTTTTGTGTTTTGACAAAACAATCTCTCTGGCCTGCTTCTTTAAACCACGTGCGTGTCTGAAGATTGACAAACAGCCACGGATTTTGGAAAGGCCAGCCCCCGACACTCGCTAAACTAAATGGGACCAGAAATAGGCATCAACAAGAGACATAAATTCTCACTGCGGGGGCTCATGAGGATTTATGTCTCTTGTAGCTGGTTAGCGTTCGCCTTGCTCCAGCAGTTAAGGGTTAATTGCAGTAGAACTAGCATAAATAAAAGTCTCGCTTTCGTCAACACTAGACTTGGAGGTGACCAATAACTTAACTCATTCGAGACGTGCCGCCTCCGGATACGCGGCATAAGCCGCGTATCCGGAGGCGGCACGTCTCGAATGAGTTAACGCTCATTCCATGCCGACGCTGCGTACAATATTTTACCAGGAGTTAGAAGTTCCTCCAGTGGTGCTTCGTTGCCTCTGAACTACCATTGACCAGCGAGCCTTCGCGACATATATGAATGAGTGAAAACAAAGTAAATACACTGTATCGCATACCTGTTACGTGGTGGAGTTGTAGTCGTAGTATGATAAACACACCAGACGCACGCACGTAAGGTTCTTTAAAAAAAAACTTTCATTCAGCTGCAATCCGTCACACGTGGCTTAAGGATGTAGACAATACTGGAGCAATATTTAATTCAGCGATGCGATATCCACACAATAATGCACTTTCAAATGCACGAACTGATACAAAGTCTTTTCTGCAATGTCCACACTGCGACACAAAACTTCTCCTACGCAGCGTCTCACACAAAGTACACCCCATACGGGCCACGTACCTACCACTGACAATTGCAAGACACGGGCTTGCAATTACGAACGGGCTTTCCCAGCGCCCTCCTTATATATACTACTAAATTCTAGAATCATCTACGGAAATAATACAATGCAACCAATCAGAATGAAATACGCAAATGAAACTCATAAATAAGAATTTTCTGGAAACACTAAAATAGGCTACAAAAACTCGGCTGCTCACTTCAGCTCTAAATCCTAATGTATAATGAAGACACATAAAAGTATGGTAACCCTATCACCACGTTCTATGATAGCTCTAAAAAGTACGAGAACATTCCCAAAACAAAATAAAGGCTGCTCAATTCACGCACACTGAAAAACAAAATGTAGCGAAAAGTTACAAACTGTTGCCAGCTAATAGACGTCACACATACGAGGTCACTAGACAGTGCGACCCTTCTAGAACGTTATGGACTAAACAAAACGAAATCGGCTCTACTCACGAACAAAAGAAAATCTTACTGAAAAGGCACGTGAAACATAACCATGATAGCTCCAAAATAATATCAGATCGTTTCCTACGATAAACACATGCACGCTCTCACAGGATAACACAACCACAATCGTAACAATACCTTTCACGACACCTGTGCCTCCAGCCACGATTTTGGCCTTGGCCCCAATTTCCAAGGGAATGGCGGAGATGGTGCTGGTGTAATTCCCTGAATAATACAGCATGTTCTCTCGCGCGTCGAACGTCAGTGCTAGGTAACCGTAGCGGTCGTTAAGAAAACACTGTGAGGTCAAGGTCACGTTCTCCAAGGACATGTCAGGGACGTTGGCCGGGTACTGGCAGATTGCAACGCCGATGGCGTAGAGGTGAGACGGATGTACGAACTGCTTGCTGACTGGACAAAAAAGAAAAGGTAATTTTCTGACTGAAACTTTAGGCAGGATCAACATTACATTAATCTAAGATCAAGGCCACATTATAAAAGAGAACAGTATTTTTGTAGATTGCGGAAACTAAAATCAATTTAAATGCAACTTTTTAAAATTAATCAATTTTGCCATATAAACTGACGAGGAAAAGAAATGCGACATTTTTGAAATCATCGGAAACACTATAGTGTTTCCGATGATTCCAAAAATGTCGCATTTCTTTTGCTCGTTAGTATTCCTTTCAAAATGTGCACCGAAACCACTGCCGCACAGACACATGTCCAATTCTTTTTTAAACTTGTGCTGGTCTGTGATTTGGACCTGAAGCTCAAGCCGTAAGGTCCGAAATGACAGACCAGCACGCATTTTCTAATCTGAGATATCTGAGACTTACGTTCACAGTGTATTTTATCATCCATCAAATCGTAACCACCGCCACACAGGCACACAGCGCCGGTCGTCGGGTCCAGAACACACATGTGCTCACAGCCTAAGGTATCACAAGGACCTGTGTGGACAGATAGAGCCCACATATCTAATGCCAGTTGTCTTCTTTCAGGTTTAAAAAAAATAATCTTCTCATTGGCCTAGCTCTACCCCAGTAGCAAAACGTCTTCGGGCCCACGACGGCCGCAGTTGGCCCGCGCACTGCCGTGCACAGGCCCGCTGCGGCTGTCGTAAGCCCGAAGGCCTTTGCTTACGGGGTAGTCGCCTTTTCCCCCCTGGTCGCCCGTTTTAAGGTAACGGGGGGTATACTCATTGCATGTTACCAAGGCAACAAATACGCCACTGGCCAATCACATTTCTCGGTACAAATATCTTTATTTGGACAAACGTCTAAAACCACAAAATGCTGACAAATTAACAAGGGGGAGAGGGGGGGGGTTAAACAACAAAAAGAACTGCATGCAGGTGTTATGTGACATACCGTTGGCACCAATTTCATACAAAACCATAACTCAACAATTGGAGAAGTTAGATAATATCAACGACAGAAAATTCCAACCGAAGGCTGCACCTACTGACCATAGACGAGACGGCGCAGAAAAAACCCCAGATAATAAAAAAATTAACTGAGGGGGTTACGCAACAGAAAAGTTGCATTCCACTGCAGCGGCTTATGAGGATCTATACCTCTTGCAGTTGAGTGGTGTTGCGATTTTCTCGCAACTGAACGGGTTAATCTACCAGCATGCTTACCTGGGTCCCCAGGCTGCTGGCTCTCGTCATACATAACAATGCCGTAAGGAATGTTCCCCAGCGTGAAGCTGACCGCCTCCTTGTCTTGCTGCAGTACTTTTAGCACACCGTTTTCTTGGTCCGTCACAAAAATGTAATTCTGCAACACACAAGGTATTTTGAGTTTATAGTTTACAGAACGTTTGCACGTAAAGTTATTAGTTTTTGTCACAGTTGGTTCCTGCTTCTTCACCAGTCAAAACTCCTGATAATCGCTTTGCCCGGAAATGTGCTCAATTCGGTCTAATGACTCTTAGTCTTACCTCCAGTGCGATGCCAAAGAAAGTTTGTTTGAATCAAGTATTCATGTCTAGATTGTGAGGTTTCGTTTGAAACGAACAACTAACAACAACGAACGAGAGCGAAATCACGGCAGATAGCTAGTTTGTTCCATAAACATAGACAACACGCCAAACATCTCCAAGAGGCATAGATCCTCATAAGCCCTCCGGGCTCATGCGGATCTGTGCTTCTTGGAGATGTTTGGAGTGTTGTCTGTCCACTGGGTATGGCTTTGCATGCGTCATTTGGCTACTATGTCACATTTGACTTTTACCTCAAAAAGAGCGATGCCAAAGAAATTTGTGTTGACGTCTGAGATGACCAGTTTTCTTCCCGTGCCGTCAAAAAGGACGCTCTCTACAGTATCCAGATCGCTGTCCACCCAGTACAGGCGGTCTTCTGCAATGCTGACCGCGATCCCACGCGGATGCTGGACATTGGTGTCCACGAGGATACGCCGGTTCTCGCCTAGAAGGTCGCACACCTCGATCCTGGGTCGTATACCCCACTCCGTGAAAAACAGAAGTCTGTGAGTAAGAAAAAAAAACACATGGGTGACAATGCCAAAAACATTATATGACTTGAAAACCGTCTACGGATCAATTATGCCCCAGATTCCATTGGCCAGCAAATGACATAAATTCTCATGAGAATGTATGCCTCTTGCAGATGGAACAGGCGGGCTGAAGGGCTCTCTGAACCAGCTTTTTGAGATTTTGATAAAGCTGAATCCCGTCTCCAGTACTGAAGACTGTCACTCATGAAAACGTCAGTTCATTCCAGATGGTACCTCAGCGCTCGGACAGGCCCATGCGCGTTCCATTCTGGCCCGTACGGGCGCTGTCCCATCCCCAAGAATAATCTTCGATTCTTACGAGACCCTGATCCAGCGAAGACTCTGATCTATAAAAGTTGCCGATACAGCGAGCTGTCAATTGTGTCTTGCCTCAACCAAGACCTTTCTACCCTTCTTTTGATATCCATGCCAGTATCCGCATAAATCATTCTACCCCATCACCGAAATCCCCAAATTTTGCCGTTGTCTTCTGAAGACTGCATTGCAGTGCAGGACACAGATCGACCATGATAGTTCAAGGGTGGTGCCAGAATAGCTTGGCGCCCATAGGCGCCAAGCTATTCTGGCATCACCCTTGAACTATCATGGTGGATCCTTATCTTCCTGTTGTGTGTCTGGGGTAGAATGAGATAACACAGGTTCTCTACGGCCTCTGTTACCCGTAAAAAAAGAAAAAGAAAACATGATAAGTTAGCCCTTTTGTGCAGCATAATTATAAGACATGCTGGAGGTTTAACCCGGTCAGTGCCGAGAAAATCTGAACACCAACCAACTGCAAAAGGTACAGATCCTCTTGAGCCCCCGCAGTTGCAGGGGCTCATGAGGATCTATACCTCTTGGTGACACAATTTGGTATCCATGTTCCTGGGACAGCTGGAGCTTTCTGGTGTTGAATCAATAAAGAATGTCCCCCACCCGGGTCTGCCTTGGGAGACTTGGGTGGGGTTAGGTATTTTTTAGTTCCCAGGGTCACCCTGGTCAGCCCCACAGGGTGGGTTTTTCTCTCTATTCTGGGGCATGTGTTTCTGTCTACCCTTTGTCCATTCACCTGTATTTTCCTTTTTAAAACTCTCCCTACTGTCTGCACTGCCTGTAGCTCTTGATATTGGATGTGTGTTGCTAAATGGTCTTAGCTTTATTTAGGCCCCATGTGTTAGGTTTATTTAATGTATTTGACCGGCTGGCGACATACATTCAATGTTCTGTTTATTTTTTTTTTCACAAGCAGTGCAGGCACGTCCTAAGAAAGCCTTGTTGCTGTCGGGACGCTAAGCAATGTACAATCAATCAATCAATAAAGAATGCAGTAGCACACTCTGCGTCAGCTGAACGGATTAAGCAAAGCTTTCCTCGAGTTCCTTGCAATTAACTTTCCAACGCAGAAGATTTCAAAAAAAGCTCTCAGAAGAAACGATGATCACCAACCTCGGACCTAATTTATTTTAATTTGTCTTCAGTCCGGACAGCAAAGCGATGCCCTCGGGGAATTTTGAACACGATCTATTTAACTCATTCTACCCCAACACCGAAATCCCCAAATTTTGCCCTTGTGTTCTGAAGACTGCATTGGAGTGCAGGACGCAGATCGACCATGATAGTTCAAGGGTGATGCCAGAATATCTTGGCGCCTATGGGCGCCAAGCTATTCTGGCATCACCCTTGAACTATCATGGTCGATCCATATATTGCTGTGGTGAGTCTGGGGTAGAATGAGTTAAACATGCTTAAAGTGAAAATGGTAGCTTTAATGAAGAACTTAGTTACAATATATAATATTCCATGGGTCCTGACACTTACCCTTTATTAGGGTATACAGCCAGGCCATGTGGGTTGTCTATCTCGTCCTGCAGGACTATCCGGTAGACGTGTTTTCCCGGGGGCTGTATCAAAGGACACATCATGATCCAGTTGTACATCTCGTCGCCCCAGTACACATTGCCAGATAACCAATCCACTGCAATGCCCACGACTTGAGAAGATGTTCCCGGGAACACGTCCGTTGTCTCCGTGGATCTAGACAGAACACAAAAACTAAAAGGCGCGCAGTTAACATGTGCACCACGACCCGTGCCCCCTATCAATCAGAGTCCGATTACACATGTTATTTGACTTCTTATTTATTATCTTCTTCTTTATTGACTCTCCCTAACATGGGGCACGTTTGGCGGTGCACGTATGTGCGCCGCCACGAGTGTCCCATGTTAGGGAGATTCCAAAATAAGGAGGAGAACCTGGCGACGGGCGACGGACGGATGTGTTTGCTGGTTCGTAACAAAATGATAATAATAATAATAATAATAATAATAATAATATCGGTCATAATACAGGCGCTTTACCCAATTCTGTGAATCGCCGCAAACTGAACCCAACACGCACACTCACGTGAAACACGCGCATTCACTCTGAAGACAAACACAGTACAAGACAAACACAGGACATTCACGTGGTGCGAAAGGTCATCTCAGCTACTGAGGTTTCGGAAATTTTGATCGCTTGAATTTGAAATGTACAAAGTGGCCTGAAACCGGTAGCAGATGGAAAGATGGATGGATGGACGGACGAATGGATGAATGGATGTACGGACCGACGGACGGACGGACGGACGGACGGATGGATGGATGGATGGATCTGGGTGTGGACTGATGGATGGACCGACCGTCCGACTAACCAATCAAACAACCAATCAACCAACCAACCAATCAAGAAATCGATCAGGCCATGTGTATGGCATATGAGTGGATGAAAATTGTACACCCTTCCCCGCGTGCCGTCAAAATGCTGTCTCTATAATAGCGTGGATTCTCCTTAGACCCCCGCGGTGACGGTAAACATGTATCTCTACATGAGAGCAGTTTACAGGACTTATCTGTACATACTTGCGTACAAGCAGGACTGCCATGATCCATCTGAACCGTACGGAGTGCTAAGCGCATGCTGGTCTGTTATTTCACAACATACTGCTTAATGGCGTAAGGTCCGAAATCACAGACCAGCACTCAGATGATCTTGACGTGCGAGACCATTAGCTCTTGTAGTGACCTAAAGCGCTGCTTTACTACTGATCTCAGTTTGATTTCAATCAGCGTTTGAGGACATTATCGGAGCGGCAGACCTTCTCCCAGTTCCTGCCACTGAACGTATATTGTGTATCTGAAATCTGTTTTCATTCAACGACCAAAAGTCACAACCGTCCAAGGAACATGGACTCAGATTGGTCTCAGCAAGAGGCATAGATCCTCATGAGCCCCCGCAGTCGCGGGGGCTCATGAGGATCTATGCCTCTTGCAGCTGGGGTCGCGTTTGCTTTTTCTCGGCAGTGAAGGAGTTCAGCAACAAAGAAATTCGCGACACACGCTCACCCGTTCAACATCAAGCTCTGTATTCTCTTGTTCATGGACTCGCTCCAAACCAACAGCTGCTTCCGGTAGGAGAAGCCCAAGCCCTTAAACTCCCAGCGGTAGTGTGGAGCGCTTATGTGCTTTACGTTGGGCTTCTTGCTCACCACCCACGAGGACGGGTCGCCTTCAATTCCCACTAGTCGGGAGACTGTTAATCTTGCGGCGGGAGTTTGAGCCCATATCAGGTTCTGTTCGTGACGAACTGTAGACAGACAGAGGGGGAAAAAGAGGAATAATCTTCATTGTGTGCTGGCTAGTGGCTTTGAAACTTACGGCCCAAGGCCGTAAGGTTCAAAGTCACAGGTCAGCACACAAATATTTTTTTTTAATAGTAATGATGGTGAAAAATAATGTAGCAATAAGGTCGTGCTCCATTCAGTGTTGATTACTCTCGAAGACCGGTCTTCATATAATTATTTCAAGTCGAGATTTGGGAAGCCGCATGACCCAAATCTAGCTTTCTTCGTGTCAATCTTGAAAGAAAGTTAATACACATGCAAAAGTGTAATTTCCAAATAATTATGATGATAATAATAGAGAGTTTGTATAGCGCTCTTCATCACAGAAAAAGCAAACTCAGAGCGCTTTAAACACACGAAGACACACAAAACTGAACAATACGAATATGCACCAATTTACAGCTGTACACTAACTCACACAAAGCAGACACATTTTTGGCAGTGAAGGACAGACACACAATCACGCACGCACGCACGCCCACACGCACGCACGCACACACACAAACACACACACACATCGGATAACCGTGACCCAACTCTTTCTGGCAGATCACCAAGACTATGTTAATCCTCCCGGTAAAAATGGAATAATGGGTCAAAAAATAGTTTTGAATGTTGTGAATGTAGGAAGTGGACAAGCAGAGGAAGTGAGTTCCAGACGTGAAGGACCTGAGAAATATAATAAGTATGCTTTGATGCCTATGACGGTCAGCTGTGTGCTGCTCCTTTAACCCACACAACCCCAACGCCCTACTGAAGGAAATGGATCGACCATGATAATTCAAGGATAGTGCCAGATTAGCTTGGCGTCGTCAGGCGCCAAGCTAATCCGAAATTACCCTTGAATTATCTTGGTCAGTCCATCTCCTGCAACTGGTACAGTCGTTAGATGACAAATCCCAAATTTAGGAAATACGGCCTGGGGTTAAATGGGCCAGTCCCTTCACTGCCAGTGGACGCAGTCTGTGTTTCTTAAATCGTCGTTAACTCATTCGAGACGTGCCGCCTCCGGATATCCGGAGGCGGCACGTCACGAATGAGTTAATTCAGCCGCAAATTCCCTAAGCCGCCGGAGGAACAATACAAAGGGTGTCAGCAAGAGTCATAGATCTGCATGAGCCCCCGCAAGTGTTGGGGTTCGTTAGTATCCATACCTCTTGCAGTTGGGTGCCTTGTGTCCAACTTTGTGTCGCTAGTGAACGGGGTAAACAGTTAATCATTCAAGTTACATTTTTATCACCAACGACATCGACGGCGGTGATCTGTGTAATATTGAACTCTACGGATGCCGTTGCAACTGGCGAAAAACATGTCACATGTCAAAAAGGAGGAAATAACTACGTTTTTAATCAGTAAGCTGATACAAAAAAGACAGACAAAAAGAAACAAACAAACAAAAAGCTTGAAGAAACAAAGGAGAGGAAAAAAAAGAGAAGAAGTACACAGAAAAGACTGTAGGAGCGAAAGACAAAGAAAAAAGACAGCAATAAACAAATGCGATATAAAGGCCGATTTCAAGCCAAAGTTGGTCAATCGTTGCACCAACAGCGTTCCCCAAAAATGTACACAATACTAATTGAGCGCTGTACACATCGTATGAAGCAGTCTATTAATACACACTAACACTTTACCCTTTTACTGCCACAGTCAAACAGCAAGCCTTGATTGTCAAACCATACTACATTTTCACAAGGACCAGACCTTTACAAATGTAGCTCAAGGGTAGGGACAGATCCTTCAACTTAGATGGTCGATCCATTCCTCACAGCTGGCGATGGATGTGAAACTGTTAAGTGGACTTGAGCACTCACTTCCTACCATTGCACACAAACAAGCAGATGCTTATCTGCACGAGTTACTGATATGGTTGTGACCGAGTGCAGCAGTACTGATGCATGAAATAAGAAAATAAGTAAACTGATGAATGAATGAATGAATGGAATGGACGAACGAACGAACGAACGAACGAATGAATGAATGAATGAACGAACGAACGAATATAGCTCGTTTACTGGCGTGACTAACAAACACGTGTGTGGTACCAAAAAAAATCGACCGAGTCGTCAAATGTATGTTTTTCAAAGTTAGTGAAGTTAATCAAGTTGTGCCCACCTTGCATGCTGTCCGGGGGGGGGGGGGAGGGGGGCAGAGAAGGGGAGAGGAGGGGCAGGGGAGGAGGAGCAGGGGAAGGGGAGGGAAGCAGGGTGACAGCGCTCGCAATACATCGCAGCCTCCCCAACTATACGTGTGACATTTCAGATCTCTCTCTCTCTCTCTCTCTCTCTCTCTCTCTCTCTCTCTCTCTGCTCCTATCACGACCTTGCAGCTGATACATCCTGTGAACAAAACGCCAGACAAATTGAAGGGTCTGTACACGTGTTGACCTCGCCACACGCCGGCCAATCATAATTGTTACGGTCTCCACACTGTCTGCGCCTGTGCTTGACAGTGTTTTGACTGACACGCCACTGAATCGGGACTCGGCACTAAACCAAGCAGCATATACACACGCACTCAAGTTTTCCCATGCCCTAAACATACACTGACACTTCTGTCGACCTAACACATACTAATTATAGCTTTTTAACTCATTGGAGAAGCTCCGTGTACGGATACGCGGCGGCGATTCGCCGCGTATCCGTATACGGCGCGTCTCCAATGAGTTAAAAAGACATTCGAGACGTGCTAGATTCCGATACGAAGCCATACTGTATGCCACGTATTTAGCACATCTCGAATGTGTTAAACTGCAAATAACACTCGGTGAATGGTGAGGGTTAGGCGCAGAAAGGGAGAGTGGTGTGCAACTCGTCATTAACCCATGGCCTTTCAGTGCCAGTTGCGCAGATTTTGTTTCTGGAATGTGCATTAATTCAACACCTTAAAGCCCTAGCAGGAACATGGATTCAAAAGTGGTGTCAGCAAGAGGCCGGGCGTACATTATGAGCCCCCGAAACTGCGGGGGTTCATGAGGATTTGTACCAGTTGCAGTTTGGCAAGAGTTATATTTTCTCAGCACTGAACGCGTTAAAAGCACTGGGTTAGTTATCTGGCGTTTGGGTCTTCAAAGTAATTCAGTCTGAGACATAACTTGAATAGTATTCTCTCTATGTCAGGCTGGTCTTTTTTGTCTGCCGCATTTTTCTTCTGGATGGGGCTGGTCGGAGCCCGTTCGGTAGAATGCAAAGGACATAACAGGCGGGCGGGACCCAGACTGTAGTAAAGAAGTAACAAGATCAAAATGACGAAATGTCTAGCTACTCTAACCTTGCTGTTAAACTACTTTTGGCGCGAAAGGCCGTGTGTGTGTGTGTGTGTGTGTGTGTGTGTGTGTGTGTGTGTGTGTGTGTGTGTGTGTGTGTGTGTGTGTCAGTGTGTGTGTGTGTGAGTGTGTGTGTGTGTGTGTGTGTGTGTGTGTGTGTGTGTGTGTGTGTGTGTGTGTGTGTTTGTAAACACAAACACAAGAATTTCCGAAGCTGGCTTACGTACAAGCTTGAAAATAGAGGAAATGCTTCGTTCAAGGGGTGTCTCTAGGTGCCCATCCGAGCATAATGAAATTGGATGTCTCATTGAGGAGTTAAATGCCCGTTTACAGAAAGTCGGTTCACCCACATTGGAGCCCGTAATTTTTATTATATGCACTTGACATTTTGGATATAGCTAGTTTGTAGAAAGACAATGGATGAGTTCGTTAGCCAGCTTTGTACCTCTTCAACATTTTCGAAAATAACAATTCAATGCGGAAAAAAATGTAAAAAGTTAGGCTCCTCAATTTCATCAGACTGAGGAACCAGACAGTCAGATGGTGATGTAAAAGCAGCAAACGCGTCAGTGTTTTATACAATGTTACTAAGTGATGCAAAGCACCAGCACGTAAGTGTTTTACATGTGTATGAGCTGACGCAATGATCTCCTTGATTTAGGAAGACAGTCTCTCCATGTTTGTTATGATGTTTGCGAACGTATTGTGGAAAAGGTGGAAAACACATGCAAGCTGCTGCTCATACAGAAGAGGCTTTGCGGGCGTGGGCCATCCCACCTCGTTCTTCAAAATGGCTGTGGCTACGCCAGCCCACAGAACTAGTAGAAAGCGCTGTGTGTCTACAGCCTATGTTTGCGCGTGCCACTTCCGTGCGGATTGGGGGAGGGCGGGTTGGAGTTCAGGTGGAAAGAAGTGGATCAGAAGAATAAGCTTCGGGGCGGTCCGTGGTAAAAGCGCCTGCCACCAATGCAAGAGGTTCGAGGTTCGATACCCGGTTCCGGCGTCGGACTTTTCTCCTCTAGTAATTGTCACCATTAATTCGGGCGGACCGTCGAGGGTTCTTTCTCCGAGTACTCCGGCTCTTTCTCCCCCACGAATTTGGTATTAATTTCAGTCCACTTAATCAAATTTCAAAAATATAAAAAACGATTTAGTAGCTAAATTGAGTTTGCCCTTAACACCACGTTAATGTTCTGTGTTGTGAGGGAATGCGCGTGATTCACGTGAGCGTGCTTGTTGGGTTCAGTTCGCGGCTATGTCCTGCGCATTGAGTTATATTATAAATATGAGAAATGCGCCATATAAATACTATGTATTATTTATTTAAAAACAGGAACACATCTGAATATTTCTAAAAGAAACACGCCTGTGACCTCAAAACAATACGGTAGACTTTGGGATGAAATCCTCGTCTTGTTTTAGCTTAGTAATGGTCACATGCTTCTAAACTGTAAGCCATGTACTTTTAAATGTGATTTAAGTGCTTCGTTGGTTGGTTAGCTGGGGGTTCAACGTCCACGGCACCGTAGTGATATTACACTGCCCTAAACCCCTTCATTGAAAAACTGAACGTCATCTATATGCACAAGAGGTGTAGATCCTCATGATCTCCCGCAGTTGTGGGGGCTCAGGAGGAACTATGCCTCTTGCTGAAACCAGTGTATGTCCTGAGTTCCCAGATTGTAGAGGTGTTACCTGACGACAATGTACAATTGGAGATGGAGCGGCTATGATAATTCAAGAGTAGTCGCTCCATCTCCAATTGTACATTGTCGTCAGGTAACACCTCTAAAATCTGGGAAATGCGGCCATGGGGTAAAAGTGGGTTACCAAACATTTCAAAAACTCAATCTGCGTCCACTGGCAGTGCGAAGGGGTTAACAAATACGTGCTGGTACGTGCCTTTGGACCGCGGACCTGCACTCAGACAGCAAACGTGAGAGGGTTTAAATTAACAATTGTGCGGGTCTGCGATTTTGGACCTTACGGCTTTAAGCCGTAAGGTCCAAAATCACAGACCCGCACATAAACACGTGAGTCGACCAATCACAATTAGAGCAGGTCCCCTATACCAGAGTAACCCGGAAGTGTATCACTACAGAGGTCACAGGGGTAGCAGCCTCAAAGTGGTGGCTCCCTTATCTGGTCCCCTGATCGTCGAGTGTCGTAAGTGCGTGTGTAGCTACATCCGATCCGGATTACCGGCCTTTTTACAACGAACCATTGAATCATAACTGAACAATTCGCCAAGGAGAGTTAAAATCAGTCCGACGTGAACTCAATTGAACATTTTCAAACACTGAAACGACAGGCTATGACAAATCATCTTGTTTAATGGCCACGTCAATAATGATGATAATGATGATGATGCGGAGGAGGAAGAGGAGGTTAATTGTACACTGCTTAACCCCAAGGCCACATTTCCAAACTTTTGGAGACGTTGTCTAACGACCAATTGTAGAAGATAGATTGATCATGATAATTCACGGGTACTACCCTTCAATTATCATGATCAATCTATCTCCTACTGCAGGGTCCCGGGGCTAAATGGCTTAACGGTCCAGCAGCAGCAAGACTTTTTTTCAGGACGTGCCTCGTGCGCTGCCTGTGGGAAAACAAAACCACAAACAAACAAAGAAACAGACATTGAGACTGGACACTACCGCTACCTCGGTGATCTTTCATAAATGTGGTCATCCAAAACAGACTGCGCCCGGACACCCAGCAACTGGAATGATAGTCTTTAATGACAGATAATATGTCATAAGGGTGGTCGCTCAAAACAGGTTTGGTGTATTTAACACTGAGCCTGGATATCGACAAATTACGACAGGATCGACCATGCAGTGATCGATCATAGCAGTTTAGGGAAGAGTCACAATAACTTGACGCTAAAGGGCGTGTCAGAATAACTTTAAAGCCTCTGTACAAGAGAATGATACATAATATATTTTTAAAAATGCATTTACCGCAAAACACATAACGTCATCTCTTATGTGAAATAGACCATTTAGCAACACACTCATATCCAACATCAAAGTTTACAGGCAGCGCAGACGGTAGAGAGAGTTCAATAAACGGGAAAATACAGGAGAGCGGACCAAAGATAAATAGAAACATGTGCCCAGAAAGAAAAACAACAAGATGGGATGCCAACCATAACCCACAAAGTCCCTTCTATATGAGAGCTATCTTCGCTGTCCAGGGTCTCTACCTTTTGTCTTTGACTTGATTCTGATGTTGAAATATCTCCTTCTGAAAAAGCCTCGCAGATGTGCCAATGCGTTATAGTGAACTCTAGAAGGGGCGCGCGCAATGCAAACGCTTCATTGGTTTGTCAAACGTCATTTGTCATGACGTATATTTTGTTTTTACGTAATTTTATATTTAACGTGATATGAGATTCGCTTTCGCTTGAAGACTTGGGAAAATGGTGACAAAAATAGAATTTCACGATACAATTTCAGACTTGCTATAATTTGTGTGAAATCAGGTTGACTTTACCTAGCTACATGCTATACTAAGTACACCAGCATGCTTTTATGAAAGCGCGTCGATGTGTGTGTGTGCGTGTGCGTGTTTGCATGTGCGCGCTGCAAACATCCTCAAGAGGCATAGATGTGCATACGCACTCCGGGCACTTCATGATCTATGCCTCTTGGAGATGCGCGTATATGTGTCATTGGTTTGTCAAATGTCATTTGTCATGACGTATTTTGTGTTTTTACGTAATTTTATATTTAACGTGATATGAGTTTCGCTTTCGCTTCAAGACTTGCGAAAATGGTGACAAAACTGGAATTTCACGGTACAATTTCTGTCTTGCTACAATTTGTGTGAAATCGGGTTGACTTTACAAAACTACATGCGAAGTACACAGGTCTTTATGCTCTTCTGAAAGCGCATCGATGTGTGTGTTTGCGTGTGCGTGAGTGCATGCGCGAGCTCCAAAATCCTCAAGAGGCATAGATGTTCATGCGTCCTCCGGGCACATGAGGATCTATGCTTCTTGGAGATGCGCGCATATTGTGAGAAAGAGCGAGCGAGAGAAAGAGAGAGAATTACGTCATATTTAGAGTATCAGTGTCTGCGTGGTGATAGAGTTGCTTCTTTTACGTCACCGCAACTGTCTGACTTTCTCTAGAAGTGAAGTTTTTTTAAAATGAATTTTTACTAAAGAAGTCGAAAGGATACAAAGCTGGCTGACGAACTCATCTAATGTCTTTCTCCAAACTAGCTATATGCAAAAGTTCAAGAAAATATGACAAAAATTACGGTCTCTAATCTGGGTCAACCGACTTGCTATAAACGGTTGTTTATGTCTTCAATGAGACATTCAATTACAATATGCTCGGAGGCTTTCTTAGCCACCCATTTAAGAAAGTATTTTGCCAAGTTTCAAGCTTGTGTGTACAGAAATATCGACGATTCTCTTGTTTACATACATACGCACATACATACATACATACGTACATACATACATACATACGCACATACATACGCACATACAGCGCTTCGCGCCAAATGTACGTTCAGCAGCGAGGTTAGAGTAACTAGACATAACGTAATTTTTATCTTGTTACTTCAATTGTTAGAGGTGTAGCCTGCCCGGCTTAACATCGTGGACATGCTGTTAAACTCGCCCCACCGTGACCCGTCCTAAAAAGTCTCTTCTATAAATAGAAGGGACTAAACATGATGGGATGAACCATAACCCACAAAGTCCCTTCTATATAAGAGCTGTCCTCGCTGTCAACGGTCTCTACCTTTTGTCTTTGACCTGATTCTGATGTTGATTTATCTCCTTTTGAAAAAGCCTCGCAGATCTGCCAATGCGTCAGTGAGTTCTATAAGGGCCGCAGGACATAAACGTCATTGATTTGTCAAACGTCATTTGTCATGACGTAAGTTTTAGTTTTTACGTAATTTTAGAGTGTTCGTGTATGAGTTTCACTTTCGCTTCATAGGCTTGAGAAAATGGTGACAAAACTAGAACTTCAAGTTCCAGAGAAAGACATGGGTTATATAAGAGACCTGATGCATTCTTTTTGAGGATGCAAATGATCGTCTTATTCTATACCTGCGTATTTCTCTGTGGGCTGGCGATTGGGTGCCTGATAGGCGGGGGCAGAGGATCTAACTGTTTGTCTGTCCAGCGCTGTGTGATTCCCCTTGGTTTGTTTACAATTCTGCCAGCGCTAGCCTCACCTATCTGGTTTGTGAGTAGAACTTCACGGTACAATTCAGTCTTGCTATAATTTGTGTGAAAGCAGGTTGACTTTACCTAGCTACATGATATACTAAGTACACGGGTCACTTGCATGCTCTTCTGAAAGCGCGTCGATGTGTGAGTGCGTGTTAGTGCGTGCATGCGCGCGCTCTCCAAACATCTCCAAGAGGCATAGATCCTCATGCGCCTAGAGGGCGCATGAGGATCTATTCCTCCTGGAGATGCGCGCATGTTTGTGTGTGTATGTGTGTGTGAGAGAGAGAGAGAGAGAGAGAGAGAGAGAGAGAGAGAGAGAGAGAGAGAGAGAGAGAGAGAGAGAGAGAATGACGTCATATTTATAGTATTATGTCGGTGTCTGCGTGGTGACGGAGTTGCCTCTTTTACGTCACCGCCACAGTCTGACGTTCTCTAGAAGTAAAGTTTTTTTGTGTGTTTTAATGTTTTTCTGAAAGAAAAAAAATTACTAAAAAAGTTGAAAGGGGATACAAAGCTGGCTAACTCATCCAATGTCTTTCTCTAAACTAGCTATATGCAAAAGTTCAAGTAAATATGACAAAAATTACGGGCTCTACTCTGGGTCAATCGACTTGCTATAAACGGGTTGTTTATGTCTTCAAAGAGACATTCAATTACAATATGCTCGGAGGCTCTCTTAGAGCTGTTCTTAATTAGACGAACTATTGATCGGCAAACCTAGATCGGAGAAGATCGGCGATCTTTTGGTTTGTTTCTTAATTGAGGTTGAACGAACCTAGGCGAACTTAAGAGAACCAGGTTTGCCATGGTTCTCTTTCTTAACTGAAGTGCTTGATTCGGCGTACTTACTGTCTGCGAAAGTGTTCAAAATGGCTGCCGCTATGCCGCTTCGCGATTTGAACAATGTTTGAAACAGCGTTGCGCCTCCCACAAATCAATAAAAAATATCAATAAAAATATCACCGTCCGCCATATTTGTTTGTATCGGTGACTGTCTTCTTATCTCCAACGCAGAAGAGGGTAAAAGTTTTGACCAATCAGAGAAAAGGTTCGCCTTTGTTTGCTCAACACGTTGAGCGAACGTTTTCCGACAGCGAACTATGGTTTGCCGAGGTTCGTGAACTACTTCGAACTAGGTTCGCCGTGGCTTTAGATCGTCAAATTAAGAACCAACCTGGTTCGTCCGATATCGTGAACTGTAGTTCGTCAGAGTTCGCGAACTAAAGTTCGTTTAATTAAGAACATGCTTTAGAGCTATTCTTAATTGGACGAACTTTTGATCGGCAAACCTAGATCGGAGCAGATCGGCGATCTTTTGATTTGTTTCTTAATTGAGGTTGAACGATCCTAGGCGAACTTCAGCAAACCAGGTTTGCCATGGTTCTCTTTCTTAACTGAAGTGCTTGATTCGGCGTACTTACTGTCTGCGAAGGTGTTCAAAATGGCTGCCGCTATGCCGCTTCGCGATTTGAACGATGTTTGTGTTTGTACTCCTTGCAGTAGCGACCCCACAAACAGCGTTGCGCCTCCCACAAATCAATAAAAATAGGTCTTGTTCTTCGACCGAGTGAAATATGGGCCGTCCGCCATATTTGTTTGTATCGGTGACTGTCTTCTTATCTCCAACGCAGAAGAGGGTAAACGTTTTGACCAATCTGAGACTGAACAGGTTCGCCTTGGTTTGCTTAGCACGTTGTGCGAACCTTTTCCGATAGCGAACTATGGTTTGCCGAGGTTCGTGAACTACTTCGAACTAGGTTCGCCGTATCTTTAGATCGTCCAATTAAGAACCAACCTGGTTAGTCCGAGATCCTGAACTGTAGTTCGTCAGAGTTCGCGAACTAAAGTTCGTTTGATTAAGAACATACTTTAGCCACCCACTAAAGAAAGTATTTCGCCAGGTTTCAAGCTTGTGTGTACAGAAATATCGGAGATTCTCTTGTTTACGTGCATACGCACACACTACATACGCACATACATACTTGCTTCGCGCCAAATGTACGTTCTGCAGGGCGATTAACGTAAATAGACATAACGTAATTTTTATCTTGTTACTTCAATTGTTAGAGGTTTAGCCTGCCCGCCTTTGGCATCATGGACATGCTATTAAATTCGCCCCACCGCGACCGGTCCTAAAAAGTACCTTCTATAAATAAAAGGGACTAAAAAAAGTGGCTCGACCCACCCTGTGGCGTTGACCAGGGTGACCCTTGGAACTAAAAAGCAGTGAACCCAAGGAAAGGGTTATGGGGGACAGGGAGAGCTAATTGCCTATGAAGTACGACCTGAACACTGATCAATTCAACACTGAACACTGCCACGGCGACACTTCGCTCGACCAGGATCTTTCAATGGACTTTAACGTTACTGCCACGGGTATTTCTAACCATAGTCACTCCTTGTGAGTTGGTCGGCATGAGAAAAATGTCAGTATGACGCATCTTTCAGTACTGAACGCTGCATAAAAGTAGACTGGTCAGTGATTATGGACCTTACGGATGGAAGCCGTAAGGTCCAAAATTAAAGACCAGCACACGAAGGAATCTGTCAACCACAACACAAGACTGGCTCATTTTTCTAACAGAATGCCTTCGGCACTCGTTGCCTAATCGTATTGTGTCATATTACGTAATCGGAAGTTCCCAACCAAACTGTGTGGCGTCTGACGACAACCCTCGCAGCGGATTTCCACTTCTTGTTAACACTTACTACTGCACCGATGAACGGATATGACAGTGATGGGCTTTAACTCCATCACTGCCGAGAAAAAGTGAACACGATCCAACTGCAAGAGGCATAGATCGTCATGAGCCCCCGCGCCTGCGGGGGCTCATGACGATCTATGCGGTCTCTTGCTCAGACGATCTGCGGCCTCTTGCTCAGACGATCTGCGGCCTCTTGCTCAGACGATCTGCGGCCTCTTGCTCAGACCAATTGTTGTATCTATGTTTCTTGGACGGTGTTGGTTTCTAGTCGTTGACTGAACAAAGATTTCAGAAACAAAAATGTACGTGTATAATGGGAAGAAGGGGTTAAAGCTACATGGCCGGAAGATCACATACCAACACACACATTCCAAATCCGCAAGAATTACGGACCAGGGGTAACTGTTTGTCTGTCCAGCGCTGAGTAATTCCCTTGGCGTATGTACAATTCTGCCAGCGCTAGCCTCACCTATCTGGTTTGTGAGGACCAGGGGTCAGTTGCATGAGCGAGCTTAGTCCTGCGCCAGCCACTAAGCAAGGTGCGCCGCTATAGCTGGCGCATGACTAAGCTCGCTCATGCAACTGGCTCCAGCACACATTCACTACAACAAACTCCACGCATTAAGCCCTTCAAGACTACAGGACTATCCATAACCATAAAGAACACAAGACTAACAAGAGACACAATGAGTCCGAAATAGCTCAGGCGGTTTAAACGTCGGAGCAGGAGAGCAAAGGGAATCGCCGGGTCGTGGGTTCGAATCCAGTCCCGGCCCCGGTCGCTAGACTCGCAATCCAGGGGGGAAAAACGGATTTGTTCAATAGCATGTACGTTGAAAGTTCCTGGTAAATCAAAGTGGAACAGTTGGAGTGCGCCTGAGTTGATCAGTGTTCAGGTCGTACTCCATAGGCAATAGATCTCCCTGTCCCCCATAACCCGCCCGTCAGGGCCGTCCATGATGACCTCGGTGCTGTGGACGTTAAACCCGAGCTAACCAACCAAGAGACACAAACACTCATGGGCC
This sequence comes from Semisulcospira habei, assembly GCA_036245525.1. NCBI lineage: Eukaryota > Metazoa > Mollusca > Gastropoda > Semisulcospiridae > Semisulcospira > Semisulcospira habei. Next base: position 69,629,701 of record BTPG01000007.1, read on the forward strand.
CCACGCGTCTGCGGGGGCTCATGCGTGTTTGTGCCTCTTACAGCTGGGAGGCGTATACTTTGTCCAGGCCGTTAAGGGGTTAATAGGCCGCTGCAGAGTTTTGCTGTCATGATGGATGTCGCGCATGCGCAGCGCGCTACCCTGAAATTTTTCGAATTAGTAAACAAACGAATACACGATGAAAAACGAAATGAAATGAAAAGAAACTTTACTTCTCAACGGATAAATGAATAGGCACAGAGACCTTGTTTTTTAATCATGTCCTTGTGTGACCAATCAGCACGCATGATCATACATGATTAGGCACAGAGACCGTTTTTCCAATCATGCGTGACTCAGGAGCACTGTCGATCTGCAAAGTAAGCCTGTGTAGCCTAGAAGCACTACGTAAAAGCCATACCGCTGGCAGCTTCAACATTTACGTGGAAAATAAATATGTTCGTCACGGCCAATGGTATTCGAGAACGAGGTCACGTGAGTTTCCTTCAAAGTCTTAGTAAGCGCGAAACTCTGCCTCGGGCTGTTGGTGAGTTTAGCATTTCCCTCCATACATTAGTGAGGTTCAACAACTGAACAAGAGCGAAATTTAATGGGCAGACCATCGAAACCGATGATGTCGTCATTGTGCATGACTTCTATTTGTTGGTGCTGATGTGGCTGGCCAAGCCAATCCTGGAGCCACACCTGCGAGGGCAATTGGGTCACTGGAACGTAGCTGTAGGGAGAGTCGATCCTGTCTTTCTGCGAGCTCTGGCACTGGTGATCCGTTCGCGCCGATTTTGTTCAAAGAGCGTGCAGGCTTTCCTGGTGGCGGCACGCCAGCCAGATCTGTCTTGTGCTTGTGCTTGAAGTTCCTTTACCGGGAAGACGCAGTACTTGAGGCTGTCTTTTATGCACTCTTTGAAGCGTTTCTTTGGCCGTCCTTGCTTCCTGTGGCCTTTTGAGAGTGCACCATACAGGAGTTGGCGTGGCATTCGAGAATCATCCATGCGTGTGACATGACCTGTCCAGCGAAGTTGTGTCTTTAGGATCAAGGCTTCAACGCTCACTAAGCCAGCATTGTCGAGGACTTCCAGGTTTGTCACCTTGTCTTGCCATTTGATGCCCATGAGTGAGCGCAGGGATCTCATGTGGAAACGTTCAAGCTGCTTGAGGTGCTTTCTGTACAGCGTCCATGACTCACAGCCGTAGAGGAGGCTGGGGAGGACTACCGCCTTGTAGACTTTGATCTTGGTGGAGAGCTTGACGTTGTTGTTATTCAACACACGAGTGCGCAGACGACCCAGGGCTTGGCTGGCTTTGCTGATGCGAGCTGCGATTTCCTTGTCGATAGTGCCGTCAGAAAAGATGATGCTCCCCAGGTACCTGAACTGGTCGACAGTCTTCAGCTCGGTGCCTTCGATATACACTTTGGGTGGGGGAGCTCTTGTGCCTGGGGCTGGTTGGTGCAGGACCTCGGTCTTGTTGAGACTGATGGTGAGGCCGAACAGTCGAGAGGCTTCCAAGAACCTGTTGACGATGGTCTGGAGGTCAGACTCCGTGTGCGCCATCAGCGCACAGTCATCGGCAAACAGCGCCTCAAGGATCAGTCTCTCGATGGTCTTGGTCCTGGCGTTCAGTCGACGGAGGTCGAAGAGAGAGCCGTCTAGTCTGTACTTCAGGTACACTCCCTTCTCAAGGTCGCGTACTGCATGGGTCAGGACACACGTGAAGAAAGGTTGAACATCACGGGGGCAAGAACACAACCTTGTTTCACACCGTTGGAAATGTCGAAGGGTGCGGATGTGTCGCCGTTTGACTGGACAACTCCAACCATTCCATCAACGAAGAGGCGGATGATGGTGAAACTCCTGGGGCAGCCGAGCTTTGCGAGGATGACCCAAAGCGCTTCTCTGTTCCCGGTGTCGAATGCTTTGGTCAGATCTATGAAAATAGCGTAGAGGTCCATGTGCTGCTCAATGCATTTCTCCTGGACCTGTCTCACAGAGAAGACCATGTCGACTGTGCTGCGGCCAGGTCTGAAGCCACACTGAGCCTCTGGGAGTGCTTCCTCAGATACAGAGCTGATCAGGCGGTTGAGGATGACTCTCGCGAGGATCTTGCCAGGAATGGACAAGAGTGAGATCCCTCGGTAATTGGCACAGTCTGCTTTGCTGCCCTTGTTCTTGAACAGGGAGATGATTGTAGCATCTCTAAATTCCTGTGGCATGTTCTCCTCTGCCCAGATGCATGTCAGAATGTTGAGGCGTCAAGGGTCTCAGGTCCAGCTGCTTTGAAGAGCTCTGCGGGGATGCCATCCATGCCTGCTGTTGGTGAGTTTAGCATTTCCCTCCATACATTAGTGAGGTTCAACAAATGAACAAGAGCGAAATTACCTTCTACCATAAAGCATAGACAACACTCCAAGCATCTCCAAGAGACAGAAATCTTCATGAGCCCCCGCGACCGCGGGGGCTCATGAAGATGTATGTCTCTTGCAGCTGTGCAGTGTTCGCCTTGCCCCGGCAGGATAGGGGTTAACAATGTTTCAGTGCTAGTGTGTTGTTGAAAACATTGTAAATTCAATGTCTTCGAACGTCCGAGCCACACACAGATTTACAAAATGAGGGCTGGCCAGATTATGCTCTCGTGAGCCTCCCCCCCCCCCCCCACCCCCCACCCTCCTTTCCCTAACCCCTTCACTGCCGAGAAAAAGTGAGCACAATCCAACTGCACGTAACACAGATCTACATGAGCGCCCCCAGTTTGGGGGCTCAAGAGGATCTACGTCTAACACAAACGTGTATACATGTACCTAGGACGGTTGTGACTTTTGGTCGTTGAATTTGCAAAGATTTCAAAAACAAAAGATGCGTCCAGTGGCAGCGAGTGGGTTAAGTTTATGACAATTGGCTAGCAAGATTTATTTTAATGCATGGCTGATACAGTGCATTTGTGTGAAACTGCTTTTTCTCGGAATATAATTTATTTGTCATGAACTGTACGCACGGAAGAACATGCACTGTTGTTGAATGTATAGTTTGATACACACTTCAAAGCACACACAATTATTCTCAGGACGATATGTCAGATGTAAACTTTGCGAATTCCACACACTTTTGAACATATTTCAGAAAAGAACTGTTCATGCTCTTCCACAAAAAAAAATTAACCCATTCAGCCCTGACGCACTACAGCAGGTGCGAAGTCGTTAGATGACGCCACCAAAATTTGGGAAATACTATGCGCCGGGCTGAATGAGTTAAACAGTGCAATTACTTCTCAAATTTCAGTTCAAGCAATGGCTTTCGTTTATAATTTTCTGTCCGTTGGACAAGTGGCTCAGGAGAAAAAACAGAGATGTCGAAACTCAGAACCCTGGCCAGACCTTCTTCCTCTGCAGCCACTGCGGTCGAACCTGCCTGTACTGGATTGGCCTCCGCAGCCACGAACATGCCTGCAGACGTCGTGGGCAACCCCTATAGAATCTTCGTTCGCGAAGTCAAGCCAAGAGAAGATAATTTTCTGTTCTATGAAAGTGAACTAAAATGAAATTACAGCTATGGTTCCATACAGATGTAGGGAATATTGAAATTTTGTTATAAAACAATGTGCTGTACTCAAGAAGATAAACACGAGGAGTTTATCTTCTCTGAATGCAGTATTGGGTTTCAACAAATTTCGACTTTTCTGTTTATATGACTTATGTACAGTGATGAGTGAATTCTCTTACAGTACTGAAGTAGTGAATGCACAGAAGCGGCAGAATAAGAGAGTATTCAACATTTCACAACATGTGTACGGGTCTGTCACTGTGGAACTTACGGCCTGGAGCCCTGGGGTCCAAACTCACAGGCCAGCACACACATAGCAATGTAATGATACAAACAGAACAAAAGCAGCAATCCAAACTGAATTCAATGAAACGTTTCTCAAAATTTCACTCACTTGTTGTCGCCAAAGGAAGGAAGACAAGGCAGACGAGGCGAATCCACGATGCCATGTTGATATCTTTCACGACACTGGATCTACACCTTCCTGTTGTCGTCCAACTTCTGACTTCCTTCACATCTGCACATGCGCAGTACAGCCATTCGTAAGTGGCCACGAGAGACAGAACTTTCAGCCTCTCATAGTGATACACGGTGGAGCACCCATGTATTGAAAGCAAAGGCAAAACCCCAAAAATCTGCAAAAGACATAGATCATCATAAACCCCCCGCAGGAGGCTTATGAGGATCTATGCCTCTTGCTGGCTCGTGTTACCTCTATGTACATCTATGTTATTCTCTTATACAAAATGCATCGTATGTTCGGTCGTATACCCACTGGGTCATATACTTAGTCATACGGTCACCAGTCGACTTGTAATCAAAATGTCTTCCTCCGTTTAAGAAAGAGATTATGTAAATTGATGGTGGCATAAGCTGTCAGGACAGGCGACATACGCTTGCAGTTCGGGGAAACAAACTGTAAAATTATTGCCTTGACAAGCAAAACTGAACATTGCTCCTGTGGTTGACGAAATATTGTACTGATGTACAGATTCCTTTGTGAACAGATGGCATTGCTGCTTGTTCGGCATACAATCCTAATAACCAACTTCCTTTGTGAAACGCCTAGAGCCTAGAAACGGGGATCTAGCGCTAACTACAATTATTCAGTACACTTCGGATATAACAAACACGTCGGATATAATAAACTGCCAGTGCACCCAAACCTTTTGTTGTGACATCTTATGTTTGTTATAAGCGGGGTAAATAACATAGAAAAATCTCGTCGAGACCTCTGAAAAAGCCTGTATCAGACTTTAGTAATATATATCTGACCGTATCATAGGCGAAGTAGACTTTAGTAGTAGTTGTAATAGTAGTAGTAGTAGCAGTCAAACATGTATGAGGCCAAAACCCAAGGAATTACACACAAATTAATCACCTTAGACCGGCATTCTTTTACAGGCAGGGTCAAGTATATACAGAAAGATCATGGGACCATAAATGGATGGTCTACTTAGACAAGTGGCTGTCTTATACAGGTTGTCGTCTTGACAGGTTTCACTGCAGTAGTAGTAGTTGACTGCAGTAGTAGTAGTAGTAGTAGTAGTAGTTTCATTATCATATGGCAATATTATTATTATTATTATTACTATTATTATCATCATTATTATTATCATTATTATTAAATTCAAATCCGAAAGATTCTGAAAATGACGAATAACCCTTTAAGTCTTGACAGGCTCTAACATGAGATAGATTTGACCATGAGATTTCAAGGGTGGCGCCGGGGCAGCTTGGCGCCAGCTGTCCTGGCGCCACCCTTGAACTATCGTGGTCAGTTTATCGCCGGAACTATAATCTAGCCTTCCTAGGGCAACTCACAAATCTGAAGAAAAATTCGACCTCAGGGTGTAATGGGTTAAACGGATGCTGCCTACTTTTTTCTTCTTTTTTTTTTTTTTTTTCTTTTTTTTTTTTTTTTTTTCAAAGGTAATAGATCGTAACAATCTTGAAAAGGGGAATAATCGCAATGAAGAAAACCCTACCAGCAGGTTGACATGCGGCTGCCCCTTGCAGAAATCTGTACGTATGGCCAGTACGAATTGGGGGGTGGGGGGCAAAGGCCTCGCCAGTACGCGCTGTGTATCAAGCGGCGGAGATCTGTTCACATAACGGCAATACAGAACGCCCTGAGCACCCTTTTCCTTCCTAAGTTCCCCCTCGGCTTCCGCTGCCCGATTTCCTATCGGTGGGACTAGCAGCTGGTCAAGGCAATTCAATGCAGCCCCCAGTAGCAAAAACCCTTTGCGGGCCCACGGCGGCCGCAGTGGGCCTGCGCACATCCGTACGCGAGCACACTGCGGCCGTCATGGGCCCGAGGACCTTTGCTCACTGGGTCCGGCGTCAGGAAGTAAACAAATGTTAACAGGAGTCCCCTTGAATAAAGGCGAGGGTGTACGACGTATTTGTTTGTTTGTTTGTTTGTTTGTTTGTTTGTTTGTTTCCTTGTTTGCTTTTTTTCTCTCGCTTGCTTGGTTGTTGTCACAGTGACCACAATCATGGCCTCTGTGCGCCAAAGCTGCACGGTGCGCGGCAAAATACAAGCGTATGACTTTTGCGTACTGCGAACTGAACCTTTGCACACCCACACACCGGTGACTAACGAGTAACACACTGGGTGTCACACGAACATGCCCGCACGCGCGCGCGCACACACACACGCACATACACACTTACAGGAAGAAAGAGAGAGAGAGAGAGAGAGACACACACACACACACACAAGCACCATTCAACGAGATTCAGCTATATATATATATATATATATATATATATATATATATATATATATATATATATATATATATATATATATATATATATATATATATATATATATATATATATATATATATATAGTCTACTTCAAGTTCGCTTATAAAAAGGTCGGATATAACAAAAGCCGGATATACCAACACTGTTTCATAGGCTACACACCAGCTCTCTCTTTGTGTAAATCACTTCGCTTATAACATACTTCGGATATAACAACAAGAAAACGTGGGCCCCTCGGCGATTTGTCGCATCCGGAGTTTACTATAGCTCTAATCCTCTACTGTATTTCACGTCAGAGCCAAATCGGCTCGCATTTCTGACTTATCTAACAAACAATACCCACAGGCAGCAGAAAAAAAGACGGAGCGTCAAAGGTTCACCCATCACTGACGAGAAAACCTGAACTAAATCCAACTGCAAGAGACATAGATCCTCATGAGCCCCCGCAGTTGCGGGGGCTCATGAGGATCTATGCCTCTTGCTGATTCCACTGTTCATTCATGTTCCTTGAATGGGTGCGATTCTCTGGCACACACACACACACAACAAAGATTTCAGAAACGCAATCTGCAAGCAATGACAGGGAGGGGATTACCCCTTTGCGTGTCGGTTGAAGTTTTTGTCCCCGCGACCAAAAACCGCCACCGACACGCAAAGGGTTAACTTTTTGCTGCGTGCTGTGTGTACATGATATCCTTGTCTCCAGAATACCATTGTCGGGTCAGCCCCTACACTTCTCGCTTGCCGTGTCACACTGGTTGCAACCGATTCTACGGAGACAACTAGTGCGTGGCCGTGAAACTTAACACATTTAGCTCCGACACCATACAGCAGGAGATGGATCGACCATGATAATTCAAGGGTGGTGCCAGATTAGTTTGGCGCCTGACGGAGCCAAGCTAATCTGGCACCACCCTTGAATTATCATGGGGGAATCCGTCTCCTGCAAATGGTATTATGATCCGGTTAGGTGACGCCTACAAAATCTGGGTCAAATGGGTTAATTTGGCGTTAAATGGGTTAAGTTTGAGACTCGTAAGGTGCTCCGACGTGACAAGGTTAACACAGGGGGCGATGGCAATTAGAGAAATGTGTCGGAAGTGACCGCTTCTCTTATTATGATGGCACTTGGAGACTTCACACTATAGTAGCACACATCAGTGAAGGCTCTGCGCACAGCGTAATCAGTTATAACATATTTTTACATGTAGCGCAGTTGTCACGTCACAAACGTTTTACGTGTAGGTTCATGTCGCGTCATAGTCACACTACAGCAGTTTTACATTTAGCCTAGTTTTATATTTAGCGTCATGGTATTTTCACATGTAGCATAGTTTTACATGAAGCGTCATAGAAACGTCATAGTAATTATTGTATGTAGCGTCATATGCATAGTCACATTGTAGTAGTTTTACATGTAGCGCATTGTACATTTAGAGTCACTGAACATCATAGTAGTATCAAATGTAGCGCAGTTTTACATGTAGCATCATAGCAACATTATAGTAATTACTGTATGTACAATCTTGACTCTTGAAAAATACAATAAGCTGGCAATTTTTTTTTTTTAAATAGCAAACTACGCTGTACTTGTCTTTTTAAGCGTGTTTCATTGTTGGGTACTTTTCACAGATATGCATGCAGAGATTCCTCTCTCCACCCCCTCCCCCAACCCTAGAGATAGTAACTATGGGCGGAAATGGACAATTTATATCTATCCCGAATTTCCAGGATTTTTCGACCGCTTACTCCCATGCCCTAACGCCGCCCGTTTTTCTATGTTTCTCTTTATTTTTTTCAGTAAAATAAAGGTTTCCAAATTCAATGTCATTAAAATTAATATTTTTTATTATAAAATGAATCAAGACGAATTACTTCTTCTAAATGATATTAATGCTGTAGAAAACAAAGACTTAGACTCGAAAAAACAGCGCCTTCTTTCTGTAGTTGTGTCAGGCAAGACAAAAGGTCACAGGTCAAGGGTTAAGACCAAGGTCAAGGTCATGATCACCAAGGTCAATGTCACCAAGGTCAAGGTCACAAGGTCATGGTCACCGGGTCGCAAGGTCAAGGTCACCGGGTCAAGGTCACCGGGTCAAGGTCATCGGGTCAAGGTCACCAGGCCAAGGTCATCGATCACAAGGTCAAGGTCACCAAGGTCATGGGCCAAGGTCATGGGTCAAGGCCACCAAGGTCATGGGTCAAGGTCACCAAGGTCATGGTTCAAGGTCATGGTCAAGGTCATCAAGGATGTTTATGAAGGCTTTCCATTGTGAACATTCTCAGATGTGTTTAGTTCTTTCAAATAAACATTTAGCACTGTGTGTACTGACAAATGAACAGGATATCTTCCAATTATTTTTTCTTTTTTTGGTTTTAGTAGTAGTTGTTGCCTTTCTGGACCTAACCATTTTGTCCAATCTTCATCTGGAAAAGAAATTATATTACCCATAAACCCAAGTAATTTTATAAGACTTAATGATAATGAATACTCACTACCTTTTGGAAAATCTAATGTAACAAGTAAGTTAGCCGGATTTAAAGTTGCTTTAATTTTAAATTCATTTTGTAGCCATTCAGCTAAAGTACAAAAGTCATAATACCCAGCTCGTAAAACATTAACTCTCTTTAAACTAGCAACAACAGATCCATCTATATAATAATCTGTATCATTTGTAACATTAAACCATTTTACTGTGTAGAACATTTCATGGATAGCTGCAGCCTTGCTACCATCCCGATTATCAATCCCATTAGTTAACCACACTGGTTTGCTTGTGTCAAGATTTGTTAAGGTAATAAACATTTTTATTATCTCATATAAAAAAGGATGGAATTTAAATCGCCAACCATCACCACTACAAACGCATTTCAATTCAATGTGAATGCCAAATATAATGTTGCACCTACTTATGAACAGAAAATAATTCAACTAAATCAGCTTGACATAGCTGTGTCTGACGCAAGCGTACAAGACCTATTTCAAGTCAAAGTACCAAACCCATTTGACCATTACCTAAACCCTCCAATAACAGACGACTCTACTGTAAGAAAGTGGTCTTCAAGTCCACTACAGATGTTTCAAAACCAACTCAATTTTGCCATACTATGTTCAACTACAGGCTGTGGTGTTTCATTCACAGATCATTTGAATCACTCAAACAAACTGATTAGATCTGTGTATCGTTTCCACACTTACTACCAGCTTAGACGTATACTGTCAGAACTTCATACACCACTGCCAACTGAATCCAGTTTCAACAGGTTTAACAACCCCATGGATATGAAAGCATTTGAACGCATCTGTAATGAATTTAACATTAACCCTGGCACTAAGTATGACTTTACACAAAAACTTGATGATCACAATGGCATGGGCACATTGTATTACGCTTTGAGTCACAGACAATACCCTCAAGATTACTACCCTGGTTACACTTCATTCTCATCAAAATCACAAGTCTGGATAGGATCAATAGAGCAGAAGCAGTCAAACGCATGGACCACATTTATTTTAGATAAATCTGACGGGTTTACTCAAGCAGGAGTCGAGCGCGTCAATGAGTCTATCAGAACATATGTCTGGTGTTTACTAGGAGCACAATCACTAACAAAATCAAACATTTTGAATGGAAGTGGCAAATTTGAAGCACAAAAACAGTTTCTGGCAAATCTAGAAGATTCAATCAATTCAACAGTAGATCTCCCATCAAGCATACAACGCTATCAAGACGTACTCAGATATGCCAGATCAAAAGTTGACTTTGTAGTTGGCATTGGGTTATACATGTTACCATCTGATCTTCAACTCCAAATGGGAACAATAACAAATTATAATAATGAAATAATTGTTGCAGGTCGTGATCAAAAACTAGGTCTCAATCAATCTGTAAACTTAGGGGCCACAACCACACATGTACAGTCATTAAAATCATTACAGACGGTAACACCCCCGGCCCCGGCCCCAACCCCGGCCCCAGCCCTGGCCCCAACACCGGCACTCATACAACCAGTACAGTCAACCCCTGACACACATGAGTCAGAAAGAACTGCATTGGTAATAGGTCTAACAGGGTTAGGAGTTTTACTTCTTTATCTGTTTCATTAAATAACCCACCATCAACCCTCCTACTGTAACCAAAAAGACCCACACATGCTCTGCCATAAACCCTACTGCCTTTGCCGCTGTACTAATCAGCCAACTGACAACAGAGCCAATTATGCCAGGCAAAGCATCCACTGCTTTCACAGCCAATTTTTTAAGCAAGTCTGATATGTGAGACAACTGTTTCTTTACCCATGACTGTAAATCTTTTGGATCTGTTGGAGCCGGGGGGCCCGGGGTTGGTGGTGCACCCCCACCACTGCCGGAGACAGCCAACACAGCAGTACTGATAATAAATCCAAGAGCTGTAATTAAACTAGCAATTGTGATACCCTGTTCTCTGAAAAGTGTTTTTAGTCTCTCAGCCAGAGTAGTGTCTTCGTGAAGTATTTTCTGAATAGTTTCTCTAATTCTGTTAACTTGGGTTTTCAGTTTTTGTCTTCCAATACTAATTGTTTCTAACCGTCCTGATCTTTCTATCTGCAAATCATTTAATCTGTGTTGAATTCTTTCTTTTATTTCTGTGTCAAGATTTCCATTGTCTGCGGTAGCCAGTTTTTCTTTTTCACGTTCTATGTGTTTATCAAGCTCTCCCAGTTTGGCAACATTGTTTACCATCTCACCTCTTATTGTCTGCAGTGATTTATCCAATCCCATAATCTCCCTCATTGACAAAGGTGGATCATCTATTGTTTTCAAAGCGTCATTTATTTGTCCTTCAGTAAATGATGTTTCTTGTATCACTGTGTTTGCTATTTCTGGTAGGCTTGTTACAGGTGCCATTTCAATTTGTTGCCCTGTTGGCAACTTTGTTTGCGTGTCATGAAGAACACTAACCAGTCTTGGCGTGACAGGAGACCCTCCAATTCCAAGATACCTTGCCAACCCAGAGTTACCACCGACTTCACCTTTAATTGTACTTAAAGCTCTAAACTTAGAAGGATTATTTTTATGTGTTAGATATATTTTCCCTCTGTCTGTATTTACAAATAAGTGCCCTTTATCATATTCAAATTGATTAGGATCTATTACATCTGGGCGCACTCCAACACTGTCATAAAATGAGTTTACTTTGTCTTTTAGCAGTTCGTGATGCATACTAGACATAGTTACCATTCCAGTCATATCTGTGATACTGGTATCTGAGACATTCATGTCATCCATTTCAAAATCTTCATGATTAAATCCTCCCGCAGCCATTGTTTTATTAATTTATTATTTTTTATTGTGCATAATAAAAATGACACAGTCTTACGGATCAAAGTTAGACCCATACAGAAAACTACGTGAGCCTCTGGGTGTTAAGGGCATAAGACAATCAATCGTCATCACAAACAATCCAAGTACCATAGACCAGAACCAAACACTTACAGTCAAGTTTCCAAACCTAGGTCCCAGTGACGTTATCGTTCCTGGCACTGCACGCCTAGCATTTAATATCGAACTATCATCAGACGCAGATGTAAACAGAACACTAGTTGACAATCTTGGCAGAGCAATTGTTAGAACTATTAAAGTAAAACTTGAAGGACAGGAAGTATTTAGTCTTGACGACTCCGATGTATTCTACTGTTACAAAGACCTTTGGCTTACAAGAGAAGAACGAGAGGACCGTATTTATCAAGGCATACAGTCTGATAATGTTGGTAAACTTCGAATCAATGCTGGAGATAAATCAACGTCAGCAGCCAATGACGTTATTATAGCAGAAACATATGGAACCAGATTTTACATTCCACTTGAGTTTGAAATTCTAACAGCTCATTTGCCTTATTATCAAGGGGCACTGAATGACCGTCTGAGCTTTGAACTAACTTTCAATGACTACTCCAAAGTTATTAAATCATCTGCCACAGATGCAACATATAAGATCTCTAACATTTCCTTGGAATATGAAATTGTTACACATACTGAACTAGCCAGACTCATTCAAAATCAATACCAGTCAAGACTTCCAATTTATTATGACCGTGTGATTAGACATAGTTTAATACCCAAAGACAAAAGCGACCCAATGTGGAACATAAACTTGAACACGCCTGCCAGGTCACTGAAAGGTATTCTTATGTTGTTTGTTGAACCAGTGAGTCCATACAAAAGAGATTCAGAAAAATTCTACAATCCTAAGATTACACATTTGTCCTGCACAATCGAAGGCCGCCCTAATCAAGTGTACGCTTCAGGAATGTTACCTTATCAACACTATGACGAAACCACAAAGTATTTTGCGGGTGGAAGGATTAGAGATAAACCAGCAAACATTGCGTGCAAAGATCTACATCTGTATGACGTTAGGATCGGACAATACCTTACAAACAAGTATGCACTGTGGCTAGACCTTCGTAGTACAGATGACGACTACCTTCATGGGTCAGGACGAACTGTCGAGAACGGTAGTGATGGAATAACAATTCAGATACAAAAGAAGGTTGAAACTGCTGCAGCCATAAACATATATTTGTACCTGATATATGACGCACAACTCAATATTGCAGAAAGCAGACTGAGTGGACACATATATTAAAATTATATTGTGTATTAAAATGAACCGGAGCTTAATGACCCTTGATCCACACTGTGGATTATTTTGTGGTGCGACAGGGTGTGGAAAAACTGAATTTGTTCTTAATCTATTACAAACAAGATACATACACCACTTTGAAAACATTGTAATATTTTGTCCTACAATCAAACACAACAAAGCTTATCACAACCGTTTATTCATTTGGACTGACAGCAACATATACTTAGTCGACCCTGAGAAAAAACTGAATGACTACCTACAATATTTTTACAAGCAATTTGAAGGACAGCCAACATTGTTCATAGTCGATGACTGCTCAGCAGAGAAAGACATTGTCAAGAAGAGAAACACTCTGGCAGAACTTGCTTTCAGTGGCAGACATGCTAATGTAAGTGTATGGATTCTCACTCAGAAATATAATGCTGTACTGAAAGATTTTAGAGAACAGTTAAAGTTTATCTGTTTGTTTTACTGCAAAGATCGTGACAGCTTTGAAGACTGTCTCAGAGAAAATGATGTCATACAAAATAAGCATGAACGTGATGATGTAAAAAATAAACTGAAAACAACTAAGCATCTAAAGCTCATTTTAAAGACAGATCAGCCCACAGGGTATGAGTTAGTAAATTGATGTAAATTAATTTATACATTTGATTGTCCAATAAAAATGACAGACGGACAAATCATACAGGTGCTTGATCTCACACACCTTTTCAAAGATGTTATGCACTTTACTGACTTAATAACACCCAAACAGACTTACATAAGCCTTTCAGCACCATCAGAAATATATGTTACATATAGTGTGACTTTGGATTATGTCGATGAGCATCCAGATGTGGAGCACATGACAGTTGATTTAAAGACACCTACCTTTAAAGTTAATGATACCAACTATGGTTGGTTAGGGGAAATTTGTTATAGCATATTTAAACAACTATGCAAACTAAATGTTTATATTGACAGTGTTACAGTTAATAAAGTGGTATTACACAGGGTGAGTCAGCAGAGTTAACGTTAATATTTTTTATTTTATTATTTTGTCGGACAAATAAAAATGACGGACAATTCACAAAGCCCTGGCCCATCAAACCCTGGCTCATCAAGCTTAAGAAACGTGTTTCACACAACAAACTTACCTATATCCAATACTAATAATGTTTATGAATCAATAGAAAACTCTTTTTCTGTAATACAAGATAGTCTTCTTACAGGCAGTGTAAAGATTCAGATTGTTGCAAAAATAGAATTTACTAGAGTAGACGGTGAAGTGATTGTATCGTACATATCAACAAGACAACACACAGTTAACACAAAAAGAGAATTGGAGAACGTGTTTAGAGACAGACTGTTACCTGACTTCCTCCAAGCAATTGACAGTGCAAAAATGAAAGGATCTGGTTGGCACGAAGGACATGTACATGAACTAAAACTAAAGCAGTCTAGGTATCATCCTATATTAGGTAAAGCATGGATACCACTGCCAACAGAGGTTGCAAACAAAAAGGCTGTTGTTAATATTCAGAACAATGACAACTATTGTTTCATGTGGTGTGTGCTTGCTAAACTACACTTTGTAAAGTCAAAACCTGAACGTGTATCTAACTACACCAAATTTGTAAATGAACTCGATTTTAGTGGCATTGAGTTCCCTGTTAAAATAGAAGACATAGACTTGTTTGAAAAACTAAATCCTGGTATATCTGTAAATGTGTTTGTGTGGGATAATGAGTCAGTTGATAAGTTACAGCCAATTAGAGTGTCCCCAATTGCCCCAACCTATGGGCAGTCAGAAGATAGACATGTTGATATGTTATTAATAAGCTCTGGTGATAACTTTCACTACACAATTATCAGAAATATGTCACGTCTAATTCACGGACATACAACAAAACACAATGGCAAACAGGAAGTTTGTAAGAGATGTTTACAAAGATTTTCTTCTATTTCAGTAGCGCACAAACACATTTTACACTGCAGATCAGCTGATGACATACAAACTGTACTTAAGTATCCAGATCCTGGCAGCAAGGTTTATTTCAAGAACTATGTTAATCAACAAAAGCTGCCATTTGTAGTATACGCAGATTTTGAATCACTCGTCGTTCCATATGAAGGTCCAATTCCAGAGTCATTACCAAAGACTATAAAATTGAGTGACCAAGTGGTGTGTTCTTTTGGATACATTATTGTTAGGTCAGACGGTTTGCATTCAGAGCCTGTTATCTACAGGGGTGAAAATGCAGCATGTCTGTTTTTAACAGACATGAGACATTTGTATAGTCAGGTAGTACAATATCTCACAACATGTCAGATGCCTTTGGTGATGACAGAAGAAGACAAACAGAATTTTGATACAGCTGAGACGTGTTGGATTTGTGAACAGCCTTTAAGTGGTGATAAAGTTCGTGACCATGATCACATAACTGGGCGTTACAGAGGTGCTGCACATAACAATTGTAACTTATTATTAAAAACAGATCCCAAGACATATAAGTTACCAATCTTTTTCCACAATCTCAAAGGATATGATTCACACATTATCATGCAGGCTGTGGATGAGTCGTACAAAAACATAAGTTGTATTGCCCAGACAACTGAGAAATACTTAACTTTTAGGTTAGACAAATTAGCATTTTATGACTCCATGCAACATTTGTCTTTAGGGTTGGCTAGTCTGGCAGAAGGACTGACCGAGTATCCAATAACGAGTAAATATTTTGAACCAGACTTGATTAAGAAAGGTGTCTATCCGTATGAGTACATCAGTGAGTGGGTTGTGTTTGAGGAAACAAGACTGCCACCAAAAGAGAAATTTTATTCTACACTAACTGGAAAAGGCATTTCCGACTCTGAATATCAACATGCACTTGATGCGTGGGGGAAGTTGGGGTGTCAGACGATTGGTGACTACCACGATCAGTACTTGAAAGCTGACGTTTGCTTGCTAGCAGACGTATTTGAAAGTTACCGTGAAAAGGGGTTGTTACACTACAAGCTTGACCCTGCTTGTTACATAACTAGTCCTGGCATGACATGGGATGCATTTTTGAAATCCAGTAAGATATCTATAGACCTGTTGTCTGATCGTACGATGGGTGAAATGGTAGAACGCGGATTGAGGGGAGGTATTAGTATTGCAGCGAACAATTACTGCAAGGCAAATAATAAATATTTGGACGACTTTGACCCCTCAAACCCTGGGTCAAGGTCATTCATTACGTACTTGGACGCTAATAACCTTTATGGCTGGGCAATGTGTGAGTTATTACCCTTGAAAAACTTTTGTCTGCATGATTTGTCACAGTATGATGTAACAGAGTCAGGGTTAACTAACAATATTATGAATCTTGACCGAAACGACGCAAAGGGTTGGATCTTTGAAGTCGACCTGGAGTACCCACACCATCTACATGATTACCATAATGATTATCCCTTAGCAGTTGAGAAAATGAGTATGACAGGGAAAAAAGAAGACACTAAACTTGTACCGAATCTAAATGATAAATTCAATTATGTTTGTCACTACCGCTTGTTACAGTTTTACATCAGACACGGGTTAGTACTAAAGAAAGTTCACAGAGGAATTCAATTTGATCAGAGTGCTTTCATGAAAGATTACATAATGAAGAACACAACCCTTCGTGCCAGAGACGGCAACACTGCATTTGACAAAGACTTCTTTAAGCTTATGAACAATGCCTGTTTTGGCAAGACAATGGAAAATCCTCATCACAGAAAAGATGTGAGACTGGTCACAACTGAATCGGGCGCAATTAAACTTACAGGCAAGCCACAGTACACAGGGTATAAAGAATTTCATTCATCATTGTATGCAGTGTCACTCAAAAAAAAGATTGTTAAACTGGACAAGCCAGTATTTATTGGTATGGCAATTCTGGAGTTGTCAAAACTGTTGATGCTTGAATTTTATTATGATTACTTCAAACCAAAATATCCTGAGTGTCGTCTGCTATACACTGACACTGACTCTATGATCATAGACGTGCCTACTGAAGACTTTTACGAAGACATGAAAACAGAGTTACACATGTATGACACGTCTGACTACCCTAAAGATCACCCGCTGTTTAGCACACAAAACAAGAAAGTGCCTGGTAAGTTTAAGGATGAACTGAATGGTGTGCCTATAGTTGAGTATGTTGGACTGAGATCCAAAATGTATTCTATACTGCACCAGAAAGGTAGTCAGTCAAAAGCCAAAGGAATAAAAAAAACAGCGATAAAAAATAAAGACATTCGTCATGAACATTACAAGCAAGTGTTAGATGGTGCATTAATGCCTGATTATCCAAACAAGTCACTGAGATCAAACAAACACAATCTTGAAATAATTCAAACACATAAGAAATCACTTGCAGTTGGAGACACGAAAAGAGTGTTTCACAGTAAGGAAAAAGCTTATGCACCAGGACATTACAGGCTCAAGTTATCTGAAGATATTTGTGATGAACTGGTTGATGAATTAATTGACGACTTAGTTACTGAAATGAGTAACGGTGTCTGGGGGAATAATCTGTAATTCTTCTCTGACAAATGCCCTCTGGGGTGCAGGGTCGTACAGGTAATATATTGTTGCGTCTGGACCGGGAATTATTTTTTTTATATTGTGTACATACGTTGACCAGATGGGGTCTGTTGCCCTGCGTCTGTCGTCGTTCTCAGCCTCCCCTGGCTGATATAAATATCTCACCTGTTTAGTAAATAAACTTGTGTCTGGTGCCGGGGTTGGTCCTGTTTTTGGGTCTGTAATTGTTTTCAATTTAATAGCATCAGCAGGTTTTGGGTGTCCTTCATTGTTCATTGCTTTTATCACATGTGGTAACCTTTGTACCCATTCAGTGTTACGTGTGTCATGCATGAGTTCCTTAGAATACTGGTAACTGAAAAGTCTTTCTGATAACTGTTTGTTAAAGTTTTCAACAATTGCCTGCGATCTGTGCACACCTGGAATGCCTCGTCTGACCAGTACACCATGCTTAGCAAATAACTGATTAACTGCACCTTTGAATTCTGATCCATCATCAACTTGCACTAGTCTGGGGTATCTTAAAGGGCCTCGACTATATATCTTTGATAATGCTGTAGCAACTGTACTAGCTGTTTTGTCAGATATGGGTTCAGCGTCTTTATACCTTGAAGCAATGTCTACAACAGTTAATGCATACTTGTATCGTTTCTTTCTTATTGTATCATGTGGTAGGAACAGGAGGTCCATTTGGTGTGTGTCATTTGGGGTAGTGTTCTGAAAATGAGGCCTTGTTATCTTTCTTGGAGCAGGAAGATATATCTGCCAAATTGCTTGTCTCTGTAACCATTGCTTGACTTGATTGAGTGTTATATCTCCGCCCACAGCGGCATGTAATTTTTGAATAGCTGTTTGCCCTTTCCAATAGCCTGATGGAGAGTAATATATTTTTGATAGTTTATTTTCGGCTGCCATTTTTTCTAGCAATGAAAACTCCTGTAAAATAAACAAATGTCATTCCCACAAGAACAAAGATTATCTCTCCGTTTCTTTGTTCTGTACTCGGTTTGTAATAGTCACTTAGTTTCGGTTTTGGGATAGACATGTCTTCACCCGTGACAAGAAAATATTCCCTGATTGCTTCGTCTGTATTTGAAAATGTATGTTGTGCGTGGCCTTCAAGCCTGAGTTTTTCATTGATGAAATCAAGTTTCTCAATTCTATTCTTTTCATATTCCTGCTGGGCTTGAGCAAGTTTTTCTGTTGCCTCATTGTGACGTTTCATTTCTTCTGCAGATTCCTCTCTACCCATTTTTGAAAAGAGATAATTAGAGCCACTGAACGCGAGGGCGTTAACAACTGCCCCACCAATCATAATAGCTATCGTCGCCATATTATTTTTATTTACATAGAAACATTTTCTGGAATAATTCCCTGCTTGACAAGAAAATCTTTTGTCGCAAACGACGCTGTAACGACTACAATTAGCTTAGCGCTGTCTTCGAAATCGAGTCTACTCAAGTCTGCTGATTTCATTTTGAGTAGACTTTTTCCTAGCATAGAATAAGCTACTGCTAATCCGCTGATTACGGCAGAGTGATACACAAGGTTCATTATGTTCTTTGTGTCATTCATTTCTTAGGCAAGAAAAATTAAAATAATATTTTTATTTACTGCATATAAAATGGGTCAACGGCTTTGGGTGTTACTGGTAATGTGGCGACTTCTGGTTTTGTTTTTGGAGTGTCTGATTTTTTGGTCACTGTACGAGTCTGTGGTTTGTATTTTTTGTATAATTGATAACCTACGTAACCAAATCCGACAACAAATCCGGCAATTATATATTTTGTTGATTGAGGTTCGGGGTCAGACTTAGTTGTTTGTCTCTCACTTTGATGAGGGAGTGACGGCCCTGACGGTATTGACACAGGTCCTGACGGTCCTGACACCTGGTCAGTTACATGAGTCTTTTCTGTTTGTGCCTGAAGCTGTAATTTTTTTTGCCTGTTCCATTCGGCTAATTTTTTTCCTGCCTCAACCCTGCCTGGACTTTTAGCCTTAGTCACAGTTTGAACCTGTGTCAAAACAGGGTCGGGGTTCTGTTGTGTAGTCATCTGGGTTTCGTCCATTTTCTTCTGCAGTAAAATTTATTTTTGAGAAATCAATATGGCTCCCAGTAACTAGTAATGTTACGACAGGTGCAAGGTAATTTCCAAACTTGTAAAACATGACACATGCTAATTTGCCAATTGAACTTGAAACAATAGGATTGCTTTCAAGGTCGTGTGAAAGACTGTCACTATCCACAGGTAGAAAGTGACTCACTGCTTTTGTGTATAGGCATACAAGAGATCGACTTAAATCACGTGTCATTAGTGAAGCAATGTGGTTTTCATATTTAGCATGAAGCTTGATTATTTCATCTGAGGTAAGAGATTCAATATCCTCTGTCATGTATTGTTTACCGAGATAAGTCTTTGACTTGCCTGACACAACTACAGAAAGAAGGCGCTGTTTTTTCGAGTCTAAGTCTTTGTTTTCTACAGCATTAATATCATTTAGAAGAAGTAATTCGTCTTGATTCATTTTATAATAAAAAATATTAATTTTAATGACATTGAATTTGGAAACCTTTATTTTACTGAAAAAAATAAAGAGAAACATAGAAAAACGGGCGGCGTTAGGGCATGGGAGTAAGCGGTCGAAAAATCCTGGAAATTCGGGATAGATATAAATTGTCCATTTCCGCCCATAGTTACTATCTCTACCCTCTACCTCTTTCCCTTCACGCTCGCGCGCACACACGAACACACTTTACGCTCACGCACGCGCGCGCGCGCGCGCACACACACACACACACATACACACACGCACGCAAGCACGCACACACGCACACACACACATACACACACACATATTAGCTACATGAACAGCTACTTTAACTCATTCGAGACGTGCCACATCCGGATAGGCGGCCTCAGGCCGCGTATCCGGATGTGGCACGTCTCGAATGAGTTAATGTGCCGGCACATTAAAGTAGCTGTACACGTAGTGTATTTTTACATATATATAGCGTCATAGTAACATAATAATAGACTTTGCGTCATCATAGTAGCGTGAAAGTTACGTAACATCACATAGTTGTACTGATGGTGTCAACGCCAAGTAGCTGAATGACCCTGTGCAAGTTTGGAAACTCATCATTAAACACCGAAGACTAAGTATTATTAACCCTTTCATTGCCGAGACAATTTGAACGCCACCCAACTGTCAGAGGTATAGTTCCTCATGATCCCCGCCGCAGATGAGGGGGCTTATGATGTATGCCTTTTGCTGACACCACTTTGAATCCATGTTCCTGGGACACTTTGGTTTTCTTGTGCTGAATTAACGAATATTGCAGAAATCGTCTGCGTCAGCTTGAAACTGAACGGGTTAATAGTTACTCACAAAATCGTTGATACAGCTCGAGACACAGTTCCTAGTGCGCTTTCTAGTTCGACATGTAGCATCCAGGCAAAATATATACAGTCCACTGGCACTCCGGAGACTTGCGCACCAGATATCCTGTGATGACACATTATGTGACTGTACATCCGCAGTACAGCCTGGAAATAACCGATCACCAAAGAAAACAACGAGCTTTCCAAAGACAGTTACAACACAATGTATTATTACTTCGAACTTGCAATTGTTTGTCTATTCTGAATGAAAGGGTAAAACCCCTTTTTTCAAATAGACAAAGAAACAACTATACAATTTGTTCCTTGTCCGTGCGCTGAGAAAAAGTACAGTTTTGTTGTTGTTGTTGTTGTTGTTGTCGTCGGGTTTTTTTGGGTTTTTTTTTTTAACCGAGCAACCACTTTTTGACAAGAAAAAAGTGGTCCTAAAGAGATGTCTTGCAGGGGAAACCGTGTCACCTGTCATTAAAGACCATCATTTATGTGACTACAGCCACCTAAATGATGATCTTTGATGACAGGTTTTCTTTCATAAGAGTGGTCGCTCAAAGCAGGGTCTGCTGTACTACACAATGAGACCGGACACTACAGCCACCAAAATGATAGCCTTTAACCCATTCAGACATGACGTACTACAGCAGGAGATGGGTCGACCATGATAATTCAAGGGTAGTGTCAGATTAGCTTGGCGCCTCTCGGCGCCAAGCTAATCTGGCACTGCCCTTGAATATCATGGTCGATCCATCTCCAGCAACATCTATCGCCGTCGGGCTGAATGAGTTAAACTGACTAAGCGACCGCGATGACCGTACAAACCTGTTAGATTGATTTCTGGGCATAACTGTATGTTTCACCCACGGACAGATTAATTAAGAAACATGACTGTGACACAGCCCCACAAAGACCGTTATATCAGATCGCCAGCTACTTTCTGTTTTGCTGGAGGACCTGGAGTTTGGAGCAATAAATAGCTTTTACCTCGGCTCTGACGCTTTGTGGAGTAGAGCGGTGCATACGCTTCAGCGGTAAAGCGGACACAAAGTGACACAATCACGCAGTTATGAACGAAATAAAACCGTAGCCACTCGTTAGGAGGCAGCATAACACATTGTATATATAGGCCTATCACGTGTTGATATTCGTTAAACATTTTTATGCAATGTTGAGACTGCTCCGGGAGCACCGCCCTATAATGACGGGTGATGTCTCATAAGGGTAGTCGCTTAAAACAGGTCTGGTGTGCTTCAGACACACCCCAGACACACTGCGACAGGATTGACCATGACAGTTTGGGGAACATGCAGAATAATATGGCACCTGCATGCACAGTTCAATGGGAGTGCCTACAGCCGTCACATCCTGGTGGAAATGTCTTTGAATGTTGTTTCACTTTCAGAGGAAAAATGATAAATTTTTTAATTTCGGCGAAACAGTCCATGAGTTTATAAAAGGCTTTATTAATTAACGTAGGACTATCGAGACAGCGAAACACGCAGGACTATCGTAAAGCATGACTAAGGATTAGGTAGGATTGCTGACCATAGGACTCTAAATACATCGGCATACTGAGGCGTAGGGAAACAGGGAAAGGGAAAGAGGAAAAGAGGTAGGCCGAGAAACTCCTGGCGTCGAGACCTCCAAGCAGACATCAAGAGACTGGGAACCACCTGGAGTAGAATCGAAGGAGAAGCACAGGACAGGAGTTGCTGGAGGTCTCTCGTCGACGGCCTATACCCGGGTAGGGGTGACAGGCGTAAGTAAGTAAGTAATACTGAGGCGTCGGACAATCGGCACTTACCCAAAATCTATGACCGATGACAATAGATAAGTTAGGTCATGCATGTACTTCGTGAGATAAGAATTGAACCACTCACTTGAGTAAAAAATAAAATGTACCACTTGTAAATCATGACTCATATTCAAATATGTGTCACCAACTTTCAATACGATGCGTGTGTCCTGGTCTGTGATTTTGGACCTTAGGGCCGGCACACTAATCTGACTCCATCGGAATCTGCGCTTCAAAACAACAGCTCTTCATTTTCAGTCTGTCCTTGAGCACAATCAGCTATGACTAGTAACTTTTCAAGCTGCGCCGATTCTAATGAATCCTTGCAGCAGTCGACAGAGCGTATGAAAATTTAGATCGATCTGCCTCCTGCTGGCAAGAGTAATAATTATAATCTATCGACCAGTTTCGCTAGTACCGTGAATAGAGTCAGATCTAAAGCTTGAGCTAGGCTGCGTGCTGATTTCGATCAATAACCAAGTGGACCGTTGAATCATATTCCTCACCTGCAACGGAAAGTGCGTGAATTTTCGGCAAAAAAATCTGCAGTAATAATGTTTTTTTTAAATCGAAGCTTTTCTTCCGCCTTGGCCATATCTTGGACTATGTGCAAGACAGGAAGCGCATGCAAATAACCGACCGCAAAAAAAGAAACGCGCTTCGAGAAGGGAGGCGACAAAACCTTTTCTGAAGGGGTGTTCGATATTTTCTGGCATTTAATGTGATATTACACGCGTGGCAGCCAAACTATGACCGTGTAATTTTGACATAATCGTAGTGTACGTGATGGGACAAAGTACTAACGGTTTCTAGACAGAGAAATAAAGAAAAGCGGGAAGAAGAAGAATTTAATATACCATCACGCACGTACACTGCGATTATGTCAAATTTACACGGTTATCAACGCACAGCCATTTCAACACTGCCACTGTGTGTGTGTGTGTGTGTGTGTCACTGTGTGTGTGTGTGTGTGTGATGGTGTGTGTGTGTGTGTGTGTGTGTGTGTGTGTGTGTGTGTGTGTGTCACTGTGTGTGTGTGTGTTTGTGATGGTGTGTGTGTGTGTGTGTGTGTGTGTGTGTGTGTGTGTGTGTGTGTGTGTGTGTGTGTGTGTGTGTGCGTGCGGTGTATGCTGTGTATGATGCCTTGATCGCAGATTTGCGATTGTCACAATAGCACGGACCGATTCCGGGCATTACTGTGTCTGACACTGAAAAGCACATCAGTTTTCATGAGGCAGTTAGGTCTACATAGCCGAGACATGTTTTTCTACAATGTGTACACTCTGTGTTTAGCATGTACTAATAATAAAAGACTGGCGAAATGCTTACCGTCTGTGGTCGCAAATGATGTCGATGCACACACAAATTCCAGGGGGGACTATGCAGTTTCGAAAAAGACAACTCCTGCACAAGGTAAAGAACTCTGGGATAGTGCACATGTTTATCATCTATCGATTGCGTCACATTTCCCTATAAAGAATGCCATTACAAAATATATTTTAGTACACACGATTATTGTGGCAGGCTTGTTTACATCCTCGATCTCTGAACTTCCCATTAAAGCATTAGGCCATAGGGCCAAAGTCGGCCGCAGTTGGCCCGCGCACAGCAGTGGCGCGGGTCAACGGACTACGGGCTGACCGTTCGGACCGATGACCTTTTGCGTCAGCTACTAGGTTTGTGCTCGCCAGCACTTGACTGACAAAGCGACCGTGACTGTTGCCTAGTAATGTGTATACGCTGGCGTGTGTGAGTGATGCTCACATAATATGATGTTTATTTCATAGCTTGAAGTGTCAGCGTGACACCGGCACAAATACCGACTATAGGTCAGTGTGTAACGGGGAAAGAGACAGAGAGTCTATGTTTGTGCGTGCGCCGTGTGTGTGTATGTGTGTTTGTGTGTGTGTGTGCGTGTGCGTGTGTGTGTGCGTGTGTGTGTGTGTGTGTGTGTGTGTGTGCGCGCGCGCGCAAGCTTCAATGGGAGAGGAGTATTTGCATGCATATCTGTGAAAAGGACCCAACAATGAAACACGCTTAAAAACGACAAAAGTACAGCGCGACTGGATAAACTTTTATTAAAAAAATATTTAAAAAACTGCCAGCCCATTGTATTTTTCCAGATTCAAGCTTTTAAAAATGTATTAGTTCCACAACAGTGAGAAATCACAGAGTCTTGTCTTAGTGCATCATAATCAAAACATGTATAAATCTACACATCAAAAGTGGCACAGACGTCGAACTGCGGCATGTGCCAGCGGTTGCTCCTAAAAAGAAAGTATTCCTGACTCCTGTGGCCAGTTGCATGAGTGAGCTTAGTACTGCGCCAGCCACCAAGCAAGGTGCGGAGCTTAGTCCTGCGCCAGCCACTAATCAAGGTGCGGAACACCTTGCTTAGTGGCTGGCGTAGGACTAAGCCTGGTGTTTGGCTCATTGACAACCGTTCTAACACGTGGAATGAAAGAGGTGGTATATCATATCTTTGTGTGCGTGCCAGGAAGCATCAAGCTACCACTTCTGTCACTCGGCCATCCGAGAGTCAAATTCATCTCTCAAAAAAAAAAATGAGTCTTGTCATTCTGTGTGTTTGATGACATGTTCGTCAGCCGTCTGTAGTATACTGAGTCAAAGTGTTCCTGTTAATTACTGCCTATCACTCTCAGCTTTCATTACAGTTTCATCGTTTATTATAGTTGAATAGTTCATTATAGTTTTATACACCGCCTGTACAGTGATACTACCACCCCAACACAGAGCGCGCAAGGTCAAGAAACTGTGGACAGTACTACAGCGGGAAGTATGCAAAACACGTGGGTTAGCATCAAACGATCTCAATTCCAAGGCTGTGTCTGTCCATTTTGAAAAAAAATTATAAAAATGTTTTGTCCTTTCATAACGTGTTTCTTTTCTTTGTTGAGTATTTCTTTGCATTTTACACGTTTGGCAATCACCTTTCTGGGCTGGATCTCGTGCATGGTGAAGCAAGGAACATATATGTCTGCTGCAGGTGTGTCAGTCACGGCGTGTGTGTTGCTTGTGTGTGTGTATGTGTGTGTGTGTGTGTGTTTGTGTGTGTGTGTGTGTGTGTGTGTGTGTGTGTGTGTGTGTGTGTGTGTGTGTGTGTGTGTGTGTGTGTGCATGCATGTTTGTCAGTGCGCGTGCGTGCATGAGTAATAGCGTGCGTTTTGCGTGCGTGCGTGTGTCCGTGAGTGTGTGGAACAAAAAGACTGTCAAAGAGACATTATATGCACCCAAGACACAGACACACACACACAGACACATACACACACATACACACACACACACACACACACACACACACACACACACACACACACACACACACACACGACCGGGCGAACAAACAACGTCAGTTTCAGTAACAAAATTTAATTTCAACCATTTTCATAACTTTGATAGAGCACCGTCGTTATTTTGATAGTATCAAAATCAGACATGAAAGGAAGGTCACTGAAACAAATGTACGCAAGACATTTGAGTACAGATACTCTAAAACGTTCTTCCTGCTGTCGCAGCGTATAAACATGTGCGCAAAAAGAGTTTTGTAAGCAGTATGCGCGTAAGCGATCTTAATGCGTGTTGTACAACGTGTGCCAGTCTGTAATTTTGATCTTACGGCTTACGACCGTAAGGTCAAAAATCACAGACTAGCATACCATTATGTTAGGCATGTGTCGGAATCGTTTTCATGAAGACACGTGCGCATACAAACATGATTTATACGTGGCGAAAAAGGAAAATAGTTAAACTGTAGAAATTTCTGACAAACAAAGAAAGAAACACAAGAAACACAAAAGAAAAGCAGCAACAGTATAACAAGCAGACACATGGCAGAAATGAATCTGACAATCTAAAACAAAGCAGAGCAAAAGTCAGACACAACGAACAAAACTCTCCCGTTTGCAGTTTGTCATCAGAACCACTGCTGATTTCTGTGTTGTCCAGTTAAAAAAAATAATAAATAATAGTGTACACTGTCTGCCAAAAGTTGAGTGCTCGAAGATGTTATTTGTGTGCTGGAATTTGATTTTGAACCATTTTGCACTAGGCCGTAATGTGCAAAATCTCATACCAGCACCCTGTTCACTATTCTGAATGAGCGAGCGAAAGCGAGGCTCCTCGAGACCTTCACCTCATTGGTTGGGTCGCCTTGACGTACACAATTCTTTTGACGTTATTCTTTGCAAAATTCTTCTTTTATTGTTCAAAAAGCTATGTATCTCTTGCATTTATGGCTTGCGGTGACATGTACTTTAATAAGGTCACACCACAGTGTGTCACAAATCGAAAGCAAGGCGTCTTGAGACCTACACTTCATGAATATTCCAGAGAATCGCGAATACATGTGTATATCAGAGGCAAAATTAGAAGGAGTCTGTTTTGTCACCGAAAATTAATTAAAGTATAACGTAATAAAACAACGAAAAAATACATACACAACATAAAACGTCAGAAACATGTGATCCATTTAATCACTCGACTTGACTATACAAAATAAGAGGTTTTTTTCTACATGGATAATACGTGTCTTTTATCTACAATCATAAAAGCATCTTTCACACAATTTATAAAAATAGCAATATAACAAATTATGGAAAGGTGGAAAGGTGAACAAACAACAAGCCGCGGAATATAGTTTCTTGTGAGTAGGTAAAAATATGCACGAATATGACAGTCATTGAATTAAAAGTGCGGACAAACATGCGATATATCACAAGTTTGTCCGCTCTCTTAATTCAATGATTATGTCAACTTTGTGGATTTTTTCACCTACTTCACATATACGGAAATAGTCTATTAAACGCCCTTGATGAGACTAAATGTCCAAAATAACCGGCATCAGTTGATTTATATTTTATATTCTCCTTTTCACGTGATCTGTAACAGTGATATCATGCATTCACCATCTCAGCTGAACGGCATTGAAAGAAAGAACGAAACAAAACAAGCTGTGTTGTACTTGGCCTTCCTACGCGTGTTTCTTTCCTTGTTGGGAATTTTTGTGCGTTTTACACGCTTGGCAGTCACCGTGTTTAGTCTGGTTCAGCGTTAAACAAGCAGTGTGTAAGCAGCCTCCTGTGGTAACCTGTGCTCGTAACGATGTGACAACTGTCACTAAGTTCATGGACACTTTTCTGGGGTCTCCATGCGTTTTGTAACAATTGTGTCGTTATCACAAAGCTCGTGAAGTGTCCACGTCGACGATTTTTATGATAACTGATACAAAAACGCGCTAAAAAAAAACGCCACATCATTCATGATCAATCAGCCGACTCACTTTCTATTCTAAACCTCTTCACTGCCAACGGTTGAGAATGTTGGACGCACAGTTACGTATCTTCTGCATCGATTCATCTTACTCTGCCGCCAGTCATCTTACTGTACGTCTGTAATAGAAGCCAATACAAAACAAAGCCCATTCCAGCAAACAAAAGTCCATCGGGACCACGTCGGCCGCTGTTGGCCCGCGCACGACCGTGCGCGGGCCGACAACGGTTGACGTCGGCCCGTGGATTTTTTTCCTGAATGGGACTCTTGTTCCCTCACACCGGGTATCTAAAACTGCTTCCCGGCGGCCTTGAACAATTTGATGGCCTTGACCCCTCTCATGAACTTCTTCTTGGCGTTGTCCATCTTCTCGACCACGATCTGGTTGCGGGGGTCGATGTCCAGCTTGCTCGGGTCCGCCACCACTCGGGCCTTGATGAAGCCACGCATAATGGCCTCCTGCACCCCCACCTTCTGGTGTGTGACGTTATTGACGTATTCCCCGCTGTCCTTGTCCAGCAGACCGTCGCGGACAGCGTCTGAGAAGGAGACCTGAGAACGGAAAAGAAGCAGAAGCAGAATTAGGTCCAAACATATTGCACGCGCTTCACACATTCAGTGGTTTCGTCCGACCCGCTCCAACAAGAGGCATAGAGTCTTTAAACTCATTCGAGACGTGCCGCCTACGGATACCCTGCGATTTGCCGCGTATCCGTAGGCGGCACGTCTCGAATGAGTTAATCTTCATTGGCTCCTGAAGAAACTGCGTTTTGCCGGATCACGAGATTCTCTCTTTGAAATTTACTTGTCTGCATAACTCTGCACCATCTACAAGAACTCATCCCCAGCAACATGCAGTCTCGTTTACTTCGCCCAGCACAGACTGCACGAACAAGAAGAAGTGTGGATCAAGCATGGCCCTTCATTCACTCCGCTCCAGGAATACCATGCAGGACTACTTCAAAGAGGGCTGAGAGCTGCAGCGACATCTGAACGTAGGCGAAGAAGGCTTAGCGAGTGAAGACTGATCGTAAGTAGCTGACGAATCGCTGAGTCTGTTTCAGCTGCCCTTCATAACCAGACTCAGAAACAGGAAACCTTCTCTTCCGTTTTACTTATTCTATTTGTATGGCTCTTTTCTATCCATATTTTTCTCGAACCTCTCCCAGAGCGCTTCCAACAGACTCTTTATGACTGTGTGCAAGCGCTATACAAAGAGTCATGGCCATAATAATAATAATAATAATAATAATAATAATAATAATAATAATAATAATAATGTGATGATGATGATGATACTAATAATACTTATCATCATCATCTCATTATTAATAGTATTATCATCATCATCATCCCCATCACCACTTTTCTCCCCTACCTTGTTTCTCTTGCGCTGGTCCACCACACCATGCACGGCGTACGTCTTGGATTCCACTTCCGGCTTGGCGATGGGATCCTCGTGGTACTCCACCAGCACCAGCCCGCTGTGAATGGCGTCCTGGATGGAGATCTTGTCGCCGGACTCTGTCTTGTACGTGGAGTTTTGAGTGTCCAGAATGCCTTTGTGGGACGCGTCCGTCACAGACAGTTTCTCCTCCGTCAAAGGGTCGACCACGCCTGAAAGAGTAAAAGGTGTTGCGTGTATGTACTTCAGCAATTGGCATATCTTCATGAGCCTCCCGGATTACACCTCTCCCAGTACGTAAAAGGCTATCGGGCCTAAGTCGGCCGCAGTGGTCGACTTAGGCGCGATAGTCGTTTGGGCACTGGGCTTTAAGGCACACATAAATGAATGGAGATAAGAGGTTTCAATCTCATTCCACTACCTCCAACCCGCCCGCCGCCCCAACCCCCGTCACCCCGCCGCCCCCCCCCCCCCCCCCCCCGCCGCCACACACACCCCCCCCCCCCCGCCACCCCCCCCCCACCCCCCGTCAAAAAAAGCAACATTTAACCCCTAGCCACGTACGCTCGCACACACACACACACACACACACACACACACACACACACACACACACATTGTCCTTGAAGATATTACATCGTGCGTATACATAACAATGACCCATAAATGGAAGTATTTTCGTCTCATGAGAAACAACGAATTACAAAGTCTGCATCTCAATGTTGTCCAGAATGCCTGAACTTTTACAGCCGATAATGACATAAATATAAATTGAACGCCTTCATTGCCAAATAACGTCACTGCAACCGTCATATACTCAGTGTTCGATAACCATGCATGACGCACACGAATATGAGTAAGACCAGCAAGAGGCCTAGATCCTCATGAGCCCCCGCATTTGCAGATCTAGTCCTCTTGCACGCACTATTGAAGGTTGTTTGCTGTGTTCCGTGCGTCGCGGGTTTTTCAGTCACGCCAGTTTGACTGCGTCATTGCCAGCCGGTCTAATGAATAGGCTTAGATAAACATCAGACACGCTAAAGATGGAAGAAGAACAACAAAGACAGAGAGACGCTGAGAAAAAAATTCATTAATATTTCGCGTTAAAAACATTTTTCAAAACAGACATAGAAACAAGTACACAATTTTCAACTGATCTTTTTGGGATGGGACGATTCTTGAAGAAACGAAAGAGAGACCACGTTACGCCTCTACTGAAGCAGCTGCACTGGTTGCCCGTAAAATTCCGCTGCCAGTACAAAATTGCCAACTGAAATGCCGAATCTGCCCACATTGTCACAGTTCAAAGCTCACTTAAAGACTTTTCTTTTCTGTCGGGCATTTAACACTTAGCTCATCTTTAGCTAACTGTTGACTGCCTTTTATTCTGATCCTAGAGGAAGTGAATGCAAGGTGTTGGGAAGAGATGGGGTGGTTTATAGTAGTGTATAATTGTGCGTGTGTCTGAGAGAGAGGGTGTGCTGTTGTGCATGCGCAGCGAGTCCAGTGTTTTCCTGGAGAACAGCGCTATACAAGAACTATGTATTATTATTATTATTATTATTATTATTATTATTATTATTATTATTATTATTATTATTAAGTTGTCATGTTTCTACTTGTATGTCTATTTTGGGGAAAAAATGACCCGAAATATTAATAAATTGTGCTGTAAATTGTGTAACTATCTTTTCTTTCTTCGTCGCGTTTTTCTCTGCATTTTACACGCTTGACAGTCATGCTTGTGGTCTGGATTTTGAAGATGGAGGACCGGTCAAGGGGGGGGGGGGGGCAAGGGAGGGGGGGGGGTCAAGGGGGGAGGGGAGGGGAGGGCTGTGGGTTTAAGGGCTTGCGTGTGTGCGCTTGCGTGTGTGTTGTTTAATATTAACTCATTCAGCCTCGACACACCACAGCAAGACATGTATCGAGTATGATAGTTCGAGAGTGGTGCTAGAATACCTTGGCGTCCATAGGCGCCAGCTATTCTGGCACCACCCTTAAAACTATCATGCTCGATCTGTCTCTTGAATTGTAATACAGTCCTTCAGAGGGCAACTTCATCAAAATTTGGGGATTTCGGTCCTCGGGTGGAATGTGTTAAGAGGGGGTGGGGGAGAAGGACTGATGTAGGCCTACCTAGAATGGTATAAGGCCGCGTCTCGCGTGTGATTTTGATGGTGATGAGGCCGTAGGATTGCTTCTCCTCTCGGATCTTCTTCTTGCTGACAAAGTCCATCAGGATGCGGCCCTCGCTCATCGCGTCCGCCATGGTCTTCCGCTCGCCAGTCAGGGGGTTACAGTAAATGCCCTTCGCCTGTAGACAGTAAAGATACAGACAGTTACAACATCCATTAATAGCACGTGCATTTTGTGGATTGAGGCACAGGGGAACGTGTTTCGAGCAATCACCTTTTTATATAAAAAAGAAAGTGGTCTTAACCCGTAGCGTGTCGGTAGCAGTTTTTGTCGCGATGATTTCTGCAGCAATCATCGCGACTAAAAACGCTACCGCTGTTCTGATAACTCGTTCAACTCGGACACACCACAGCAAGACAGGGATCGAGCTTGATAGTTCAAGGGTGGCGCCAGAATAGCTTGGCGCCCATAGGCGCCAAGCTATTCTGGCACCACCCTTGAACTATCATGCTCGATCTGTCCCTAGAATTGTCATACAGTCCTTTAGCGGGCAACTTCAAAATTTGTGGAGTTCGGTCCTGAGTAGAATGTGTTATGACGCGTGTAAGAGAAGTCTGTACAGTGCTAAAGCCACCCCAAATGATGTTCTTTAATCACAGGTGATCGCTCAGTGCACGTTGTGCTGAATTGTGTTGTACTTTGCAAAATAGCATACGGACAGAATTGGACTGTGTGTACATATGGGGCCTTCCCTATCTTTCCACTGAGGCAAGAAATATCTTCTTGCCTCACTGACAAAAGATATGTATACGTTGTCCATCGCGATTTCTGTACCGTCTAGAGCTCTAAGTTCATTTGCCGCGTATCTGCCTGCAGCACGTTTCGAGTGGGTTCTGGCCCGAGTCGCCTGAGTGAGCTTAGCCCTGCGCCAGCCAGTAAGCAAGGTGCTCCGCTATGGCGGAGCACTTTGCTTAGTGGCTGGAGCAGGACAAATCTCACCCAGCTGACCCAGCAGGACTTGGGTGTGGACTAACCTGATCCAAAATGCCCAGCATGATGGCCTTCTGTACCGTCTAGAGCTCTAAGTTCATTTGCCGCGTATCTGCCTGCAGCACGTTTCGAGTGGGTTCTGGCCCGAGTCGCCTGAGTGAGCTTAGCCCTGCGCCAGCCAGTAAGCAAGGTGCTCCGCTATGGCGGAGCACTTTGCTTAGTGGCTGGAGCTGGACAAAGCTCACCCAGCTGACCCAGCAGGACTAGGGTGTGGACTAACCTGATCCAAAATGCCCAGCATGATGGCCTCCTGCAGACTGAGCTTACTCTGGTTGTCGCGGGGATCCAGGACGCCGGTAATGATGAACGTGTGCTGCTCTTCCTCCAGGCTTGTCCGCACCTGAATCACGCCAGTATCGGGGATGAGTTAATGCCAGTCTCCGGAATGTCGGGAGAAAATCAAACTGTTGTGTTAACCGATCATGTTCATACGGTTTACGGAGAATAACTGTGAAAACTGTGCAAAACTGTGCTACTTTCATAACATCTTAAACGAATGGATTCAGGGTTAACCCCCCTCACTGCCGGGGCAGTGCAAACACCACCCAACTGCAAGAGCCCCCTGCCCCCCCCCCCCCCCCCCCCCCCCCCGCAGATGCGGAGGCTCATGAGATTCTTTGCCTCTTGTTAACCCTGTTCATTTCTGTGTTTGTTTCAATCGATATATGGGATTATTCGAAGCTGAATTTGCCCTGCTTTTAACCCTTTTAGTCCCAAGGTCTCATTTTTTTTTAATTTTGGAGGTGCTGCCTAGCGACTTCGTACCAGCTGCAGGAGATGGATTGACCATAATAATTCAAGGGTAGTGCCAGATTGGCTTGGCGCCTTCAGGCGCCAAGCTAATCTGGCACTGCCCTTGAATTATCATGGTCATGACCTGCTGTAGGGATCCGGGGCTAAAATGGTTAAGAAGAAGTTTTGCGTAGACTGGGAGTGAAAGGGTTACAGACTGGTGAAATACTGACCGTTTCTGTGAGGGTTTCTTGGTGTTCCTCGCTTATGCAGACTTCACTGCTGACCAGCTCCTCTGACGGCGCTTCGTGGAAAGCCAGACTGGCCTGCTGCTTCGTGATATCGCCGTCTGCTACGTCCAGGCTCGTGTCCCAGAACCTAACATACAGTACAGGTTCTTTAGAACTTACGTTCCTACGACGCAATATCCTTATACGTATCGGGGCACAGGAGTAGCCCTCGTAGCAACACGTCTTCGGGCCCACGGCGGTCGCTGTGGGCCCGCGCACAGCCGTGCGCGAGCCCACTGCGGCCGTCGTGCGGTCGAGAACCTTTGCTTACTGTGAACATCCCTTGGTTCACCCGGACGAGCCTCGTGAACTAAGAAGGGCTGCCACTAGGATACATTATCTTTACGTTTCCGAACGCATTAGTGGCAGCCCCTGGTTCACCTTTGTGTACCAAGGGCTGCCACCCCTGCGTGCGATACGTTCAGATTACGCGCGCTTTTTACACGAGAACTGTGGCGTGTTCTATCCTATGATCGAGAAATGAATGGGCTCGGGACTCCCCGCGTTGCCTACGCCAGTCGGCGCGGCACATGAGCCGCCCTCTTGAGAGGATACCATAGACTTCAGATAGTAGCGAAGTAGTGTTTCAACACGTTTTTCTTCACGTTTCTTCCTCTTTGGAAACAAAAACAGATTCTGGTGAGCGGTTTTCTACGGCGATGGCAAGACGTGCTGTTATTGCCTGTAGCACGTCAGGACTTTCCTGACAATGTCCTGACAGCGATTTCCCGATAAGCGCATGAGTCGCGTGTCCTCTCAAGATGGCCGCCACGACTAGCGTGATGACGTCAGCTTCCCGAACTCTATAGTTAAAATCACCGCCGAATTAGCCTGGCGACTCTCTCTTGAACGCATACAATTAAGTCCATCGTATTATAAGGATGGTGAGAAATTCTAAATGATTTTAGTCGTAAAGGACATCTTTATAATCTTTGTAACAAATTTGAGCAGTTCTAAATTTCAGTTCTAAATTTGTAGAGGGGGGGGGGGGGGAGGGGGGTAATTAAATCACATGCATATTGTTTTAAACGAAATCAATACAGCACACGAAATAATGGAAATATAACATTAGTACAGACGACGCAAAAAAACAAAACAAAACATAATCTTGGTGAGTAAATAAAACAAAACAAAACAAAAATAAATAAATAAATCACAGCTTTCAAACAGATACCTGCGAAATCTTCTGAGAGCATCAAACAAAGGAAACGCAAACCGAACAAATAAGTGAAACAAATCAAACAGATAAAATTAAGGGGAGCACTACTGACGACAAAATGATTGTGGAATCTAGGGCCCTTGACTGCTAGTGACGATACCGCTCGGCAGAAAAGATGCGTAGTTACGTAGTTAGGTAGTGACGTAGTTAGATAGTGACGTAGTTACGCGTCTTTTCCGCCCAGTGGTATCGTCAGTAGCGGTCAAATGTTAAAACAACACATATAATGACGACTGAAACAGAAGGAAAACACACCGAACAGGCAACTGAAATATTTTCAGTGAAGATAAAAACGTCGATGAACAGAGCAAGTGTGTTAAAGCGGTCATAGAACATGGTACATGGTCGTGCATGCAAATCGCTTATACACTGAAAAATACTTCTGGTGAATAAAACGGTCATTATTCGAAGTCGGGTTTTGTATTTCGTGCTTGAGGTATTTATAAGTTTCAGTCTGCGCTTTAAACACTACGATAAAATGTTTAAGAGAAATGCACTATTAACGACCAAAACAAGGTTAAAAGATAGACTACATTTTGTCAACAGTATAATACAAGATAATGCACAACATCCCCATTCCATTTCGCGCTGTTTATACAAAGCTAATGTTATTGCAAACAAAAACACTGTGTCAGCAAAACAAAAAGCGACAAAACACCCAATAAAAATGTTAACCCATTCGAGACGTACTGCATTCTTATAATGCTGCGTATCCGAATGCGGGACGTCTTGAATGAGTCAAACTGGGCCCCACAAACACACCACGGTGCGCAATGAACTGAACACATACAGTGCAGAGAAAAATACAAGATATACGTGAAAACAGAAAAATGTACAAATTAACACTTTCGAGACATGCTGCGTTCGGATACGCGGCTTTAGGCCGCGTATCCGAATGCAGCATGTCTCGAATGTGGTAACTCATTCAAATCGCTCCGCATCAACAGCTGCGGAAGTGTCGTATAGCGTTGCCGCCGGCAACGATATACGACACTTTCACAGCTATTGACTAGGGGTGCCTTGAAAGAGTTCATCAAAGACAGACTAGCATACGAAACAACCAGAATAAACGGAAACCAACAAAAGTGAAAATAACGTGTGTCCTGGCCTATGATTTTGAACACAGACCAAGCAGACGAATGAGCCAGAGTACAACGAACCGAAACCACAGTGAGTGGGACAAACAACGAATAAAGGTAGCCGTCTGCCGTGTAAAGACATAGGACATATCAGTCCATTGTTTCGTGAGAAGGGAGATTTCCATTGGCATACAAAGAAAATCTCGCTTTTCACACACACACACAAAAAAAACGGTTGCGGCCTTCACAGGACAGATTGTGGCTGGTCTTTGAATCTGGACCTTACCACCAATCAATGAGAAACACACACAAGTACATGGATTAGCCATAATAAGGATGAACGAAACACCAATGTGATATTAGCCGTATAGACACGCTTCACCGTAGGCCATTACTTTTCTTGCAGAGTTATGGTGGTGGGTTGTTTTTTAACAACACCGTTTTGCGCATCCACATTAACTTCCCAGAACCTAGAGCAGAGGTGAACAAAAAGCCATTGGCATGTCAAAGCAACGTGATGAAAATGAGAGTAAAACAAATACAAGCTCTGGCATGCAGAGGTAAAAAAAAAGGCTCCTCCCAGTAAGCAAAGGTCATCGGGCCCACAAGGGCCGCAGTGGGCCCGCCCACTGCGGCCGTCACGGGCCCGAAGACGTTTTGCTACTGGAGTCATACACATGAACGCCCGCGCGCGCACGCGCGCGCGTGCGAGCACGAATGAGCATGCTCTTTTTCTCTGTCTATGTCTTTGTCTTTGTCTCTCTGTCTGCGTCTCTCTATATGTTTCTCTGTCGCTGTCTCTGTCTCTTTGTCTCTCTCAAGACAATGATGCAATGCAAGGATACAAAGTTTTTCCACATGCAAAACTATGAATCTGAAGATGTAAAAAAGCTCAAAATGCAATGCCCTATGCAAATATGAATTTTGAGGATGAATACCAAGATAAATTAATATCTAGTAATATCGTCTACATAGCTTTATCATCACAGTGAAAATCTAAAGCCTGCATGCCTCCACTAAATGCGTCAAGAAAGTTGCGAAATTGCTGCAACTACGTGTAGAGGAAAACAATATATTCTACGTACATCATAACAGACACAGTAAAACGATCTGCTCCATGCCAGACTCGACTGCTAATAATCGCTGAAACAACAACTTATTCAAACCCTTATCATTCGGAATACACGAGTGTGTGAAATAAGTTTGACTAAAATAGTTCATTCAAGGGTAGTGCCAAAATAGTTTGGCGCCTCTAGGCGCCAAGCTATTCTGGCAGCACCCTTGAACTAAAGCCATTGGTCTATATCCATATCTGTAAGTACTTTAACTCATTCTACCCCAGACACACCACAGCAAGATAAGGATCGAGCATGATATTTCCAGGGTGATGCCTGAATAGCTTGGCGCCTATGGGCGCCAAGCTATTCTGGCATCACCCTTGAACTATCATGGTCGATCTGTGCCATGCACTGCACTGCAGTCTACAGAGGACAACGGCAAAATTTGGGGATTTCGGTCTTAGGGTACAATGAGATAAAGTAGCTTGCATACGGCAGTGTACGAATTTGAAGCTTTTAGCCTCAGTATGATATGGGTTAACTCATTCAGCCCGGCGCACGTATTTCCCAAATTTTGGAGCCGTCATCTAACGACTATGCACCTGTTGCAAGAGATGGTTCGACCATGACGATGGTTCGACCATTATAATTCAAGGGTAGTGCCAGATTAGCTTGGCGCCGACAGGCGCCAAGCTAATCTGGCACTAGGAAGGTTACAAAGTAAAGTAGATTATAGCACTGTCAGGGGAGAGAAATGTGCATGATCGACCAGTGATCATAGATCTACTGTGGCCAAAGCACAAAAAAAAAATATAGGAAAGAGAGGGGGCGCTAAACAAGTGACTGAAAGCAATGCATATGGAAGCCCCCCATATGCATTGCTTTCAGTCACTTGTTTAGCGCCCCCTCTCTTTCCTATATTTTTTTTTTTGTGCTTTGGCCACAGTAGATCTATGATCACTGGTCGATCATGCACATTTCTCTCCCCTGACAGTGCTATAATCTACTTTACTTTGTAACCTTCCTAAAATATTAGCACTGGCAGTCTCCCCTTTTCTTTTCATTTAATCTGGCACTACCCTTGAATTATCAATGGTCGACCCATCTCCTGCTGTAGTGCGTCAGGGCTGAATGGGGTAATGTTGTCTTGCCTCAACTAAGGCTTTCCTACCATTCTTATCACATCCGTGTGAGCAGGTACACATAGCAGATATTTCCACTGCCCCTTGAAAAATTCTCTTAGTGCCTACAAAGGAGAAAAAGAGCACAAAAGTCTTCCAGTTTACGACATTTAGACTTCATAATTTATGTGCAGCATTACTGTAAGACATACTAAGAACGTTCACATAGGAGACATTGCAAACCACCATCCTTCACTGCCTGGAGCAGGTCGCTTTAAGTTGACGAACACTCCACGCACACGACAGACAGACAAGACGAACGTATACTAATAATGAACAACAGTGATTCTAAATCGATTTTTTTTTTCCTTCAGAGTCTCGTCTGACTTCGTTTGTTAACCCATTCACTGCCGAGAAACAGTAAACATGATCCAACTGCAAGAGATACAGATCCTCATGAACCCACGCACTTTCGGGGCCTCAGGAGGATCTATGGCTCTTGCCCGACACCACGTTGTGTCTATGTTCCTTGTGCGCGGTGGGGTTCTTCGCGCCGTTGGACTTCACAAAGATTTCAGAATCACAACATGCGTCCACTGGCAGTGCACGGGTTAATATCACCTTGATGCGCTGCACTACAAGCTATAAACGTCTAACCTTTTTGCCATTAACCCATTAACTATTAGCTCCATTTATGCATACAGCCACCGGTACTGTAAAAAGTGCCGGTGATGAGTGCATGCACAATCAGTGATCTTAAGGAGACAGCGCTCTTATTTCAAATCCATGAAATAGCTTTAGGAATGACTTGTTTAAGTTTGCTATACTTACGTTTCTAAACGACAATAATGAGTGTTAGGAGAGCTGGGGCAGGGGTAGACATTGTGTCTAATGAAGGGCTGGGACCCTAGAAAAATTAAAGAAGTCATTGCTAAAGATTTTTGCGGATTTTAAATGAGAGCGCTACCACCTTAAATCCGTATTATCCCTTTTGCCCAGTGAATGACTTATTCGCTACGAAGTGTGTTATCTTACTTGACAAAGTGAGCTGTGGTGATGTAGCGAAGCTGTTCCCACTTGTCACACACGAGCAGGAACTGAGGCTGCTTGATCAGCTCCACGATCGTCTTGTACGTCTCCCAGAAGGCCCAGAAGTCCTGCACGGCGGCAAACAGAAACAAACAACTTGACTACCGAGAAAAAGTGAGTAAGATCCAACTACAAGAGGCACTGATCCTCATGAGCCCCCGCGGTTGGGGGGCTCATAATGATCCGTGCCTCTTGCTGACGCCGCTTCAAGTTGTATGTTCTTGGTATAGCCGAGACTCTCTTACGTTGAATTAACATATATTTCAGAAACATAACTGGTCTGAGATTATATTGGCTTCAGAATGCTATTACTGAAACCAGAAAAACACACAGACACCCAAACACTGCAGCCACACCCCTCCGTCCATCTTTGTTGTAAACGTCACTTCTTTTGTGTTGCTGTTTGGTCGGTGTTTTATTTAAGCAACAATTCCAGGCTGGAAGACACGTCATTAATAATCTAAACTCCTATCCCAAAACTAGTTTCAAAGTTTCAAAGCCCACTGAAGATTGTAAAAAGCAAACACAGAAAAATAGAGTCGTCAATGACATTTAAAATGGAAATTGCATTATGTCTGACCTCTCGTCACGCGATATGAATCACGAGAGTTCAGTTTGACCGATAAAATGCAAGCATTTATAGCGAGCATTTTATCTGTCCAGAACTGAGCAGGACTGCGGTCGGTCAGTCAAGAAACAATACACATACCTGGTATTTCTTCAGGAGGTCTTCCAGTGTTTTCACCTGAACGACAACAGTCTGAAGGAACTCCTCCGCTGGGAGAATAAACATTTCGATATTTTACAGAAATCGCTTATTGAATTAAATTAATTAACGGCCATTGACTGCTACTGACGATAACGTTCGGCGAAAAAAGACGTGTCAGTCTTGTACGCTGTGCAGTATCGTCAGTATAGCTGACAAAGGGTTAAATATCAATGAACCTCTCAACTTCCGGGGCAAGGCAAACGCTACCCACCTGCAAGTCAAACCCTCATCTTTGTTCATTCACCGACCACGAGCCACAAACAGTCCAGTGAACATGGACACGAAATGATCGCAGCAAGAGACATAGATCCTCATGAGCCCCCGCGATAGCGGGGACTCATGAGGATCTATGTCTCTTGCAGATGGATCGTGTTCACTTTTTCTCGGCAGAGAGCCGCCGAGCACTACTGAAAATCCTACTCCTGACACAGCACAAGACCGACAACTACAACGGCCACACACAGGTCAAACCTACAGGATTGCGTCCCCTCTGGCGCCTCTTCAATGATCATGCGGAGGCGGAGAATGCGCTCCTGCAGCTCGTGGAAGTCCCCGTACTCGTGCCAGTGTTGCTGCAGGGTGGTCTCGATGTACTTCAACACGCGCAGCAACTCGGCCTTGTCTTCGTTGGTTAGCTGCTGCAGCAAAGCCACCTGAAGACAGATAACAAAAATCAAACAAACGCACTCCACTTATGCTGAATCTGAAGTCGCATGAGTGAGACGTTAACTCCATTCACTGCCGAGAAAAAGCCATGCACACTTGCAAGAGGCATAGATCCTCATGAGCCCCCGCGGTCGCGGGGGCTCATGAGGATCTATG
This sequence comes from Semisulcospira habei, assembly GCA_036245525.1. Taxonomy (NCBI): domain Eukaryota; kingdom Metazoa; phylum Mollusca; class Gastropoda; family Semisulcospiridae; genus Semisulcospira; species Semisulcospira habei. The sequence continues at coordinate 69,670,439 of BTPG01000007.1, forward strand.
CCTCTTGCTGAGACCAGTTTGTATCTACGTTTCTTGGACGGTGGTGACTTTTGGTCGTTGAATGATCCGAGAAAACAAAATATGCGTCCAGTGGCAGAGGAGGAGTTAAGCTTTTCTATCTTTTTCTATATATCAGAAATGACATGGAATATTTTTCAACTGATAAAATTGAAAATATTAAATGGATATAGCAAAGCTAATGACAAGTAGGACCATAATTATATTGTCAGTACTCAAACCAAGGGGATTTGAGTACTGACAATTCTGCCAGCGCTAGCCTCACCTATCTGGTTTGTGAGTATCATAATTATATTGCTTCAATATCCAAAATATGCGACACATGCACTCGCATTTTCCTCAGCTGCTGTGAGATGGTATAAAATGCCCCCAAAATCCCAACGAAGACAGAAACACGCTTAGGACGGACAATTAAAACTTCTTCTTTTCTTTCTTTTTATTTCTTTTCTTTCTTTTACCTTTTTTTTTTTTTCTTTTTTTTTTTTTTTTTTTTTTTTTTTTTTTTTTTTTTTTGGGGGGGGGGGGGGGGTTTGAGGGAGGAGTTTATTGCATTTTACACGCTTGGCAATCAACCTTTGGGTCTGGATGGCTTGAGGGATGCTATACCCACGTCAGGTGTTGCCCTACGAAAGTTTCAAGCCTTCATAGGTGATCACTGTACAAATCAAGTATCACCATGAAATCTGACGTTTTATTCTGCTATTATTTTCTAGTGAACGGTGTTAAAATGAACACTTTTTCTCTACCTCGTCTTCATTCCAGTCGCGGAAGACGAGTAGCATGAACGCGATCATCTGGTAACCCAGCCTTTTCACGCTGCCCGTCCACAGGGACAGCAGTTGCAGGCGAAGTCTGCACGTGAAACACAAAACACAAATTACGTATTTATATTGCGGCAGTTGATGAACTTCGTCAATGTCACTTTTTGTAAACACATACAGCATAGATCTGAAGGCACATTTTACCTGATGGCAGCATCCAGGGCTTCACCAAGTGGCGCAGGAATGAGAATGAGAACTGCCGGCACTATCGACTCTTCCCCTTGGTTGTTGCGCACCTGAAAAACATAAATACCAAATGCAATGTATTTATGTAATGATTGAGGGAGTATTCACAGGCAGACCAGACCCACTCGGGTGTAGGCCACAAGTACACTTTTATTCAAAGGAGATGATTAGCATCTGCTTTGAATAGAGGTACACCTGTGGCGTAGTCGCGGAGTGGATCTATCTCGGCAAACGGTACGGCTTGGTCTGATTAGTGAGGTTCAAAATCACAGACAAACACATCCATTTTGGATGATAACAGAAACGAAATAAGACTGATTGACTCAATGACCGACTGATTGAGTGAATGAGTGACTGGCTAGCTATGTGACTGATTATTATACAGTGGACCAGCTGGCTTCCCAGAAAGACAGAAAATACACAGAGATCAGAATGACAGACAGAGAGAAAAGACGACAGACTGAAAGATACACAGAGAGACCGACCGACGGACAGGCAGACAAACATAGGCACCCTTGTTCTTTACATATCTGTCCTTGCTAAATTACTACGCTTAATAACAAAGACAGGTTGCTTGTTGGTTGTACATTGCTTAACGTCCCGACCTCAACAAGACTCTCTCAGGACGTGCCTGCACTGCATGTGAAAAAAACAACTAAACAGAATATTGAATGTATGTCGCCAACCGGTCTAATATGCTCAATAAACATAAGACCATTTAGCAACACACATCCAATATCAAAAGCGACAGGCAGCGCAGACAGTAGGGAGAGTTTTAAAAAAGGACAATACAGGTGAAAAGACCAAGGGTAGACATGCCCCAGAATAGAGGGGAAACCCCACCCTGTGGGGCTGACCAGGGTGACCCTGGGAACTAAAAAGTAGTTAACCGCACCGAGGTCCCCCAGGGCAGACCCGGGTGGGGGAATAACAAAGACAGGCCAAGCATACCTTCCATTTGTTTCTGTCGGAGTTATCAACAAGCGTCAAGGCCTCTCCTTCAATGAATTTGATCTGAAAAAAATGCACACAAACGCACGCACTTGTGAGTAATAACTGAGGACATCACCCCGAGAATTTGAGAATACGCAAATCACCGCAAGCTTTTGTCGGAGGTACCAACGATCTCCAACTTAGACAAGCACCGGGTCGGTGTGACAACAAACATAGTTTGTGTCTATGTGACGCCAGACCATTGCAGATGGGATTTTGGAGCGGAACGACATAATTTAACACATTCCTAGCCGAGAAAAAGTGAACACAATCCAGCTACAAGAGACATAGATCCTCACGAGCCCCCGCAGTCGCAGGGGCTCATGAGGATCTATGCCTCTTGCTGACACAACTTTGATTCTACTTTCCCTGGCAGGCTGGGACTCTTTGGTGTTGAATTAACGAAGATAGATGAAACACAATCTGCGTCGATTGGCAGTGTAGGAGTTACGTGGGGGTACTCGCTTCTTCCAAACTCTTATTTTAGCGAATACGCGTCACACTTGTGATTGATATCTCTTTCTATACCCCATCAGGGGATAAAGGAAATACAAGCTTTCAATCTTTGAATCAAAACAAGACATAAATGTAAATTGGGGGGGGGGGGGGGGGGGGGGGAGGGGTACACAGAGAAGGTGCCTGCGTGTTAAGGCTCTTACCATTCGCCTAAATATCAAACAACGGGGGCGGGGGAGCGGGGGCTTGGGAGGCGTGTGCGTGTTAAGACTCTCACAATTAGCCAAAATATCAAACAACGGGACTTTGTTACAGCATTTTTGGTGTATCAAACAAAAGAGACTTTGTTACAGCATTTTAACAAAATTTTGGGGAAAGGGGGGGGGTGCGGCCGGAACCCTTAGAACCACCCCACCCCCCGATCCGCCCCTGTGATTACTTCGACAGTAGCCACACAAGACTTGCCTCACTGCTGGAGTAGTCAGCAAGGGCGATAACTGGCCTGGGCTCCCGGAGATGGCGAGTTCTTTGCGGTACAGGGACCACTTGTTTGGCGCGATCGAAGAGGTAGTCAATTTTGGTCTGCCATTGCAGGAAGGCTGCCAATACATCCTGGACAAATCCAAAATAATGTCATTGTTTATGAGTGTGTTGGCCTCCTATCTGGGATCTTAACTAAAAGACGTTGTTAGGAAATCAGAAGTAGGTCAAACTTGCACGTGTTTTGACGACAACAGTGGATTAAAATCAGGACAAACATGTCATCTCGCATGTTTCGAGTTCGGGCTTTTAGTCCACTGTTTTTGTCGAAAGATTTCAATTTTAGCCTACCTCTGCTCTCCGGAAATCATCTATATCCACTACAAAGATGCAAATCGACATACATATCGCAATATCAAAAGCTGGCTTCACAAAGTTCGCAAACATTTTTCAAAAATAATGTGCTACGGTAAACAGGCTGAAATTGGCATTCTGGTATTGTTTTCCCTTGCTTCTCTCCTCTTTACCTGGTCTGTGATGTTGGACAGTATCGCTAAAAATCGTCAGGCCCAAGCCAATACACACGTAATCGAAATGACGTACCTTGATTTCCTCCTGGATGGCCACAGCGTCTGTCCTGTTGCCCTGTAGTTTGGTTTTGTCGAAAGACAGGTGGATTCTGGACAGCGTGGCGTCCATCCAGTACTCTGCCTCCTCGACCTCGTGGAAGAACTGAAAACACAAACAAATACGAACGTTTGCTCAATGTCTTCACCCTCTGCGTGTCGGTAGCGGTTCTAGTCTCGATTATTCCTGTAGGAATCATCGCGACTAAAACCGCTACCGACACGCAGAGGGTTCGTTGCGTTGTCCTGAAATGAGTTAGACGATCATTGGCGAGCGAAAAAAAAAAAGCGAGAATTTTATCGGTCGAAATCAGCATGAGTGAGCTGTTCTGCGTAACAGGAGGTAAGGCGTAATTGAATTTATTATAAATAAAATAAATTGTCGATTCTGAGGTTAAAACAATTTCAAAAATTCGCATAAATATGACTTTTAAAAAGTGTTTTAACCTCAGAATCGACAATTTCTTTTTTCTCTTTGAAGTAGTGCTGCGGGTGCCCTAGCTGGGTCGCGTTTACTTTAGCCCGCCTCAATGACTGATCGTTTATGTGACACCGACAACAAAACAGTCAGCAGTGCGGCGAAGATAGCACAACCCGTATCATAACGCGTAACACACGGTCGGGACAAAATCACCTCGTGATAAGCAGCGGCATGTCTCAGGTGAACTTCTGCGCACTGCATGACTTGGAACAGCCATGCCCAGTTTGACCGCACTGCCTGAACACAGGCCTGCAACACACAGAGACAAAAACCACCATAAGTTGTTGCTACGAATACGAATACAAATACGAATAACTGTATTGTCCCATGATGGGAAATTTGTTTGCAGCGGATGTGAAAACAACAAACATAAAACAAATAAATACATGTGACTGACTAGAACACACCGACCGATTACAGTGAGTATGTGCACGTACATAACATCACAACCAGCTGTAATGTTAATATCAACCTAGAAAGAAAGCGGGCTTAAAAACTGAGGCGACACTACATTATACCACGCGCACAAGCGCACACTTCTAACCCCGTCAATTCCAAGAAAAGTGAGCATGATCCAACTGCGAGACATATATCCTCATGGGCCCCCGCACTTGCGCGGGCTGGCCTGGATTGAATTGAATTGAACTGAATTGAATTGAACTGAACTGCACTGAATTGAAATTAACTGAATTAAATTAAATTGAATTGAACTGAATTGAACTTAACTGAATTGTTTTGAATTGAACTGAAATGAACTGATCTCGAATTAACTCATTCAGCCCCCACTGTAGTATTTCCAAAATTTTGGAGGCGTCATCTAACGACTATGCACCAGTTGCAGGAGATGGATCGACCATGATAATTTAAGAGCAATGCCAGATTAGCTTGGCGCCGACAGGTGCCAAGCTAATCAGCCACTACCCTTGAATTATCATGGCCGACCCATCTCCTGCTGTAGGGCGTCGGGGCTGAATGGGTTAAACTGAAGGGAACTGAATTGAAAAGTTCTCCAGGACAACACCAATGACGTTCAATGTATAGACTGATTTCTACTGACCTGGCTGGCTCTGGCCATGCTTTCGTTCGACTGTGTGGTGTTGGAGCCCTGCTGCTTGTTGGCCTCTGCCTGGTTCACCAGGTGAAGGGCCTTGGAGTCGAACTCACAGGAAAGATTCTGAAATTTAAAAAAAAAATAAATGAGCCCCCAGCTCGAAATTCCTAAATCTGAAGACTACATCCTAGTTCAAGAGATGGATTGACCATGACAGTTCAAGGGTGGTGCCAGAATTGATTGGCGCCTCTGGACGCCAAGCAATTTTGACACCACGTTTGAACTATTATGATCGATCAGAATCTTATAGTAGTGTAGTGATAAAAGAGTTTAAAAGAAAGCTGAGTCACATGGCAACAGTAGCTTAGCGGCAGATAAATAACTTATATCACTAGCATAGTTCCATGTTAAAAGAACGTAGTGGAATTTTAAGTCAGACTTTGTAAATACGACAGAAACTGCTTTGAGCGACCGCCATCATGAAAGATCACCTGCAATTAACAACCATCATTTAGGTGGCTGTAGGTGACAGGCGACACTTTTTGCCCTTCAAGTCTTCCCACTGTCTGACAGTAGGTCAATTTTTGTGAAAAGGGAAATTTTCAAATCTTACTGTCTGCCTTGCTAGGGCACACGTGTCCTTTAAGGACCAAAATAAAGGAACAACACACACAAGATCTGATACTATATTACGTATTAAATTACCTGAATGAGCTCCTCCATGGAGGCGATATCTGCCACAGTCTCCAAGCACTGCTGTCGCTTTTTGGATAAAACCTGCAAACGTAATCAATGGCCTTACTTCTAGCAACAATTGGCGGCCATTTACATTTTATTTGCACTGCACAAAGCTGAAAAGCTTTTCGTGAAAAGAATAAACTTGACAGAAATCAGACTCAAGTCAATCGTTGCGTAATTTAGGAAAACTAGCAAGGACAGATGAAAGCACTGCACCTGTAATCGTTGTGTAAAACAAACGAAAAGTGCGTATTGATAAAAAAAATTAAAAAATCAAACTGGAATGCGTCCCTCCAGAGGCCGCAATTCCTCTACATTCACCAGGAAGGTGCTAGGACAAGCGCAGCCCGCTTGTAAAAGGAAAGAACCTCCCACCCCCATCTCTTCAACTCCTTCTTCCCCAGGATATTCAGGGAATGGAACAGGTTGCTTTCAACCATCACATCAGACCCCTCCCATGACACAGTCAGGGCCTGACTGGTCTTTTATATTCCACCCAGCACTGGGCGTCCAGACGCATAAGTCAAGCTCGGTCGCAGCTTTAACTCATTGTGTCCCAGGTACGAAATACCACATTTTTGGAGTTGTCTTCTGAGGACTGCATTACAATTCAGGAGACAGATCGACCATGATAGTTCAAGGGTGGTGCCAGAATAGCTTAGCGCATATAGACGCCAAGCTATTCTGGCACCACCCTTGAACTATCATGGTCGGGCCATATCTTGCTGTGGTGTGTCGGGACTGAATGAGTTAAACTGATTTTAACCCCTTCACCGCCAGTGGACGCAGAGTGTGTTTCTGAAGTCCTTGGTAATTCAAAATCTGAAGAGCCGCGGACATACGAGGAACGTAATGCAAAGTGGTTTTAGCAAGAGGCATAGATCCTCATGAGCCCCCGCAGTTGCGGGGGCTCATGAGGATCTATGTCTCTTGTAGCTGAATCGCCGTTCACTTATTCTCGGCAGTGAAGGGGTAAATCGCAGTTCCGGCATGCGTCATTGAACGAAACTTGGACACTCAGCTTAGCCTGTTGAAACAGAGGACCTGTAAATGTCTCTTGCGCTGAAGCATGTCCGTTGAAAGGTCCTGGTAAATCAAAGTGGCACAGTTGGCGTGCGCCTGAGTTGATCTGTGTTCAGGTCGTACTCCATAGACAACAGATTTCCCTGCCCCCCCCCCCCCCATAACCCGCCCATCAGGGCCGTCCATGATCACCTCGGTGCTGTGGACGTTAAACCCGAACTAACCATCGCGTTCATTTTTCTCGGCAGTGAATGGGTTAATGTCACCTCCGGCATGTGCCGCTGCAGAGTCTTTGATGCACAGCACAGCTCATCCTGTTGAAACATGGCCGTCACTCCTTTGTGACGAAGGAATGACAGACCTTTTTTTAACAGGATGTTGCTCAGGAGAGCCCGACTCCTCAACGAAGGAGAAGAAGAAGAAATACCCTTGCAAACCATCGATGCGGCGACATCGTGTTATGCCACTTTTGCCAGTGTAAAACAATTGTCAAAATATATGTAAAAGAAATCAAGGTTGTCTTAACAAAGTAACCAGGAAAGCGGGCGGGGTGATTGGTAGAGCACAAGATACTTTAGGCACACTGTACAACAGAAGGATTATGAACAAACTGGCTGACATTCTTGATGACAAAACACATCCATCCACTTAGATATGAATTTTTTAAAAAAATGTTAAATGTTTAGGACTTAACGTCTTTTGTCCACCACGAGGGTGATTTCAAAGACGGGGCAACGAAAAAGGGTCTGAGCAAATTTTGACCCAAGCTGGATTCGAACCCGGGACCTTTTGGTCTGGAGGCAAACGCTTTAACCACCGAGCCACCCAGCTCCCCATGAATTTAAAAGCAGATGTATCGAACGAAGTGGCAGACTTCGAGTGCCCAAAAGTCGTACATCACGTTATGCCAACCCTTTTGTTCCTCAGGCCGTTACCCTTTTCAACAGTAATATCAGTAGATAGTGTCTGTCAATATTCTTTAGTTGTTCCGACCTAGCCCATTAAGTAGATCACTGCAACGTTGCTGACATCAGAAGCACAGGGGGGGGGGGGGGGGCATAAACCGTAAGTTTTTCTGATGCCATGGGTGTTACAAAGGTAACAGTACGTCTGCTACAGTTCATCTCTTTAACTGAGAGTTATAGGTTATTTAATTAATTGAATGAGTGGATGATGATGCTATGTGCTGTATGAGCAGACAGTGAATTTCTCCATGAGGGATTAATAAAGTATTATTGTATTGTATTGTATTGTATTGTATTGTATTGTATTGTATTGTATTGTATTGTATTGTATTGTATTGTATTGTATTGTCGGATGTATGAACATGCACACATACCTCCACTGAATTGTAGTTGCCATCTAGTTCACGTTTTGATTCGTCTTGGAGTTTCTGAAAACAATCACAATCAACAAACCTGTTTTTCAAAACTGCAAGAGAACCAAACATAGGAAGATTTGCTTGTAACAGAAAGTCATGTCTGATTCATAGCGCCGTGGAAACAACAAATACTACGACAGCGAACTTCAAGCGAATAAAGTAGAACTTGGTTTGAGTGACCATCCTTGTGAGAGACACTTGACACCTGGTGGCAGTTGTGTCAACTCATAAGAAAAAATACACCTGTCGTTAATAATCACAATTAAGATGGCTTTTGGAATTGCCTCTTTGTCTTTTAAAACCGCTTTTCTTTTCAAAAACGTTGCTTGCTCAAACAGGTTCTCGATAACAAAATGTAGCGGCCAAGAGGTCGGAGACGTCGACAAAGAACCCTGTATATTGGGTGCAAGATTTGAATTCGCTGGGACAAAATAGTCGTGTATGCTAAGTCTTTCTTTTTATCTTGATTTGTATGCTTGACTGAGTGAATCACAATTTTAAAAATGTGGCAGACACCAGCGGACACTGAAGGGAGATCACTCAGTGCTGCAGAAACAAGCAGTTACATCCCGTCCCAATGCGCAAAAGGCCATAGGGCCGACGTCGGCCGCCGTTGGCCCTCGAACGTCCGTCCGTGCGCGGGCCAACGGCGGCCGAAGTCGGCCCTATGGCCTTTTGCGCATTGGGTTGACCCCTTTTATATGTACTAGACGGTGCTCACAATTACAAACCAACACACATTTTCTGGCGGCAAACTTGTTAAGAATTCACTTGAAAACAGTTGCATAATCATGTCCGTGTCTGTGACTTACGTCTGTGGCGAGAGCTTTGTCTATGTTGGATCTGAAGTTTCGAATGTCGCTAGCTGTGGACTTCTGCGCTGTCAGTGCCTCCAACACCCCTTGTCTACCCTTGCCGAAACTCCCGCTCTCCATTTCTCCCTGGCAAACAAAAAGAGAAAGAATTGCCAAGGTTTTCAAATATAGTTCGTGTGCTTCAACTATTTTACAAATAGTGATCAATCAACAAGACAACCACCACCAACAACACCAACAACAAGAAAACCAAAAACATCCCAGGGGCTCAAACAAAATTACGACCCGGCCTGTATTCATATCATGTTGCTGCTAGCAATACTATGATCCTTGAGGAACTAGTCAAGTAAAGTCAAGAAATGTATTTCACACACTTCATCGCGATAAGCAATAACTTGATACGGAGTTGTTGGATTTTATGCCACTCGTGTGTTTGAAGTTGAAGATGAAGAAGTGGAAAGATTAGGGGCCAATGACATGAGCGAGATTAGTCCTGCGCCAGCCACTAAGCAAGGTGCTCCGCTATAGCACAGGACTAAGCTCGCGGGTTGACTTGCCCCAGATTCTTATTAGGAGCTGCTCCTAAGTCATAATCAGTTCAAACCAATAAGCCGAGTCTCTTAATGGTAAGAAAGACCTTAGTTTCGCGTCCCTCTATAGTAAGGACTAAAGGTACCACTTCACTGGATGGCCCCGATCACTGCGGCATGCATCCTGACAGCAGTCCTACAGATAGTAAAGTACATCAAGCTGTAGATGTCACCGAGCAACTCCTTGCAAGCAGGATGTATCTATACTGTCATGAACCCCTGCAGCAGGAGCTCATGAGAATTTAATTATGCCTCCTGCAGATGGAGCGGGATGGACGAGTCCACGGAATGTTTGGAGCCCGTGCAATCTTTGACCTACTTTTGATTAAAGTATAACCTCCATTCTGAATACTACTCAAACGTAACTTTCCAAAACAATGTCATGGCGAACCTGTGACATGGTGCTCGCGCTACGGCTTTTCACAAACAGTAGTCCCAATACATGTATCTCGAGAGCAGGTGACTATACCCCCCCCCCTTACCCCCACCCCCCAGCCCCCAATCCCCACCCACCCACCAATCCCCCACTCTCCTCAGCCCCAACTCACCCCCATGCACCCCGTCGTAACAGACTACTTCCTTCACTGCCAGTAGACGCAAAAAATGTGTTTTGGAAATCACAGACAAATCTTCCCCAGCCGTCAAAGCAAAATGGACACAAAAAAGGTGTCAGCAAGAGGTATAGATCCTACATCAGGATCTATGCCTTTTGCACATGAATCGTGTTCAGTATTTTTTCTCTCGACAGTCATAGGGTTAACATATCATATCGTCTGCAGCTGCTGTGGATGGCAAAATGAGTCATCTGCCCGATGTGAGTAATATCGCCGGTAATATTAAACTGCATGACGCTCCACTCAGCAGGGTGCTGATAGGTAATGGACACTGACAAATTGCGTTTAGCTCTTGTACTTTTAAGCGTCAGGTGCAAGAGACGGAGAAGTGTGATAGCTCAAAAAGGGTGGTGCCTGATAATAGCTCGCTCGACCTGCTCTGTGCGACTATCCTTATGAGAGATCACCTGTCATTAAAGACCACCATCTAGGTGGCTGTAGCTGTGACTGTAGCTGTAGCCACCTAAATGATGGTCTTTAAGGACAGGCGAGCTCTCATAACGATGGTCGCTAAATGCGGGTTCTGTTGCATCTAAGCAAGGGAGAAAGAGCCATACCCTCTGCGATGGAATACATACGCCAAAAGACCAAATAATAATAATGATAAATATAAATATAAAAACACTATAAAGGCATGCATATAGATTTGTTTGTATGGTTACGACTGCTGTTCTAAATACTGTTGGTAGTTATTGTTGTTACAGCATTTGTAAATATGCGTCTCACAATTATTTGCATTATCACCGCTGTAACAGATTTCACAGCAGTGTTACGTCTGTATCACTGAATGCTGTCTTCAAACATTTCCATCGTGTAATATACATGTATATCATTCGTGTCAAATTCCTGGGACAGCTTTGAGAAGGCTAACTACCCTAAAGCTTTTATCCTGTAATGAATGGGTCGTTATCACAGACCAGTTACTTTAACCCCTTCCCTGCCACTGTACGTACAGTTTTGTTTCTGAAATCTAAAACCGTTCAATAAACATGGATGCAAATTGGGTCAGCAAGAGGCAAAGATCCTCATGAGCCCCCGCCGTCGCGGGGGCTCATGAGGATCTATGTCTCTTGCAGATGGGCCGTATTCACTTTTTCTCGGCAGTGAAGGGGTTAATGCTACTCAAACATCAGCCAACCCTGGTTACCTCCTACCATCCGCTCCGCATGATCGCTGCGAACGGTACTAAAAGTCACCAGTGTGACATCAGCCAATAAAGGAAGATATAATTTATAATTACCTGTTGCTGAAATAGCCAGTCCATGCATCTCTGGACATCGGATCTGGCCATCTTTCTCTGCAACACAACACAAACCAAACAATGAATTCAAATTTCAACACTCGCATGCAAAACTAAACCCAAACAATCTAGAAAAGTTGTTGTTCAACAACACTGCACCGATTTCGGTTCGGCGTCCGTTGCACAACGATACACCCAAACGAGCACTTTCAGTGTCCCGATATATTAACTCATTCGAGCCGTGCCGCATACGAATACGCGGCATTTGCGGCGTATCTCCGTATGCGGCAGGGCTCGAATGATGGAACACTGTTGCTCTCTGAAGACTGCAAACCTCTTCAGGAAGCAGCTCGGCCATGAGAGATCAAGGGTGATGCCACAACTAGCCACATAGAGGGGCGCCAAGCTATTCCGGTACTACTCTTGCTCTGTCATGGCCGAGTGTGAAAGTCTGAATGGACTTTATAAAATTGTAGTTTTCTGGCAGCATAACCCGTCGAGAAAGACGTTTTTATATAAATTTACGATCACCACTAACAGCGAAACATCAGCATACTATCAAGCTATACACAAGGCACAGATCAGAACATATTTCCTGAAAATTACAGCAGAACCTCTTTTGAGCAGACACCAAAAAGAAAAAGTGGTCTCAAAAGACAGGTGTTCTCTCAGGAGAAGTCTTGAATAGCAGAAAGTGTCACCTGTCACCAAAGACCATCATTTAGGTGGCTTCAGCCACCTAAATGATGGTCTTTGGTGACAGGTGATCTCTCATAAGGGTGGTCGCTCAGACAGGTTCTGCTGTAGGTCTCGAACGATTATCAGTGTCGACCGAAGTCACTGTCTTACACTACAGCGCTGAACAGGATTTGTGACATGCAAGGTTTTCCGTATTGTATACAGGACGAGGAAACTTATTCGAGTTATAGGTCTTCTTGACAGAAGCTCTAAGCTTCTCTCTTGTGTTGTCAAAGAACCTCACTCCAAAGCTTCCTAGTCTTGTACATCGTCCGGAGGAAGCGGGAGTTCACACGTTCATCTCTCCCACAGTCAATAAAAGATCATCGGGCCGAGGTCGAATAGCCATTTCCATTGGTAACGCGTGCTCGTCTGTGATTTCGCAGTAAGCAAAGGTGTTCGGGCCGACATCGGCCGCAAAGGGCCTTTTGCTTACTGGGTTTGGAGCTAAAACTTGACGGCACAACTGACGCTGTTGGGTTTGAAATTATAGAACAAACATTTCTCGTCAAACTGCCCTTCTCCACATCCTTCTCCAAATAACATTTACCATACAAGGCACAGTTACGAATTCGACCACTTTAGTAGCACATGTGCAGGAAGTGCTAATTTTCGATTCTTACTACTCGTGTTAAAGAGGTGGTCGACTGTGTTTCGTAACGGTCATCCCATGCCTGTGAATAGTCAGTGCATTCAAGAACGCTCTGATTTTACAGCCAATTGTTGTCCTCTTTGCACTAGAATGATATCACAAAATAAAGAAAAAGAGAAAAAGAAACGTGAGAAAATGCATAACCCCTGCTGTAACTGACCGTAATCAACAAAAACAAAATCCGATTGTAAATAAACAAAAATATATTTTACAGATAAGCAACACAAAACCTCAAACCTTTTAACAACACAGAATTCCTACTGTCAGTGTCACTGATTGTAATTTTACCTGATAGCTTGACACACAACAGTTACTGCATAACCGGCTGAGCAAGTTTGCAAAGTTTACACACTTTGGAGGACCAGACAAGGAGGGGTAGATGTAGGAAACTGGGACATTCTTTCAGGTTTTACCGTGCACTGTTTTCGTTACAACACACAAGGCAAAGACAACGCCCAAAATACATGAGCATACATGCACGGTGCCCCCCCCCCCCCCCCCCCCCCAAAAAAAAAAAAAATAAAAAAAAAATTAAAGATAAATCAAAATCCAGGGTATATCATTTAACCCTTGTGCATCCTTCAACCTTTCCCCGAGTACAGCCAACTACAAATACACTACAGGGATATAATACGTACGCCTTTAACTGTTGACAGCTTTGTCCCATAACGGTCTAACTCATTCAAGGCGCCACGCATCAACGGCTGCGGAAGTGTTGTCTAGCATTGCCGTGAGAAAAGCTATACGACACTTTCGCAGCCATTGATGTGGGGTACCTTGAATGAGTTAACCATTTAGCCCTGGCACCCTACAGCAAGAGATGGATCGATACGGAGGAGAATTATCATGGTCAATTCATCTCCCGCGACTGTTACATCGTCGTTAAGTGACGCATGCCACCACCCTTGAACTATCATGGTCGAGCCATATCTTGCTGTGGTGTGTCGCGGGCAGCGGAATGAGTTAGAATGGCGCGAGAACTGACGTTCGACAGATGACAATGTGTTCGTTTCGCAGTCGGATGCGAAATTCGGCCGGTTCCGCATCAGACATATGGACACACACAATCATACAAACGACTTGCACGAACTGTTCTGTCTCGAACCCGCCTCGGATTCGAATCGTATTCTCATCGGATTCCTGCTAATGGAAAAGTAACTTCAATCGATACGAGTACGAAAATACGGCTACAAATGAGCTTTCGGTATACGTTTGTCTGTCGCGTTTATGATAAACGTTCTGCACCGGACAGATAATAACAAAATTACAAACAATTTCCTGTCAGTGTTAGGATAATCACAAGGGAATGTCAAACTTGACAGTGAATGCAGATTTGAGTATTTGCCTTCGGGTGACTGTCCAAACAGAAAAGATGACCAAACAAAATGAGGATATTCTCTTCATACCCCACCTCTTTCGTATTCTCTGCAAGAATTTGCACTGTCAACAGAGTTGGAACTAAGAATCGAATTACCTTGTTGCTATAACCCCATTGAATGCTATTGACGCATATCTAGTTTTTGAAACCTTTGTTCACTTAACCAGTTAGTCTCCAGACTCGAGTTTGCACTGCCGTGAACCTATAGGGAGTATGAACATCGCGCTATTCTACGCCGCAGAGCCGGGACGGTCGTCGAATCGCGCGTGTTGACAGCCATGGGTTTGGGGCTCGGTGGTCGCGATTTTATCCCGGCTGCATAAACATAGCAAAAGATACATACAGAATCTTATGACAGCGCCTGCTCTTAGACGCGTGTGAGCATATGCCACTCTTGTAGCTATCGACGTTTTGCCTGCGTTCTTTTCATCACCGCAACCCGATTAAATTACGTAAAAATAGCAACATGAAGGCAAATCGACTCAGAAATACACATAGCTTCTCACAAGCCCCCGCACTCTGTGCAGAACTCATGAAGATCTATGCCTCTTGGAGAGTTTTGTCTATGGTTCTAGGCGAACATTTCTAAATGGTGAATGCCATCCGTCTGATGTAAAAACAAGAATACATTTATCCTCGTGAAAGTGTGCGGTAACAGTGGAATAACTATTTCTTGATAGGTTCATTTGTCTCTGTGCACATCAGACGGAACAGAGAACCTTCTGCCGTACCATCTGACGTCAATTCCGCTGAAAGCCTTCAAGGCTGGCTCTCAGTTGTACAGCCCCCAACCCTCCACCAAATAACAGCCCTGTCCAATGCATGTAAGTATATAGTTTTAATTTGTAACCTGCTTTAAAATTTCGGAGTTCTCAAAAATGAAGCCGGCGTATATGTGTCTCAGCAGATTCAAGTATATTCCGTAGTGAACCCGACTCTGTTTTTACCAGAACGAAAGATAGGGGGAAAGTGTGTTCATTTATATGGTCAATGATGTACGGTTACTGAAAAACAAAAGAAACGGCGTGAGTTACTGCAAATCACAATAGCGCATCTCCCTCCCCCCTCCCCTACTCGGCCTGGAAATTTAAATTGTGTGAACTGAAAAAGCAAAACTTAGGCACAGATCATCATGGGTCACGGTCCTGTAATGACGGACTCCTGAGGATCTATGCCTTTTTCCATCTGTAGAAAGGGCCACTATCACACTGCCCTAGATGCACTCACTGATACGCACCTCCTGTCTGAAATATACATAGATCCTCATGGCGCCCGCAGATGCGAAAGCTAATGAGAATCATGCCTCTTGCCTGCCTCTATCATTCAAAATGATTAGGCATTTCGGAGTCTGAAGAAACGGCATGGTTACAAATTGGTCTCAGCAAGTGGCATAGATCATCATGAGCCCCCGCGACTGCGGGGCCTCATGAGGATCTATGCCTCTTGCAGATGTGTAATTTTACGTTTTCATCGGCAGTGAAGGGGTTTAAACTTTTGACTGCTAATGACGATACAGTTCGACAAAGAAGACGCGCAGTTAGGAGTTTAAAAACGAAAATTTAATAAGCTGTGTAGTAATTGTACTTTCTAAGCCTGTTTCTTTATTTTATTTTCAAAAGTGGCATTGTGCTACTTATCTATCTTCGTAATTCTGAATTTGGTTGTCAAATCTATTAAAATGTTGTGGGACTTTCGTTAGAGAACTAACTGCGAAACACATAAAACCGCAACAGAACTGACGATACAGGTAGTCGTACTAATGAAAACACGCCAGCTTGGTTGGGCCATCATCTAAGGTCAAGATCACTGCAAAGTAAATGTCACAGTGAGAAGAGACTGTCAGAATGAGCTATGAAGGGAGGGGACGCTCCACACAGTAATGTTTGCTTATCTAGTGCATGGTGAAAGTGCCCCCTCACAAGATTTGCTGTCGTGGTACACAGGCTTTGCTGATATTTGCAGTTCGCCCACATTCCGCATACCCGACTCTCGTCTCAAACACAATAACAATGGCTTAGCAGGCAAAAACAGTTTTGTAAAATATTATAGCGTTTATCCCGGATGTATCTATACTGACGAGCAAAAGAAATGCGATATCGTCCTTCGAATC
The DNA here is from genome assembly GCA_036245525.1 of Semisulcospira habei. Taxonomy (NCBI): domain Eukaryota; kingdom Metazoa; phylum Mollusca; class Gastropoda; family Semisulcospiridae; genus Semisulcospira; species Semisulcospira habei. Next base: position 69,686,830 of record BTPG01000007.1, read on the forward strand.
ATCGGAAACACGTTAGTGTTTCCGATGATTCGAAGGATGTCGCAAATCCCTTTGCTCGTCAAGACATGTCTAAGCCGTATCCCTCACACTGTTCTAATCTGTTGGCAATAGACAATGCTGATATTGCGCGTGCTACTCCTGTGTATGCTATCGTACAATTACGAAAATATATCTTTCCTGGAACTACTGAATATAAAACGTGCAGAGGCGGACATTAGTTGCAATAGGACACACGGACATTCAAACTGCGTTTGTCGAGACATCGACTTGGTATTTTTCAAGTGGAAATCCTTTGTGACGTTGTATCATTTCTCAAGATATAATCTTTACGGCGTACAGTGGAAAGATATCCTTTTTGAAGGAAGGGTGAAAACCTAAAGGAAGAACGTAACCACGCCAACCTGTTTACTTTAACCCCTCCGGTGCAAGTGGTCGCAGGCTTTGTTGAACTCTTTGTTAATTCAACACCAGAGTCCCAGCTGTCCAAGACGTGGTGTCAGCAAGAGACATAGATCCTCATGAGTCCCCGCAACTGCGGGGGCTCATGAGTATCTCGGTCTCTTGCATTTGGATTGTGTTCAGTTTTTCTCGGCAGTGAAGGGGTTAAAACTGCTATGTCTCTTGCATTAGAATCGTGTTCATTTTACCTCGGCAGTGAAGGTGTCAAAAGCGCAACCTGCTTTCAACAAGAAATTGTACTTGACGCGTCACGGTGAACAATTTTAAATGAAAGCGCCGATCCTTCTGCATTCAACGCTGAAGTCTTTTCTAAATCCTTAAAAATGTGAACATGATACTCTGGAAGAAAGGTGATATGTTTACTGCACTCGAGTGGTGTCGGCAAGTTGGAATGACATCCACTGACCCGCCTCCCTCCCCGACCTCCGACCCCCCACCCCCTACCCAGGCCCCCTCCCCTCCCCCTCCCCTTCCCCTACTCACTCACATTTTATCGATATGGAACCGGTTTTGCTACACCCTCCATTCAGTCGCTCCTTTCGGCCCCTCTCTAACACAACAGGCATAGATTCTCATGGGCCACTTCAGGGTTCTCATAAACATCTATACCCCGTGCAGACAGAAAGTGCACATGAAATTCTACGCTTCTTGCACGTACTCCTACAACTCCGACCTTAAATCACAATTTGCCAGAAATGGCAGGTCTTACATTGCCAGTGTTCACTGAATTTGTTACACGCTTCAGAGAATTTGTCACTTTATGAGAAATTACATGAGGGTGTAAAGTCTGAAGAATTTAAGGCTTTAACTCTTTCGAGACGTGCTGCATCCGGATGCGGCACGTCTCGAAAGAGTTAGGAAATATGATAATAGTTGGGGTTTCGTTTGCGACGAACGACTCCCAACAACGAACAACAGCAAAGTCACGGCGGATAATCAGTTTGGATTATTATAAGCATAGTCAACACGCCAAACATCTCCACGAGGCATAGATCTTCATTAGCCCTCCGGGCTGATGAGGATTTATGTCTCTTGGAGATGTTGGGAGTGTTGTCTATGCTAATGTTAGGTGCTATCGCTATCGTTCGTTGTTGAGAGTCGTTCGTCTCAAACGAAACCCCATTAATGCAGACAGACCGGTGTAAACAAAACTGAAGTATTTAATGCTTCAGAAGATATTAAAATGTAGACAGACCAGCGATACAGGAATTCACAGGTATGTTGGAAAGTGTGGCTATTGGATCGGCCGACAGAGACGGATAGGGCTGGAGAATGAGTACTTTTATTTTATTTAAATCGCTAACTAAGAGGTAGCAAATCAGTCGAGATGGACTAAAAGTGTAGGATAGCTCAAGTGTAAGATCGAGAGTGCCGGATTCTGGTCTGAAAAAGTTCGCACAGAAAATGGGCTTGAAAATTAGTCCCAAGCGCCTTGTCTTTGAAAGCACCTTCATGAAGGGGACACACACACACGCACACGCACACGCACACACACACAAAAAAAAAAAAAAAAAAAAAAAAAACCCAGACGCATCGCATCCGGGTACGCGGGCTTTATTTCTGCCATCAGCATGCGGCACAACTCGAATGAGTTAATCTCAGAACGTTCGACGATTTGTTCTGAACATCTGTTTAGCTGCGTGTTTCTAAGTGAATCTACACCTCTGTTTCTAATATCTAAAAACTTTCAGTTTAATGTTATACCGTCTTAAGTCAGTCTGGCTGCCCGCTTGTCCGTCTCGCAAGTCGACTACGCCAAGGAGTTATGTGCCCCTTACCGGCTGTCGGAGTTGGGCTGGGGCACAAAACTCGTGGATTCCCTCGCCATGTGGTCCGTTTGGTTAACGGAGACCTTACTGTAGATTTGTCTGTCTGTCCCGGCGTCTACGATTAGTTCTGTCTATTCGTTTAACACATTCTGACCCAGGACCGAAATCCAACTTTTGAAGTTGCCCTTAACTGTATTTCACTTCTGGAGACAGATCGAGCGTAACAGCTCAAGGGTGGTGCCAGAATAGCTTGGCGCCTATGGGCGCCAAGCTATTCTGGCAAAAGTGACCCTTGACCTATCACGTTCGCCGCCGTGAGATGGCCTTAGTCGCCTGCTCGACGTTTAACCCCAATAACTAACTAACCAACCTGTCACGTTCGACCCCTGTCTTGCTGCGGTGACGTGTGTCAGGGCTGAATGAGTTCAGTAACAGATAGACGATATCAGGAGAAATATTTTTGGGACCTTCCGTTATAGACCCGTTGGGTCCAAACTCACGTATCACCACACACGCATCTATTTACAAATGTAATTGTTGTTCTCCTATTAACTCATTCAAGGCGCCAAGCATAATACCTGCGGAAGTGTCCCTGCCTTTGCATGCGGCGCCGGTATTCACTATTGATGCGGAGCGACTTGAATGCGTTATTAATAGTTCAGCATAATTATTTGTGTCACTGTGACCGGAGCCACGGAGAACCGTGAATAGCAGAGATCAGCACATTATCTCTTTGTCATATATCTTCTTTTTTCTACAAGTATATATCATTCTGCCTACTCGCGTTTCTAGCATGTCTGTGTCATTGTGCCCCAAACGGTAACCCCGTCCAGAGACTACGCTAAAGCAAATTTGTAGGGCTTTCATGGCTTGACGTCAAGCACCATACAAGCGACAAGTTTGCAAATTGAAATTGCATGTCCCGATTAACCTTTTCCTGACAGTGGACGTAGACTGTGTTTCTGAATACTTCATTAATACAACGCCAAAGAGCCACAGCCGTCCAAAAAAAAAAAAACATAGATGCAAAGAGGTTTCAGCAAGAGGCATAGATCCTCATGAGCCCCCGCGAAGCGGGGGCTCATGAGGATCTATACCTCTTGCAGTGTGGTGGTCTTCAATTTTTCTCGGCAGCGAAGGGGTTAAAACACGCAAAACACAGAGCGTACTATACCGTCCTTCCGTCAAACCTTAAACGTGCAAAAGGCATAGACCCTCATGGGCCCTTGCAATCATTGATGCTCATGAGGCTTGATGCCTCTTGCTCCAACAAACCGGCGAACTGTGCATCCACATTTTGAGGGAGTCATACAGAACACAGTTCTAAAACAAGGAGTCTTCTCTCCGCATGTGGCTCACGAGAATCCTTGAATCTTGCTGTCAGAAATCGGAAAATGGTCTTCTTCAATCTGAGGGACTCGCACGGGGTTCGAGTCCATGATTAAATTGTGATAAGGCAGACAAATCCAAGGTATTGTAGGTTATAATAAAAGCCAAGGTCTCGATCGCGTTGATAAAAGTGTTAGCAAACACGAAACAGGAGTCTTTTGCGTGGGTGGGCTTAGTCCTGCGCCAGCCACTAAGCCAGGTCCTCCGATATAGCGGAGCACCTGGCTTAGTGGCTGGCGCAGGACTGAGCTTACTCCTGCAGATGGGCCCTGAGCCAAAGTGGACATAGTTTTTGAACATTGAAAAATTGAATTAGCATTCTTCCCGGGCCTTTCGTTGCTGGGATAAACAGAAATACACAATGTCTTGTAATCAATTTTTAATGCAGCCCAAAATACTTCACCACTATCTTCAACTGCACAATCCTACACTATTTACAGAAGGGGGGGGGGGGGAGAAAATACATGACAAAATTAACCCCTTCACTGCAAATGCTCAGACTGTTTTTCTACAACCTTTGTTAATTTAACGACACACAGCCCCAACCGTGGAACAGTACAGTTGTTCCAGCAAAAGACATAAGCGTCTGCAATCCCACACTCAAAAAGGTGGTTTGCTGAGTAAAAAAAAATTATAAAAAAAAAAACATTAAAAAAATTAAATAAAAATTTCTGACCTTGTAACATACACTGAACACACACCAAAAAAAAACCACGGTGAACACAATCGGCAAGTGTCCTCAAAAAAGGCTGGCAGGCCTACAGTTTCACATAAAGTGCTTAAACCCATACACAGTTTACACAAGGTTTATAGTGACACGCAGTTTTAAACACGACCTGTTACAGGTCTTTGTGGCTGCGCATGAACTGTTTAAAAGCACACAAACACAGCAGGTTGTCTCCACGCGAAGCACAAGCACTCTTAAAACACGAGCTGAGCAGGTTCTGCCAAACTGCTGCACACGCAAAGCAACTATAGTCGGACTAAATTCGGTGTATTAACCCATTCACTGCACGCAGAACACACAATTCAGCTGCAAGAGGCATAGATCCTCATGAGCCCCCGCAGTTGCGGGGGCTCATGAGGATCTATGCCTCTTGCTGACGCCTCTTTGTATCCATGTTCTTGCGACGGCTGGGGCTCTTCGGCGTTGAATTAATGAAGTCTGCAAAAACAGACTCTGCGTCAACTGGCAGCGGAAGGGTTAACCTATTCACTGCTGCTGGCGTTACCGATCTCTCACCCACAGGGTCAAAAGTTCACATTTAGTACAATCATCTAAATCTCTAGAAATTGTGTATGGACAAGAACTGGATAGCTCTACATTTTCTTTGTATATCAATACAAAGGTATAAACAGATGAATCGATTACTGTATTGTTCAAGGCAAATCTTGATGGGATCGGCGCAATGTTATCATTATCTGGCATAAGCCAATACATCCATTATTGAAAAAAAAAACGAGATTTTCATTGTTAAGGACGAAAATCTCGCTTTTCTGAAGAAAAAAAACCGGACATGTTCTCTTTGTCCGCATAACAGCAAAATGTTAGTCCAAAACTATTATTATCCCAGTTCGCTCAAGGCGATCGGGCTGAAGTCGGCCGCAGTGGGCCCGCGCACAGTCGTGCGCGGGCCCACTGCGGCCGATTTCGGTCCGATGGCTTTTGCATACTAGGCCCTCCTCGTCCGTGGTGGCGTTAGAGATGACAGCACCTACCCCTTTTAAATCTGCGTATTTTACATATCGGCCGCTATGATATCTGGAACTGAGAGGAATAGCCAGTGCCCCAGGTGGGCCTTGGCTTGTTCTACACTTTTTTCTTTTGCCTTCAGCAAAGGTGCGTCATTTACCTTGGCATAATGTGCCCTGTCACCTCCACTAGAAAGAATCACCAGAGTCAATACGTACCTTTCAAACTGAAAAGACCGCCCGAAAATAAGCCACGGTGACTCAGGCCTGGGTGCAAGTGGGGTTAGACGAACTACAAGTAAACGAATGGATACGAGGATTTTGTTCTTTCGTATTTGTTGTCTGTTAAAAAAAAATCGTGGATCAGCAATCTGTAAAACCCTTCCGCACGAGAAAAACATATTGTAGAAAACAATAGCATATCCTTAACTGCCTCCGCGACCGAATCTTTAGCAGTGTTGTATTTTTTAACTCTGGCAGTGAAGACGCTCAAGTTTCGGCATCTGCATAATCACAGTATTAATGCTTTCCTTCCTTTCGGACTGACAAAACACTAAATAAACGTACTCAAACTATTTTTTTTTTTAATCAACCGACGATTCAAAACAAGAATGGTCATATTGAAGATAACATTCGGGTTTGTTGTGGCTATTTCAAGAGTATTAATAATAAGGTTATAAGTGGGCAGATGTTCACATCTGCACGGGACATAGACGACCCCGCCCTCCACGAGTCGCCTGCTGCCTTGCAGGCCTGGCCGCTTGGCTGCGGAAAGGCTAAGGGAGGAAACCCCTGACATCAAAGCCCCCGTGTCTCCGGGGAAGGCTTTTGAGCCAGAGACTAGGACAAGGACAGTCTGATATAAAACCTACGACCCGAGGACCTCGATGCCATCGTCCCAGCTTGCTAGGCCATGGCAGATGAACCAAGGGTTTAAAGGGTGGGGCCAGTACTGCGCACACTGCACTCCACCAAAAAGCTCCACCGCGCAGGCTTTAGGAAACGTCCACGGACCATGAATAATAAGGTCTGTTTCACAGTGTAGAGAGACCTCATACAAAACATGTGCAATATATACCGCCTGTCGTTTCAGAACCGCTTATGAAAATGTCTCAAAAATTATAAAATAGACACACGTCATACATCACAATGTATAGGTCTTTATGAACCCCCGCTATTGTGGGGTCTCGAGATGAAGATCTATGCCTCTTGTTGAGCTTTTTTCATCACTGCTCTTTACGACGAGGGCGGGAAGAGGGGGGATGGGGGGGGGGTGCTCTTTTCGTATAATGGACAAGAAAAACACCAGCCAGTTTCACTTTCTTTTGAAAACGTCCGGTACAGTAAAGTGTGAGTTACGACTACACTTGAAATGAGAGAGGCGCCACCTTTAGTCAACAAACACCAGAAGCAGTTCACTTCAGCTTGGAGGTTACTGGGATACCGGAAAAAAAATGTATTTTGCACGTCTGCACAGTGGGCCACTCAGACTTGCCCTGTAGGCAACTTCAAATTCAAAAAAGCGGTGCGCACCTCGGCCGAAAATTAATCCCTTCACTCCCGAGAAAGGGTAAACACCACCCAGCTGCAAGAGGTGCTGTGCAGTGGGGGCTCATGTGGATCTGTGCATCTTGCTCACCCTATTCTGTAAGTGTGTGCTTCGGACTGTCGGAAACTTGAAGTTCTAAAAGCGGTGCCTTCTAACTTGAAAATTAATCCCTTCACTCTGTAGGGAACTAGAAGTTCAAAACAGGGGTTCGCACAATACGAAAATCAATCCCTTCGCTCCCTAGGTAAGCTAAACACCACCCATCTGCAAGAGGTGCGGTGATGTAGGGGCTTATAGGGATCTATGCGCCTTCCTAACCCTATTTTGTACCTGTGTTCCTTGGGCGCATGTTTACATTGACAGTGACTTCAGCAAGACGACTCTTCTGAAATCATTGTTAATTCAACGTCAAAGACTGATCCCCAGCCGTTAAAGGAACAGAACACATAGAAGTTTCAGCAAGAGGCATAGATCCTCATGAGCCCCCGCGAATGAGGATCTACGACTCTTGCAGTTGGATCGTGCTCACTATTTCCCGGTAGTGAACAGGTTAACTGTCTGAAATTTATAGACTTCCGACCCAACAATAAATACGTAAATTTCGCGATGCGCATGAGTATCAAACAGAACTCGACGTATATCGTCAACTCAGACGTTACTTCCGGCCCAGCGTCCATTCCAGAATCGCAATCCTTAACTGTGCTTTTATAGCCTATAACAGAGAAATAAAACCGGTATAAATGATAAAGGCACAACCTTACTCAATCTCCACACTATTAAGGATCATTGCTTTCAGTCGTTCGCCGCTATCTGCCACGCTGTTTTATCGTCCATGGCCGGTTTACGTAGATAGTTGTATATACAAGGCACAACCTTACTCAATCTGCACACTATTAAGGATCATAGCCTTCAGTCGTTCGCCGCTATCTGCCACGCTGTTTTATCGACAGGTTTACGTCGATGGTTGTATACACAAAGTCTTGCCTTCGAAAATTAACGGAGAAACTCACAGGCGTATGGAAACCGATTTTTCTTCTCGTAAAAGAGAGAGTTTTTTTTCCTCTACAATGATTAATTGGTGAATGCTGGTTTGTGATTTTGGAACTTACGGCTCCGTGTGCTGGTCTGTGATTTTGGACCCTACGGCCGTAAGGTCCAAAATTACAGACCAGCACACATTCAATTTATGACCTCTGAGACAAAACATCGTTATCCAAAGAACTGTTTTCCCTCTTTCAGTAGCTGCTGCATGCTAAATGTGTTGAAATGCAAATTTAAAAGCTGCTTTCCATGTGTCTTCAAAGGTTAGCATAAGGAAAGTTTTCGGCCTTTGTACACAGGCTGTGGCGTGGATCTGGAAGGCGGGTGGGGAGGTGGGGGGTGGCGGGGTGGTGGGGGTTGGGTGAGTCAGGAGCCTACAAATACATCAAAATGCTGTATCAAGAAAACTTTCTTTCTTTTTTGCATTTTAGAAACACAACTTTCTCCTCCCCCTCCCTCCCCCCTCTTCGCCCCCCCCCCCCTCCCACCCCCCCCTCCCCCCTTTCAATCTTTCGGCCAATGGAAAGTAAAGGTCTGTCCTCTGGGCGCATTCTCATGTCTCAAGGTTAAATGGCTCAGACATCAGAATGGATCCCCACCTCCACCCAGTCTCCTTTTCCCGGGAGGTAACTGATCCGCCCCTATCGGTGAAAACCTCTTTCTGGACCCCAAAGAATGCGGCTTTGGGCATATACCTGGAGTTCTATGACAATACATGGATTTGTATTGTTATGATAATTATAATAATAAAATAATAATAATGATGATTTCTATGGCGCCTAACCTCAGGTAGAGCTCCAGGCGCCTTACAAATTTCAAAAATACAATTACAAAAACTGTACACAATATTAGACAAACACACACACACACACACACACACACACACACACACACACACACACACACACACACACACACACACACACACACACACACACACATTCCAGGCACCGCAGTAAAACTACAACAGAATCCTCAGCAGTCAATGATTAATCAGTGGGGTAATGGAGATGGAAAAGGTCTGTTTTTAGCGTAGATTTAAAAACGTCTTTTGAAGCACTGTGGCGGACATGGGAGGGGAGTTCGTTCCAGTACAGCGGCCCAAGATATGAAAAGGACCGCTGGCCAAAAGACTTGGTACGGACAAAAGGTACACGCAAAATGCGGCTGTCAGCAGAGGATCTGAGTTGTCTTGAGCGAGTGTACAGCTGCAGGAGAGAGGACCGACACAAGGGGCTTGATGTGGAAATGCAGCTGAAGCAGACAGAAGAAAGTTTATACTGAATTCTTGCAGCCACAGGGAGCCAGTGGAGGGATTTAATTACAGGTGTAATATGATCAGTTTTGAGCTTTTTGGTGACGAGCCTCGCAGCAGAATTCTGAACTTTTTGAAGCCTGTCAATCTGATATTTGGAACAACCTGCATATAGTGAATTACAATAGTCCAGCTTGGAAAGAACAAATGCACAGATGAGGGTTTTTGTGGCTTCGATGGTCAAATAGTGTCTGATAGAAGAAATGCGACGGAGCTCCATGTAGGCTGTGTGACAGGTGTTGACAATCTGTTGGTTCATGGACAGTATTCCGTCCAGGGTTATTCCAAGATTCTTGGCGTTGTGTGAGAAATTGATGATGCTGGTTCCTATGGCCATGGACGTGGGGAGAGAAAGTGAACTGGTCAATCTGGGGGGTTTGATTATAAGAGACTCAGTTTTATCATCATTAAGTTGAAGTTTGTTTGATGACATCCACTCTTTGACATCACAGATACAGTTCTGAAGGCTTAGGATGGCGCTAGGGACTTGGTCGGGAGTAGCGTGTTTGTACAGTTGGGAGTCATCGGCAAAGCCATGGTGGGAAACCGAGAATCTCTCAATTACACTGGAAAGAGGCTGGATGTATAGAATGAAGAGAATGGGGGATAGGACTGAGCCCTGGGGGACCCCAAAGCGCAGTAGAGAAGGACTCGACCGGTAGTGGTTAATGACAACAGTCTGGTGACGATCAGTCAAGTAAGATCTGAACCAGGACAGGACACTACCGGTGATGCCAAAAGTGGAATGAAGTCGGTGCAGAAGGATCTTATGGTCTGTTGTATCGAAGGCGGCTGTCAGATCGAGCAAGGCTAGAACAGAGACATGTCCATCATCAATTGTCCTAAGCATGTCATTCACAATCTTGACGCTAGCAGTCTCAGTGGAATGCCCGGGCCGATACCCTGACTGGCAAAAAGGAAGAAGACTGTGAGCATTCACATGGTCAAGGAGCTGGGAGAGAACAATCCTTTCAATGAGCTTGGATAGGAAGGGCAGATTTGAGACAGGCCTGAAGTTTTTCAGATTTTCAGGGTCAAGACTGGGCTTTTTAAGCAGGGGTTTGACGATGGCTGATTTGTAAACAGCAGGGAAAATACCAGAGGACAAAGAGTCATTGACCAGGGAAGTTTTAGTAGGGAGGACTATGTCAATACAATCAAAGAGAAGTTGGGTAGGAATGGGAAATAGGTCACACGTCTTTGCAGCGCACTTTGTCATGATCTTACGAACATCATCTTCGGACAAACTCTTGAAGGTATCGAAGACTTGTCCAGCAAATGGCACATCATGACTGTGAGGTGTAACCGATGACTGGGAGTCCAGATTGCCTCGAATAGACTCTACTTTCTGAGTGAAAAACTCACAGAACTTCTCAGGTAACTCAATGGGAGGAACAGATTTTGGCAGAGGAGACAGTCTTTTTTGCTAGAAGTTTGCATGTGAAGTTGAACAGCTGTTTGTTTGACGTGCATTCCAAAATGTTCATACTAATGAAAGCCGTTTTTGCATTCAGCACTAGTTTAGTGATTAACTTTTTCGCTGCCTAGAAGATCTGCTTGTGGACCGTCAGACCTGACTTCAACCAAAGTCTTTCCGCTTGTCGGCGTTCCTTTTTTGGCGGCACGAAGCTGCTCACTGGCATCATTAGACCATGGGGACGACTTACGGGATGAGGATCTGCGTTTTGACAGTGGAGCATGACTGTCTAGGACCAACTTCAGACACGCATCGAACTGGTCAACAGTGGGATGGGACAGGTCAGACAAGAGACCCTGCAGGTCTGCCTTAAAGGCCACTTTGTCCATGGTTCTGATATTGCGGGACTCCACGAACGTTGTCTGCAGGTGGGGGACAGAGACGTTCAGATGAGTGATCACACAGTAGTGGTCCGACTCAATGGCATGTGACACATGGGTGGACTGCAGGAGGCCATCATCTTCTCGAAAAAGCACCCAGTCCAGAATGTGCCCGTGATAGTGAGCGGGGACTGTAACTGATTGAGACAGACTGAATATGTCGAGAATATCAATTGCTTTCTTTGTGCTTGGACTGGATGCTGAGTCAAAATGGAGATTGAAGTCTCCAAGTAAGATCAGGTCTCATTTCAAAGAGTTAGCATGTTCCAAAAATTCAGTAAGTTTATTCTTCCGGCTTGGTGATGGGCGGTAAATCGTGAAGACATGAATGGTTTTAGAAGGAAGGGCAAGAGTGGTGTGGACCAACTCAAAACTGGAGTGGGCAAACTGGAAAGAAGACGTAGTGGCTGTGAAGGACTTTGCTGTATAGCCGGGCGGGGCAAGGTCCATACATTTCGCTTCATCACCATTGTGTTTCAGCCATGTCTCCGTGATAAAAAAATATGTCAATCTCGTGATCAGCTATGAAACTGTTAATTTGTGCTCTTTTCTCAGGCGTGGAGAGAGAGCGGGCATTAAAAACAGCAGCACAGAGATCACTTCTCTTTTGGGGGGAATAATCGGGGCTTGTAGAAATGTCAGTGGAAACACGGATGAGGTTACTTATGTCAAGAGATCTGTGGGCCCGTAGACTTTGTCGCCTAACAGACAATGGGTGTCCAACAGCTGTCACATACAGGGTGTCCAACTGCTGTCACATACATTAACACGGCAACAGACTTGTGATGATTCTCAAAACGCTTTTGATGTTTGTTGAAAAGTTTGGAAAGGTTTGGTTTTGTTCACACAGTTGCATAGCGCGGTAGCAAAACTCATTTTCTTTAACATTAAACTCAAAATCCCAGGTCGCAAGTTGGAAGCACATGTCAGCATGTTTTAATAACTTTTCTTTATTTTTTATTAGCATTACTTGTATTTCATTCGTGTCCATTCGTGTGTTGAGAGATACATAGTGGCTCTCGTATTATGCCAGGTCAGCGGTTAAGTTCTGTATACCTAGATACACATATTCTTATCTTTCAGCTTTCGTTTTCCTCACACATGTTGTACGGTAGGCAGCAACAATCATAACCTTTAGCCCATTGGCCGTCGGTTGCGGGTTTTGTCGCGATGATTCCGGCAGAAATCATCGCGACAAAAACCGCTACCGACAGCAAAACGGTTAACCTTGAACTCTAAATCCAAGGTCAAACGTTCGGAGCATGTCAGCATTTTATTTTTTTTTAACATGTTTGAATTACCAATACATGTATCCCATTGATTCCCGTTCGTGTGTCTAGTGGTTCTTGTATTAGCCTAGGCCAACGGTTAAGTGCCGAATACATAGGCGCAAACACTCGTATCTTTCAGGTTTTTTTTTTTTTTTACAGCACCAAATGGCACTAGATGCTTGTCTGTAATTTTGGATCTTACGGCGTCAGCCGTAAGATTCAAAATCACAGACCAGCACACATCGAGACCTAGATTAAAAAAATTAACGTAGACTAATAATGATATTCGACCGAGAATTAAATAAAAATACAGCTAGAAGTATCCCAGCAAACTTGATAGAGATTGGGACCTAGTCTTTTTAGTGCTGAGCTACAGGAAAAGCTTCAATCCTTCTGCAAATGTGTGCGGGTCTGACATTTTGGACCTTACGGCATTGAGCCGTAAGGTCCAAAATCACAGACCCGCGCTCAAGCCGTGAGTCACGTCTTTTCAAACAGACGTTTCCCATCTTTTCATTCGGGCGCATTTAATTGAGGCAACCTTTTTGAGGTCGAAATTGTAACCCTTTGGCTGTCGGTAGCCCTTTTTGTCGCGATGATTCCTGAATGGAATCATCGCGGCAAAAAGCGCTACCGACAGCCAAAGTGTTAATTTCTTGCAAGAATGTTTCGAGAAAGAAAAAGTAAGCCTCTCCCATTTCACTCATTCAGAAGTACCCAGGCATGTCGACCCTTAAAGGAGAATGGTCGTTAGTATTGCCTGTCGTGAAATAGTGGGGGTGGAACCTGCTTTAGAAGGTAATGATACAAATGATAGTGTGTCCATATTTATCAGTCTAAAGTCTAAGAGAGCTCTACAGGAGGAGGAGGGAAGACAGATGTTATACGTTACGTTACGATAATAAAAGCGGTTGGTCTACCACAATGGTGTTGAGTGGTGCTTTTTTATTTATTTATTTTTTTTTTTTATCATATAGGATTTGACTTTAAATGTTATCTACGACATGACTTGCATTATACCCCGAAGCGCCTACCGTGCTAACCCCTTCACCGATGAGAAAAGGATAACATAAGCCAAGCGCAAGAGGCATAGATCCTCATGAGCCCCCACGAATGCGGGGGCTCATGAGGATATATGCCTCGTGCTGAAACCAGTGTGTGCCCATGTTTCATGGACTTTTTAAACGTTTGGTCGTTGAATATAGAAAGAATTCAGAAACAAAAATGTGCGTGCAGTGGCATGGAAGGGGTTAATAGCTGGTGAAATCGTTCGTATCAGTAAAGCACAGACAATATTCAAACATGAATAGAAACTAGTCAGCAGTAATGGAAGCGGCAAAACCCCACAAACGCGCAACGGAATACAAATGTGGAATTCGGAGGGCAGGGCGGTAAAACTGTGGAGCAAAATTTCAAATACTGGAGTGTGTTGGGGAGGGGGTGGAGGGGAGGGGGTCTTCAGGACTGTGAAGCACTCCGTGAGTGCTGGCCTGTGATTTTGGACCTCACGGCTGTCAAGCCGTAAGGTCCAAAATCACAGACCAGCACATACACACTAAACCAAAAACCGGCGACCCTTTTTAAGACGCTTGAACGCTTACGCCAGTCTGCTTACTTAGAAAAACCGGACTGTCCAGCTTACTGACTTTATGAACTGGCCTCCCCTGTAGCTGAAATTATTATGGATGTTCTGCACCGCATCACCTTTAGCTAAGTCTATTTTCTGTCTGTCTCTCTTAAAAATGACAGGCCTTCCTTAAACACCTTCATCTTCTTCTGCTGTTTTTCTCTGTACACACATATTAACCCACAAAATAAAAAACCACACTATCCAATCCACAACCCTCCCCCCACCTTTTCAATCCAACATCTATAATACCCCCATCCTCTCTATTCCCCACTCTTCCTCAATAACCCCTCAACTACAATTCCCTCACCCTCCCCCCAAACAATCCCAAACCTTTATCCCCTATAAACACCCCCTCCCCCCTCCCTCCAACCCACAAACAACCCCCCCACACACACACCCACCACCAACCACCCCCCCACCCACCACCACACCCCCCCAACCCCCCCCCCCTCACCCCCCCACACCACATCTCCCAACACCCCAACCCCCACCCCCCCCCCCCACACCCCACCCACCCCCCCAACACCCCAACCCCCCACACCTAACACTCTCCCACCCCACCCCAACCAAACACCCACCCCCACCCAACCCCCACCCACACACCCCACCCCCCCCCAACCACAACCCACACCACCCAACACCACCCCACACCCCCCCACCCCACCCACCCCCAACACCACCCCACCCACACCCCAACCCCCACCCCACCACCCCACCAACACCCCAACCACCCCACACCCAACCCCCACAACCCACCCCACACCACCCCCACACCCACCCCACCCCAACCACCACACCCCACCACAACCACCCAACCACCCCAACACCCCCACCCACCACACCCACCCCCCCCACACCCACCACAACAACACCCCCCCACCCACACCCCACCAACCACCCACAACCCCCCACACCACACCCCCCACACCACCCCCACACACCCCACCACCAACCACCCAACAACCCACCCCCCACCCACAACCCACCACCCCACCACCCCCCCACCCACCAACACCCCACCACACCCCCAACCCACCCACACCCCCAACCAACCCCACCAACCCAACACCCCACACCCACCCCCCACCCCCACACCCCACCCCCCCACCCCCACCACACACCCACACAACCAACCACCCCCACCCCACACACCACACCACCAACCCCCCCCACACCACCCCACCCCACACCCCCACCACCCACCACCCACCCCAACCACCCCCCACCAACCACCCACCCCCCCCCCACCCACCACAACCCACCCCACCAAACACCCACCCCACCCCACACCCCACCCACCACAACACCCACCACCCAACCCACCCACCAACACCACACCAACCCCCCACCCCCCCAACACCACACCCCCACACCCCCACCACAAACCCACCACCACCCACACCCACCCACCACCCCCCACACCAACCCACCCCCCCCCACACCCCACCCACCCACACCACCACACACCCACACCCACACCACCCAACACCCACCCACACAACCCAACCACCCACCACCCCCACCACAACCCACCCCCACCCACACCACACACCACCCACCCACCCACCCCCCCCCAACACCCACACCCCCACCACCCACACCCAACCCCACACCCACCAACACCACCAACCCCACCCACCCACCCCCACCCCACCACACCCCCCACCACCACCACCCCACCACACCCACCCCAACACCCCACCACCCCCCACCACCCACCAACCCCCCACCCCAACCCCCACCCCCACCACAACCCCCACCCCACCCCACCCCCACCCCCAACACCCCCCACCCCACCCACCCACCAACCACACCCCCCAACACCCCACCCACCCACCACCACCCACACCCACCACCCAACACCCCCCCCCAACCCACCACCCCACCACCCCAACCCACCACCCCACAACCCACCCACCCCACCAACCCCACCACACCCCCACCCACCCCACAACCCCCCAACCACCCCCCCCCACCCCACACCACCCCACCCCCACACCCCCACCCCCAACCACCACACCAAACCACACCACACCACAACCCACACCCCACCCACCACCCACCACCACCCCCCCAACCACCCACCCACAACCCAACCCCCCCACCCCCCCCACCACACCCACACAACCCCACCCACACCACCCCACCCAACACACCACCCCCACCCCCACCCCACACCACCCCCACACCACCCACACCCCACCACAACACCACACCCCCCACACCCCCACACCCACAACCCACCCCACCCCCCCACCACACCCACCCCACACCACCCACACCCCAACACACCCCCCCCAACCCACCACACCCCACCCCCACCCCCCCCACCACCCACCCCCACAACCACCCCCCACCCACACCCCCCCCACACCCACCCAACCCACCCCACACACCCCACCCCACACCCCACACCCACCACACCACCACCCCACACCCCCCACACCACCCCACCACCCCACACCCCCCACCCAACACACCCAACCCCCACCACACCACAACCACCCACCACCCCCCCCCCCCCCCCCCCCCCCCACCCCCAACCCTCCCCCCCCCACCCCCCCACCCACCCCCCCCCCCCCACCCACCCCCCCACGCCCCACCTCCCACCCCCACCTCCCCCACCACACACACCCACCCCCCCACCCACACCCCTCACCCACACCCCCACCACCACACCCACCACACCCTACCACCCCAACCACCACCACACCCACCCCTACCCCCCCCCCCCCCACCCACACTCCACCCCCCCCCCCACCCCCCCCCCACAACCCCCCCCCACACCCTCACCCCCCACACCCCCACCCCACCCACCCCACACCCAAACCCCACACCCAACACCCCACCCATCCACCCACCACCACCCCACCCCTCCTCCACCCCCCTCACCCCAACCCCCCCCAATACCCACACCCCCCCCTCCCACACCCCCCCCCCCCCCCCCCCCTCACCCACCCCCCACACCCCACCCCCCACAAACCCCCCCCACCACAACCCCACCAAACCCCCACCCCCCCCCACCACACCCCCCACCCCCTCCTCCCCCTTAGCTCACCCCATCCCCCCCCCCCCCCCCCACCCCCCTCCCCCCCCCCTATACCACCAACCCCCCCCTCACCCCCCCTCCCCCACCCCCACCTCCCCCCCCCCCCAAAACCCCCCCCCCTCCCCCCCCCCCCCTCCCCAACCTCCACAACAACCCCCCCCGACCCCACCTAACCCCCACCTCCCCACAACCCACCACCCACTGCCCTCACCACCCCCCCACCCACCCACCTCATACCCTCCCCATAACCCATCCCCCACACCCCACCACCCCCCCACCACCCCCCTCCCCACCCCCCCACTCATCCACTCCCCCCCCCCACCCTTCACCCCTGCCCCCACCGCCCCCCCAGATAGACCACTTCTTGCACCATCCCCCCCCCCCCTACCCCCCACCACCCCCCCCACCCCCCACCCCAAGTGACGTCCTCTTCCCAATACATTTTTTGCCCGCTCTCAGACAGCACCCTCTGTGTCTCACCCCCTCACTGTCCTGTAGATTCCCACTGTTGTGTGTGTCACGCCACGCTGTGTGTTCCGCTCTCCTGTGTGTCGCACCTATGTGTATACCCCTCACCACCTTATGTGATATTACTCCATACTCTCCCATAGATATATGTGATAGATACCAAGCTTGCACACCTATAAATACCACCAAACACTGTTAAAAGAAATAATATATAACCACAAACTAGTGGTACCCCCACTCGCTCCTCAACCATGTCCTTCCCCCCACCCACCCCTTCCAATCCCTCCCCTCCGCTCACAGAAATATGTATTAGATGGTGTGTGTCCCCAATTCACAACCCCTCATCCATCCACGCCACCGCCCACCCCCTCCATATACCACACGCGACTACTTTCTCCACTCTCTCAATGAGATATATCTCACCCAGTGACAGATAGCCCCCCACAAGAAAGATAACCAGATTTCTATATGCATTGAAAGTATAAACCTTATCGTCATATGTGTTGTATGCATAAAGATGTCTTTTGTTGGCGCATAATTTAAATTTTGATTGGTTCCCCGCACAATGTGTCTCGCTTCATTGTGTAGTACACACCTGTTGTATTATACTACTCATGGTCTCCCCACCTCCAGAGTGTGTGTGCTCAGACTCACGATTGCCGATGTAGATCTAATTTGTTGGTTGAACATAACGCAGGACTCAGTTAGAGAGAGAGATTTTAGTGGGATTGTGTTTATTTCTCAGCTCGGCGCCGATGATAACTGTCCGCCGCGCATATAGAGAGAGAGAGAGCTCGCGTGTGTATACACGATAGAGACTCACCCCTCAACTCTCAGCCTGTTCCCCCACGCTCCCCTCCCTCTCTTTTTAATTCGCATCCTATTGATGCTGGGAGTGTGAAGTGGTGACGATCACAGTTGTGTGTGTGTGACCACGCCTCCGTTATATATGCCCTCCACCCCACCCGCTCCCCCCCCACGCGCCCGCCCTAACCGAGAGAGATTTTACGATGCTTTTGAGATTCGAGATTGAGATGCTCTCACATAGTGTGCCGTAGTGCGTCGCTCCCCCCCTAGAGAGTAGAGTTATGTATGCAAATATTTCAGTGTGTGACAAGTGTGGTAGAGTTGTGTATAGGTGGTAGAGTAGAGATGAGAGTTTGTGACTCCAGTGGATCTGTACGCGTGTGTACCTCTCAGGTCACACTCTCTTGTTCACTTAGCACTCCCCCCCAAACCTCGCTACCTCACTCCCATATAGTAGAGGTGATGTGACAGACAATATCACAGTGATTAGTCAAATAAAACCTGCACTTACCTGCGTTGGAAAGGGTGGTATTTGGGATATAACTTTCTGCTGGAAGAATAATCCGCGCGCACACCCTACTTGCCGGTTAACTGTTCAAACCGCTCCGGCTGTGCAGCAGACTGTATTACTCATGCGACCCTCGCCGGCTGTGTGGACTGACAGCTAGCTAGTGCCTTGATTGCCCATCAGAACACGCGACAAGTTAGTTCTCTCACCCCTCCCGCCACTTACAGTCCCCCTCACTCACCCAACCTCCCCCCCCCCCCCCGGCCCCTCCTCGCCCTGTTTACCTCCGCACACTATTCGACTCAACCGTCCGTCATGTTCCCTTTAACCGCACCTATCCTTACTTTACCAAACTAAAGCACTATAAGCAAGTAAACACGCGCGCGCGCGCGCGTGTGCACACACACACACACACACACACACACACACACACACACACACACACGCACACACATACATACATATATATATATACACACACACACACATACACACACACTTTGCCCCTCTCTACCCCCCCCCCCACCCCACCCCCATCCACCACTCACCCCCACCACCACCCCACCCCTTACACCCCACTCCTCTCGCACTGTCTGCATACACCTTCTGCCATATTTTCTTGCACTACTAAACTCGTCGGTTGAAAGGAAGGTACCCTGCCAAACTGAGAGACACGGATGGTCATCGAACTAAATATAACTATATTAATAAGTGCAATCAGTAGGTTCAATCCATATAAGCTTCTACAGCCTGAAAAGGCTCATGAAAGTGTACGTTTTCTTGCCGACATAAAAGGATCACTAACGAAGTGTACTGAAGGCCCACTACCGCCGTAACTGTTCAAAGATACTCTTCTGTAACAAACGGTTACGAAACGCTGCACACAGGTCTAGTTATGGTTCATTTTTACACAGGAGAATCCAGTTCAACACACGTCGTCTTAATATCAAGTAACCTGTCAATGACTCCACTCGTTCTATAAATACAATGCTATCAGTATGAGAAACAGCTAAAAATAGTTTGAAACGCTAACGGTTGCACAGAATAAATAAGTGCGATTACGCATGTGTTGTTGCTGCATGTCCAAGCTGCTGTTAAAGTTCATTAGGTGTGCCGACAAGACATAACAAACACAAATGGTGCAGAAACGTGTCTTTAGATTTATGCGTAATGGTACTTTAAGGGGCGTTCTCAATACAGATACAGACATGCATCCCCAAACCAACCTCCATTTGAGGAAATGTGTGAGTTAATAAAGACCTAACTCTGACAGCAAGAGTCATCGATTCCCATGACGCCCCTGCAACTGCAGGGGCTCATGAGAATCTATGCCTCTTGGAGATGAAATTTAATAATGAGGCACTGAATACGACTGAAAAGGTCCCATGCTGCTCCAATGTAAATTGCGTTTCAATCGAGCTCCGTCGCATTGAGAATACATCCTGCCCATATTTGCACATTACTTGCTATGACGTGTGTTTGCGCGGGAAAAAAATGTCGTCTGCTATAAATGGGTCTAAAACGAGTGTGGATGTTGTTGCGGTTTCCACAAAAAGTCGAAAACAGAAAGACGTCACGGCATGCCAGCTTTGGAAGAATGTGAGGTTGAATGTTATGAATGGAACGAGGGCGCTGACAAAACTCGCCACCAACAGAACAACAGAAATACTATTGACACTTTGAGACAAAAATAGCGATTACATTTTATATCAGAAAAAGCTCTAATATTTGAAAGGCCCTAAGCGTTCCCGGAGCATTCTCAACTGACATTGCATAAAACTGTTTAACCCATTTAGCCCCAAGACCGCAGGAGATGGATGGACCGTGATAATTCAAGGGTAGTGCCCGATTAGCTTGGCGCCTTCAGGCGCCAAGCTAATCTGGCATTACCCTTGAATTATCCCGGTCCATCCATCTCCTGCAACTGGTATATAGTTTTGTGATGTGAAAACTCCAGAATCTGGAAAATGGGGCCTAAGAGGGTTAACGAATATCAACACCTGATACATGAAATGTGTTATGATGCCTCCTAACGAGTGACTGCGGTTGTTATTGCGTTCATAACTGCGTGATTACATCACTTTGTGTCCGCTTTACCGCTGAAGCGTATGCACCGCTCTACTCCACCAAGCGTCAGAGCCAACTGAGGTAAAGTTGAACTCCAAACTCAAGGTCCTCGAGCACAGCAGAAAGTAACCGGAGACCTGATAAAACGGCCTTTGTGGGGCTAAATCACAGCCAGGTGTCTTAATTAATCTGTCCGTGAGTGAAATATGCAGTTATGCCCCGGAAATCAATGCAACAGGTTTGTAGGCGTGGACGCACTGTTAGTTTAAATGGGACCGTCTGCCTCTTTTCCAACATAGACACGTCTACGTCTTCTCATCGCTTTGGCATTGGATACGGCTTTCAGTCGTAGTGAAAATTTGCTAAACAGCCAAGAAATAAAATTAACCCGTTCAGTGTCGCGAAAATGTGAACACCACCCAACTGCAAGAGGTATAAATCCTCATGAGCCCCGCAGTTGCTGGCATAACTTTGAATCCCTGTTCCTGGGACATCTATGGCTTTTTGACTTGCTGTGGGGAGAGGCGGGAGGGGCAACGATGAAATGGGTGGTGGGGGGTGTGGGGCAGAACAGCTGGCTCTCCTGGTCGTGTGGCGTTTTGACAACAGGTGAGACAAGTATTCTCTCTCTCTCTCTCTCTCTCTCTCTCTCTCTCTCTCTCTCTCTCTCTCTCTCTCTCTCTCTCTCTCTCTCTCTCTCTCTCTTTTACACACACACGTACACACACACACACACACACACACTCACACACACACAGGCACGCACGCACATACACACACACACACACACACACTCACACACACACAGGCACGCACGCACATACACACACACACACACACACATAAGCTCTCGCGTTATCCAAAAAACGCTGTAACTACTTAAGCTTTATTGGGCCAATCAGTTTCTGATTAGCCTCATTTGCATAGACTATTTATTTTATTCCCTAACACCAGTGTAGCATAACGGCAGGTACTCGCTCAGTAAGCACAAAGCTTTCGGGCCGACTTTGGCAGTATTTGACCCGCCCGCGTGCGGGCCAAATACTGCCAAAGTTGGCCCGAAAGCTTTGTGCTTGTTAGACAGATCGCACTCAATTTTGTATTATTCATCGGCTGTTGACAGCTACAAAATAATATTCTGGCACGTGGACCGTTCTGTTTTTGTAATCGATAGGTTGATGATCAAATAACTAATTTATGATGAGTCATAGTTTGTTAATTAAGAGAAAAACATTTGAAAAAGCGGAAAAAAACATAGGATGTTAACCCTTTCACAGACGGTACATATTACATACTAGTAAACACCGACCAACTGCAAACGGCACAGATCCTCATCATACCCATGCAGACGTAGGTGCTCACAGGGTTCTATGCACCTTGATGCATTCATTGAAATCCGGTCTCATAAAAGTATGGTCGTTGTGATTTCAGTGGGAGCCGGGATGGCTTAGGTGGTAAAGCGTCAGACTCTCGATCGCGTAAGGTCGTGGGTTCGAACCCCGGTGGGGTCAAAATGTGTGCAGACCCTATTCGGTGCCCCGTCTTTGAAATCACCTTCATGGTGGCAAAAGACGTTAAGCCGTAAACGTTTAACGATTAACGTTTTCGATTTCAGTATGCGATACTGTGTGGTAAATCGTATCCACTGACAGCGAACGGGTTAAACGGGTTGTGTATTCAATGATTAATCGCCGCTTTGTGAAAAGGTCAGCAGTTATAAGGAGACGCATGTATGTGCCAACAATCAACATACGAAGGGAAGTCACTCATCTGTATCAATCTTGACTCATTCATGGTATGTGTATAGCTGCCCGCCGATAAACTTAATGAAAAGTACTTACAGAAAATTACTTACGGAGCTAGCTGGCTTCGCCGGGAAGTCTACTCTCAATCGTGACCAAAGCACAAATGCCTGAAGTTAGTTAGTTAGTTCGGGTTTAACGTCCACAGCACCGAGGCGGGTGATGGGGGACAGGGAAATCTATTGCCTATGGAGTACGACCTGAACACTGATCAACTCAGGCGCACTCCAACTGTGCCACTTTGATTTACCAGGGGTGGGTTGCATATGCTTGCTTAGCGCGCAAATTTCTTGCTTAGCGCTAAGTTCACAAGCTTAGCTGAAAATGTGCGTTGCATGAGCGTGCTTATCTGCTGGAGCGAGCTTAGTGGCGTGCTTAATTCTAAGGACGGTCCACCCCGTGCGTAGCGGCGTGCTTAGCTGAGGAAGAGTTCTTAGCTGCCGTGTTAACGCGAGAACGGAAATGTGAATTCACTCTCTTAAACCTTGTGGCAGAAACAGCCTTCCATCTAGGATAGAGAAGGAGGAACACGAAATGTACGTGGGAACGCACGGACCCCCCACCCAGCCTCATCTCACGGACATCTGGGAATTATCGGTGAGGAGTCTGCATAACTGATTCAACTGACCCTGCACACCGATGGGTATAACCCAACACCAGCCGTTGTCAGAGAAACATAGATCCTCATACTATGGGAGCCTACTACGCGGTAGTCCTTAACTAATGTACATCTACATTAGACTTGAGACATAGATCCTCATACTATGGGAGCCTACACGGTACTCCTTAACTAATGTACGTCTACATTAGACTGACAAGCAGGGTTGCCTGCACGAAAAATTTGCCATTCTTTCTCTCTTGACTTCTTGTTTTCCATCGCCGCCATTTCACCGGCGTTTTGTCTACTTCGTATCCGTTAGGTCAGAAGAAGCGCCGAAAACCGTGCGTTTTTATTGGCCGATTTCTACAATCTATGATGACGTAGGGGAGAACCCCGCCATAAGCTATAAATAACCTATCCCCGCTCGCTAAGAACTCGTTCGGAGCTACGCACATCGCTAAGTCGCTCCATGCAACAGAAAACACTCGCGCACTAAGCAAGAGCTTTACTAAGCAAGAAAGACCTTAAGTCAGCGAGCTTAACACACTATATTTAAGCACGCTACATGCAACCCACTCGGACCTTTCAACGGAAATGCTATTGAACAAATCCGTTTTTCCACCCTGGATTGTGAGTCCAGCTACCGGGACCAGGACGGGATTCGAACCCACGACCCGGCGATTCCCTTCGCTCTCCTGCTCCGACGTTTAACCGCCTGAGCTATTTCGGACTCTAAATGCCTGAATGCGATTTCGCGAAATTAATCCCACTCGACAGTCAACAGCCGTGGTGCGCAAAAGGCCCTCGGACCGATGCCGGCTGCTGTTGGCCCGCGCACGACTGTGCGCGGGCCAACAAGCGGCCGACGTCGGCCCGAGGGCCTTTTGTTATGCTGGGACATTCCTACCTGACTTCGCCGGCCGCAAATAGATTATCCCTTTCCTTTTCAAGAGCGGCAGCACAGAGAAGGCTCGCACTACCGTGGTATATGGCCTGTGTATCCCACAGCTTACCGTGTGTTATGCTCTATTTATCCTTCGACGCGCGAGCCTTATATGGATTTTTCAGACTAAGTGCTTGGTCTGTTTATGAGGCGCACTTCTACGGCTGTGTGTGTTCGGTGTGGCTTATCAAAGGTCGATGTCTATGGTTTTATATGTTCCGTATGATATGTTCATAGGCTGTGTTTATTCAGTTGCTCTTGAGAAATATATTGAATTTACATGATACTTGTAAACCCTTCAAAACAAACTGAGTGTCATTCTCTACCAGAAAGAAAACCCGTCTTGTTTGTTCTGCGTTTGTTAGGGATTTTATTAATCGTTTTTGAAACGATACAAATGTTTTAGTTTTCGGCGACTACTCAAGTTAACTATATATTGACTCGTGTAAAAAGAATATGAACACATACTGTTAAAAGCCTACAAGGTCAGTGTACAAACCGCATCGCTCATTTCTGTAATCACATTCTTGACGATTTGGAAAATACTATCTAAAATTGAGTCATGCACCTTTAAATTAACACTCCCCAAGTTTGACCTAAAAAAAAAATTCCGATACGCATGAATTATTCACGCCGTCACACATGACCTGCAAAACACGATCGATGAACATCAAACAGGACATCGGCCCAAACGGCCGGCGTGGGAATAGCTGGACCGCAGTGTAGCGTTACAAGTTTATGCGCTCTTCCAATAACTTTGTGGGGGAGTAAGCCTGAAGATCACGCTGTTCAATGGCCAAGCCTTCTTACAACCATCAAATGTGTGCTGGTCTGTCATTTTGGACCTTACGGCTGTAGCGATAAGGTCCAAAATCACAGACCAGCACACAACTTCCTGTAACAAGCCTAATCCGTGGGTTTTAGTGCTTGTGGTCTGCATGAACAAGTACACGCCATGTTATTAAGGCATAACTTGGAAAACTGCTTTCACTTCTTTTCTTTTCTTTTCGTCAAAAGCATGTAGCATTTATCTCTTAAACGTTCGTGCAAATTGTATGCATTTTTGACAGCGCAACAGGTAAATGGTTAAAAATACACAAAACTAGTGCAAGTGTTAACATATTATAGACATATTATATATCAGTTGAAAGCAAATTGAATTTTCTTTCAAACAGGCACACTAAC
Organism: Semisulcospira habei; assembly: GCA_036245525.1. Taxonomy (NCBI): domain Eukaryota; kingdom Metazoa; phylum Mollusca; class Gastropoda; family Semisulcospiridae; genus Semisulcospira; species Semisulcospira habei. The sequence goes on from BTPG01000007.1 coordinate 69,712,232, forward strand.
AACAAGAAATAATTACACTGTAAATCATGAAGAAGGGTTCAATGTCTAAATTTTATTTTTATTTTACCGCAAAATATTAAACATTCAATAGTCGCAAAGAAGAAAATTTTTTTATTACTGTACAAGTCACTAAAAGAAGTTAATTCTGAAAGCCACTACAATTCCTGACAAAACAAGCCCAAGTATGTTAAAATTGCTTTATAAATGTATGTTCTATCCTCATGAAGACAAAGTGACTGAAATACGTAAACGTAGCACAAATGCACAATTGATTGTACATTGATTGTACATTGCTTAACGTCCCGACAGCAACAAGGCTTTCTCAGGACGTGCCTGCACTGCTTGTGAAAAAAAAACAAAACAGAACATTGAATGTATGTCGCCAGCCGGTCAAATACATTAAATAAACCTAACACATGGGGTTAAATAAAGCTAAGACCATTTAGCAACACACATCCAATATCAAGAGCTACAGGCAGTGCAGACAGTAGGGAGAGTTTTAAAAGGGCAAATACAGGTGAATGGACAAAGGGTAGACAGAAACACATGCCCCAGAATAGAGAGAAAAACCCACCCTGTGGGGCTGACCAGGGTGACCCTGGGAACTAAAAAATACCTAACCCCACCCAAGTCCCCCAGGGCAGACCCGGGTGGGGTACAAATGCACAAGAATTTGCAGAGAGCAAGTCCGTGATAGGATGCGAATTTATTTTATTTTATTTTAATATATTTCGTATTTTTACAGCATGGAGTCATTCAAACATTAATGTGAACCCTATACAACTAATAAAATTAGTGAAATTAAAAAAAAAAAAAAAAAAAAAAAAAAAAGACGATTCTAAATTTTTCATAGCAGTGGAAAATTCCACTGTGAAAGCATCGATGGAATTCCATCGATGTCAAGGGAGGCAAACGTTTAAGAGTTAATTGATTGATTTATTTATCTGCCTATTTGTCAGTTAGTCCGTTTATGTATTTTTTTCTGTTGGCTTCTTGTCGTCAGCGCAGGCTGTGTGCAACTATATGCTAGAATCCTGTTTAATGTTATTATTTGCGATGCAGAGACCTAACCTTGCCGTCCTCGATACATCCTGATTCAGAGATAAACACATGTTATCACAAGTACCACTGCCATATAAATATGGGTTTAACATCCTGCAGATGTGTGTACACGGGGCTTAAATTTCCAACAAGTACATGCTTTACGTAGGGTTGTCACAGTATTGTTACTCTGTAATCTAGACATCATTGTTCCCACCCAGTAAACCCGCTGTTAACCTCATCACTGCCAGAACACAGTAAACAACACAACACCCAAATGCAAGAGGCATAGATCCTTATGAGCCCCCGCTCATGAGGGAGCTCATGTGGATATATGCCTTTTGCTGGGTTCAGATTATTCAGTTTGTTTGACTCAAGCAGAGAGGGTTAGGCCGCGGTGATACTGAGGCAGTGTGGTTTTTATGGGCGTCCTGATTACTGGTGGCCGACACAGAAGGGTTAGGGAACAGCTAGGCATGCCGTCAGTCCGGTTTTTATGTTTTCAGAGAAGGCCTTTAAATGTTATCAGTGACACACCTACGTATTTCCTGTAGTTGTACACCACGCTGACTGTGTGTGTATGTGTGTGTGTGTGTGTCAACTGTGTGCGCGCGCGTGCGTGCGTGCGTGTGTGTGTGTGTCCGTGCTTGCGTGCATTGTTTTGAATGTTTTTTGTTTGTTTGTTTGTTTGTTTGTTTGTTTTGGAGGGTGGGTGGCTGTAAAACAAGAGTGTATTCGTGCGTGCGTTGTTTTATTTACTTTTGGGGGACTTTTTAAAAAAAATTAATTTATTTTATTTTATTTATTTGTTATTATTTTTTTTTTTTTGGGGGGGGGGGAGGGAGAATGGGGGAGGGGGGGTCGGTGGGTGGGTGGGTGTGAATTTGTAAAACAGGCGTTAATGCGTGCGTCTTAGTACACGTGTTAGTGTGCATGCACGCCGTGTGAGTCCGTCCTTCCTTGCATGAGCATAAGCACACATAATCTGTTGCGAGATGAGTCACTGCATACACATAACACCCCTTATCAGTTATTATTTTACGCCCAGGCTGGTGCAGAGACATGCGTTTTCACGATCTCAATGCCGTACAGTAACGATCTCTTCTTGTCGGCACCGCACACTGACCAGAAAAAACCCGCATGTCTCCACCACCAGCCTGCAGTTCAGTCATTAACTCCTTCAGCCCCGACACACCACAGCAAGATATTGATGGTCGATCCGTCTCCTGATTTGCAACAGTCTTCAGGGGACGACTCCAAAATATAGGTGGGTGTCGACACTAGGTCACAGTGGGTCAACCAACCCGACTAACTCCGTCCTGTCACATCGATTGATCCATTTCTACAGGAAGTACTTTCGGACAGATTGTTTTCACAAACAACAGTCGGCACAAAGGCGGTGTAACCCAAACCGGGCCCCGCATAATTTAAACACAGAACTTCACTCACCCGGTACTGCACCTCGCCCCAGTCCAGCAAGTAGTTGGCTATGTCTCGAAAGTAGAAGAAGACCAACGCTGCGGTTAAAACCATGGTTGCGGTCCGCTTTTATTGCTGGTCTTCCTCAAAGTAAACAGGTCGAACAAGAAACGCTTTGAAGGCGGAAGGCACACGGCGGTATGTGATGAAATTTAGTTCAGTTCAGTTGGGTTCAAGATGGGATCATTGCGTTAGGAAAAGTCCATACGCGCTCGACCTCACCCCTCAGATGTCTTCCCAGAGTTCTTTTTGGTATTGTCAGTGTCAACATTGACGATTTTTATGGGTTACGTTACACCAGCTTCATTACAGGCAGCTTGCTCTGATGCGATTCGAAAGACGAAAAGAATGTGTTGGTCACCAGGAAGAGTCAGCTGCGTCCATCTATGATCTGAAACACAGAAATCGAAAATGTTCAGAACACGATTAAGGTTAAAATAATCGTAATCGTTAAAAAGTAAAATTAAAGACTTAAAATTAAAACGACACAAGGAAAAGAGACAGACAGACAGCGCCCTTTACGAAGGAATTCACACCATAACATCTTCACTGCCGAAAAAAAAAACTTGGACACCATGCAACCGCAAGAGGTATAGATCCTTATGCGCCCCCGCAACAGCGGGAGCGCATGAGGATCTATGCCTCTTGCTGAAACCATTTTGTGCCCATGTTCTTTTGAAGGCTGGGGATGTGTGATGTTAAATTGACAATAATTTCAAGAATACAATCTGCGTCCACTGGCAGTGAAGAGGCCAATACATCAGACTTGCGCAATTGTGAGAGGCAGTGAAGAGGCCAATACATCAGACTTGCGCAATTGTGAGAGGCAGTGAAGAGGCCAATACATCAGACTTGCGCAATTGTGAGAGGCAGTGAAGAGGCCAATACATCAGACTTGCGCAATTGTGAGAGGCAGTGAAGAGGCCAATACATCAGACTTGCGCAATTGTGAGAGGCAGTGAAGAGGCCAATACATCAGACTTGCGCAATTGTGAGAGGCAGTGTAGAGGCCAATACATCAGACTTGCGCAATTGTGAGAGGCAGTGAAGAGGCCAATACATCAGACTTGCGCAATTGTGAGAGGCAGTGAAGAGGCCAATACATCAGACTTGCGCAATTGTGAGAGGCAGTGTAGAGGCCAATACATCAGACTTGCGCAATTGTGAGAGATAGTGAAGAGGCCAATACATCAGACTTGCGCAATTGTGAGAGGCAGTGAAGAGGCCAATACATCAGACTTGCGCAATTGTGAGAGATAGTGAAGAGGCCAATACATCAGACTTGCGCAATTGTGAGAGGCAGTGAAGAGGCCAATACATCCGACTTGCGCAATTGTGAGAGGCAGTGAAGAGGCCAATACATCCGACTTGCGCAATTGTGAGAGGCAGTGAAGAGGCCAATACATCAGACTTGCGCAATTTTGAGAGATAGTGAAGAGGCCAATACATCAGACTTGCGCAATTTTCAGAGGTAGTGAAGAGGCCAATACATCAGACTTGAGCAATTTTGAGAGGTATACGTTTCCATAGTGTACACGTCTCCTGTGAGAGATGGGCCTGACATGTTAGTTCTAATCTGACACTATCCTTGAACAATCACGACAGGTCCATATCCTGTTGTCCTGTTAATGATAGTTGATGCTGCTGCTGCTTCTGATGATGATGACGACGATGAAGATGATGCGATGATGATGATGACGACGTGATGATGATGATAATGGCTGCTGCTGCTGGCTGCTGCT